>RAKG01000017.1:0-466036 GCA_009802275.1 Neurospora sp. CHS-2018a | reverse complement strand
AATATATAGTAAAGAACCTAATTATAATATAAAGTAAAAGTTTTTACCCGTATTAAATCTATAAACGGAATAAAGGATTTATTGCCGCTACTTATTATCTTCGGCTTACTTTAAATATAATTTAGTAAGTAAAGTAAAAATCCGTTAAAATTTATTATATAACGTCCAWTTTTTTAATATTATTTAATATTAATTAAGTATTTATATCCGGTAAAATAACTAATATAAATAATATCGAAATATAAAATCTCTATTATTTTATTAGGGGGAGGTCTTAATATTACTATTAAAGTGGGTCCTAACTATATCCTAATTATTTAGAAGAGACTTTTAATTTTACTAACTATTTTAATTTATTATACGGACGTAAATAGACCCGTTCTAAATAGTAAACCGCGGGCAAATAATTATAGTAATAAATATAACCGAATTTATTTTATTTATCGGATAAGMGTTTATAGTACTAAATATTAAATAGAAATTTTCTTTATATCTTTAAATAAATTTATATATTAAAATAAATAAAAAAGTAAGCGTTTATATACCTAAATTTATAATATTATTACGCCGTTATTTAATTTCTTATCTAACGTTTACTATAGCTTCTTTTTCGCCAAATTTCTTATTTTATAAGGATACCCGCGGACCGAACACCTTATTTACCCCTATAAATAATAATAAGCAAAAGTATAAATATATTCTATTTATATTATATATAGTAAATAATTTAATAAGGAGCGCCCTAAATTATAATACCTCCTTTACGTATATAAACGCTTACTCCGCCCCTACTCCGCCTATTTACTATACTTATCCTTACTCCCCTATTCTTCTAATACTTTATTTTCTTTAAATTTTTATAACGTTTTTAATTCCTCCTTCGTATTTCCTACTTTAACAATTTATATTACTATATTTCTTTACTACTCTATAATTCCTACGTTATTATTTTAATTACCCTACTATATTTATTTCTTAATATAACCGCCGCCTAAATTCGGCCGCTTTAATAATTAAAAATTTAAATTAAGTATTATATTAAAAATTTATATAAATTACCGTTTATTATTTAATTATCGCCGCCCGGATTCGGCCGCTTCGGCAACCGGAACCTTAAATTAAATAATATATTAAGGATATTCGAATTAGGGGATATAATTTCAATTAATATTTAGTCGTCGGCTATTAGAAATTTAGTATTTTAAAGTATAATTATTAATATAGTCCCCAACCTATAATTATAATAGAAAAAGGAAGTAACTAAAAGGGTATTACGCAATCGGTTTTAATATTATAAATAAAGTAGAGGTATAATACCCCTACCCTACAACCCCCGTTAGATATTATTAATAATATATTTAGTAATATAAATTATATAGGGAAATAATACTAATAATAGTATAGTTTCTAATTACCGATCCTAACCGCCGAATAAGAAATATAAGGAACTTAATTAAAAGGATAGATATAATACGATATAGAATAATAAAGAGTAATACTAAATAATTTATAATTATTAATTAATATTATTCCTAAATTCTATAGCGCTTAAACCTTCTAATATATAATATATATTTACTATTCCTATTACAATCTATATTAATTCGTTATAGAAATAATAGCGTTATATTCTACTACTACTATTCGAAGCTCTCCTTTTCAAACCTATATTAAAGTATATAAAATTATATAAGGTAATATTCTATATTCAAAATATTTAATTGGCTCGAGAGGACTACTAATCTACTCCAATAAATCTGCTCACTTTTAAATACATCTTTAGCCTATTTATATTAATTATTATAAAAAATACTTATAATAAATACTAATTGCTTATCCTCGCTACTCTATTCCCTAAATAGAAGGATATTTAAGGGAAGACTTATAAAAAAGTATATATATAACTATACTTTAAAGTAGCCGCTATCGATTTATTTATAGCCAATTAATAACCCCTTATATCCAACCCTATTTATTTAATACTAAATCTCTAAATAAAATTTAAGCTACCTTAAAACCGGAAAGGTCTTATTACTATATATAAATTTATAAACTTATTCGAATAAATTACTACTATTTAAGTACTATATTCGGATTTAATATTCCTCTACTATGGTGTTTAATTATAATTCGAAACAATTTTAAATATTAAATAGTCTAAAAATTTAAATAATTTCGATAATATACTTAAATTAATTACTAAGGATTATTACCCGGTACCGATCCTAAAAACTAACCTTCTATTAAATTACTACCGAAGGGGGAATTAACTCTTACAAACGTATTTGTTAAATTTTATTAAAATTATTAGAATTAATACTAATAATATTAAATTAATAGAAGTAAGGTCGCGCTATAAGCTAAATAATTTATAAATTCGCTCTTACTTTAATTTACCCTACCTAATAAAAATAAATATATCGCTACTTTAAAACGCTTCGAATAATATATATTACTTCGTATATATTTCAATAATTATATATATATTAATTGTAATAATATTCTTACAAATACCTCCAATGCCTAATCTTTACTTTAATTCGAAAACCTATTATTATAAATCGAAGTAATTAATTACAATATTTTTTATATTAAATTTAAATTTATTAAATAGGCGGCACTTTACTATACCGCTATATCTTTGTAATTAAAATCGGTTTTATAAATAAATAATCGGATATAGTTAATAAAAGTTCGGATAAAGAAGATAATAGATATAATAATTATAATATATATAATATTTTCGAATTGGAATAGGACGGCGTTAAAAACTATATATCGAAATTAGTCGGAGATAAATTACTCCTTATAAAATATTATATTAAATTTATAGAATATTTTTAAAGAAAGCGAATAAAATTATTTTCCCTCTAAAAACATATATTTAAATATTTATTAAATCGCCTAAATATAATTATAATACTTTATAATCTATTCGTCCTCGAATTTAGTAATTTACGTATTAATATTAAACGATTTTATATGTTCATCTATTCTTTCTTTATAGAAAAACGTTAAATACTTCTTATATTATTTATTCTTTCTCTATAGAAAAACTTTTTGTATATATAATTTTATTTCGCTATCTAATATTTTTCTATAAAGAAAGAATAAATTCTGTAAGAAGCGTCCAAAATATTTCCCTATAAAAAAAGAATAGACTCCGCGAAAAATAATTATATTTAATATAATATTTAATAATATTATTCAATCCGGATACTAGCCTAATATATCCCGGGCCGGCGTTGTTTAAACTATATATCTTTATATTAAATATCCCCGGCCGGTATTAACGTACTAAAATTCAGAGGATTATAAGTCGGGAAATAATAAATATTACCGGCGAACCAGCTAATATAAATAATAATAATACTAATATCGTCGTACATCCTACAAATTTCGAATAATACTTCTAAATTTTAGAATTTTATATTAGTAAACGTATAGTATTCTTACCTTAAAATTATAATTTAATTAATAGGAAATCTATAAATAAAATGTAGTACTATTAAATTTATACGATCTCAATATAATATTATATATAAAAATAAATAAAAAAGGTTCGAATATTATAAAGAAAAACCTAATTATATTTTATATATATATACGCTCCCGCTACCTATAATTAATAATCTAAATACGTTATTAACGAGAATAGGCGTAAATATATATTAAATATAATAAAAAAAAATATAATTCGAATTAATAGCCTTTTAAAAATATAACCTATATAAATATTAATTATACTATACTATTATATCTTATAATATAATTACTAACCGGGTCTATATAAAGTCTAGGTAATATTATTTTAAATACCTAGCTAATACAATTATTTAAACGAATAAATCTAAATTTATCGCAGTTTTATCCGAAATTAATCTATATTATATATAAATTTTATCCGATATTTTACCCCTCTTAGCGGATACGTGTAATATAATATAAATAATATAATTATATATTTGTATTTATTAATTTAGCGGGAGGAATTATAATAATAATAATCTTATTCCTTAGCTATATATCTATAGCGCTACGATTGGCATAAGGTACTTCTCCTAATTTTCTAAAGGAAAAACCGTTCGGCGATAAGCGCTACTGGATAAAAACCCTTAATTCCGTTCCGGTTACAAACAAACTATACCGCTCCTTCCTAACTTCTAATTATAACAATTCTTATTTACTACTATAACGAATAAACGTACTTTCTATTTTATTCTACCTAATATTAGAACTATCGTAATACCGCTCCCCCTTTTCTACTCTTTCTTCCCGTCCCCTAGCCGCCGTCCCGTCCCTATTTACTTTATTTATTTTTATTTACTCTCCTACCTTACTCCCTCTCCTTTACTCCCTCCCCTTTTATCCTATCCTCCTATCCTTACTATAATTTATACCTATATAAGGGCTTTTTCTACCGTTTATATAAATTCTCCCCGGGCGTTAGCCTTAAACCTTCCTCTTTTTCCCTAAACTACTATATTTTTAAAATAATTTCCCTTTCATCGTTTAATAGTGCGCCCGGCTATACCCCCGGCTATAATATTCGTAACTTCGGCGTTCGGATTAATTAAAGCCTTAACCTTTCTTATTTCGTAGAGTCGTCGTTTAAACCTAATATTATACTTTTTACCCTTCGCTATATTCCTTAGGCCCCCGGCATTCCTACAATTCCTTCCTAAAATCTTATCGTCATTATTAATATTCTATCCCGCAATCCTATACTTCGGCTTTTTAATAACTAATAAAATTCCTACCCTTATACTTTCGCATCCTCTTTAATTAATTCTATTATTTAATATTATTTATATTCTTCCCTACCTCGGCTATATTTTAAATTTCGCCGACTATATTATAAATACCCCGAATATTATTACTTTAAACTAAAATAGTTTTCGGATAATATTTATAAAATATATTTATATAATTAATAAATAGGGTAAATATCCTTCCTAACGTTATAATATTACTTCTTTTTAATATTATTTAAATATTGCGTCTTAGAATACTCTATACTTACTCGCCGCCTTAAAATATATATTCAACGTCCCCCTCGGCTATTACAATAAATATAATTTCGTTTAAGCAGCGGCGGTTATTATTATAAATATTCTAACCGATTCTAATAAATTTATTAAAACCCTCTAGCGGGTTTATATATCCTTCCTCGGCCCTATACGCACTCGCTTAACCGACGATAGTCTCCCGGACTAGTTAGATACCTTCTCTTTTTTTTATTACTTTAGCGATTTAAAAATTTTAAATTATAAAGAGAAGGGTTATTATAAAAGGTCTATAATCGACCGCCGCCCTACTATTATTCTTCTTCGTATTATTTCCGCCGGTATAATTAATAATAGTATTAACCTTAGTATTAATAATCCTTTAGGTTCGCCTATAGCGGTCGATAGCCCCCGTATTATTAAAATAAATTTCAGTTAGAACGAATAATATTACTAAATTATTTATAATTTAATAGAAATAATAAAAATACTTTATACTTTCATTAATTATATTTAAATATTAATTAAATAATTCTTCTATAATTCCACTCTCCTTATTAAATATAAGTTGGAATTAACTTAACTAATTTCTTTATTATTCCTTTTATTCCTATATTTCAATATTCTAATATTATAAATAAATAAATAATTTTATATATACTACGCGAATTCCCTTCGCTATTCCCCTTCTAATTTAATTATTAAGCGGTACTTATTTAATTTACTTAACTTAAATACCTATAAAAGGATTTTCTCCGCTTTAATTCTATTATTTAGGTAAATTTAGAATTCTTCCCGTATTTATAATTAATCGGTTGCCGTTATTTAATATTCCTTTATCCATAAATATTTAAAAACAAAATATTTAAACGTTTCCTCCCCGGCCCCGTACAAATAAAACGGCGTTATAACGTCTAATACTTTCTTCCGGAAGAGGAAGGATTAGAACCTAATAATTCTTATTCGGGCTTAAGTAAGGAAGGAGCTCTATATTTTCGTTAATAAATATAATTTATTATCGTCCTTTAATAATTAGCTTTTTTTCTTCTTCTTCTTTTTTACTCTAATTATATATTACTTAATAATATTATTATTAAACCTTACGTTAAAATTAGTAATAATAAATTTATACCGCCGATTTAATTTAATTACCGCCGCCGCTACTTAATAATTATAATATAATACTTACTCTCTTTTTATAGTATCTTCTAACTACTCCTTTCGGTCGATAATAATTAATTCTAATATTTATAATAGGGGTAAAAGCGTTCCTATTTCCGAGGGCGGTTTTATTACTAATATAATAAATTTCTCTATTAATACCTATTCTTTAACCTATTTAATTTTAATAATATTACTTTCGGGTCGGTTAATAGGTAATTAACTTTTTACTCTTATTTAAATATAATTAATTACTTAAATTATAATCCTTCGGATAAATTTAATTTAATTTATTCGGGTAAGCTTCTCTTTGAAGGCTTTTACTTTTTTATTAAAATAAAAATTGAATAATAAATAAAATATTTCTATTTTTAAATTCTTTATTAGCATAATTTTATACGCCCCGGCGATAACTTTTAAATATTTAATTTAATATTTAATTAACCTAATTACTATCCCTCGCAATTTCTTATAAACTTTAATCGGTTGGTAGAAAGTTAATATTTTATATATAATAGTACTTCGAATATATTTAATATAGATTTTTCTCGCTCGCGCAAAAGAGTAACCCTAAATTTTTATTATTAATTATATTAAAATATTCGTCTACGTAACTATCTTTTTCTTTATTACTTCTATATATATTTAATAATTAAGCTTCTAATTTAATTAGACCCTTAGGAATTTTATCGATTCTATCGGTTAAAGTACTACTCCGCCGATTTAGAAAGTTTCTGTCCGTAATTCCCTCGTTTATATAAAATATATAAATTCTATTTTACTCGCTTCGAACTCTATTCCTCTCTTAACTACTTACTCGGAATAGATTTCTTATACTACTTAGAGAGTCCTATAATTTTCCTCTATCGTTTTAATTACTATAATAATATTAATATTATTAGTAAAACTAATTATAATTATATTCTTAATTATAGTTAACTTATAGTATAATAGGGTAATAAAAAGAATAAAAAGGATTAATAAGAGGGGGGAGCCCTAAGGTATTTTTATTATAATATTATAAGGGTTCGAAGTTTTATTATCGAAGAAAAAGGAACTTTTTCTTCCGGTAACGAAATTATCGACCTATTTAAAAAGCTATTGTAGGAATTATATTTCTTATAAAGTATATAAAAACTATTTATAATTAATTCTATCGAATACGCCCTTCAAATTAAAAAATATAAAAAATATTATAATTTTAAATTTTTAGGCCGAATAGACCGCATCGGTTACTACCCTAATTATAAACTTTATTAAATAACTTACCTAATTACCTATCTAACCTTCTAGAAAAAAGTTAAATTCTTTTACCGCTTATATTAACCTTATAGTAATTAAAGCTTCGAAAATCTTTCTAACGTTACTTAATAATAAAATCGGCCTCTATACGCCGGCTAACTTTTATTATTCGGCGCTTTTTTTTAACTTTTTTAAAATAATTATTTTCGTATTCTTAAACCGTTAAGGGAAATATCCGAACTAAAGGCTTGCTATAGCGAAAACCGCTATAATTTATTTAAACGGTACTCTGTAAATTTTTAAAAATTTATTTAAAAATTAGTCGATACCTAGTACTTTATTCGGCGCTATCTTTAAAAGGATTTTTTTAATATCCCTTTTAGTAATTTAATTATTAATAATTATTAGGGTATTGCTATTTAATAATTAAATTTAATTTAGTAAATATTCTATAAGGACGTCTACCCTAAGGAAGAATCGGTCGGCGAAAATATTCGCCTTACTACTATAATTTTCGATTTCATTTACCCCCTTACTAAATTTAAAGGCTAATAATTTAGGCGGATCTACTAAATAGTAGTTCCGGGTTCGAACCTACTTTTCTAATAATTAAAATTTATTTAAATCCTTCGACGCAAAAGTAATATAATTTTACTACTTTACTATCTAAATCTTCGATATAAATCGTCTCTTCTTTATTACTACTTCTATAAACTCTTTCTAATTTAAAGGCGTCCTATTCCCGAATTATATTTACTACTTTTATTATATATCTTTTATTACTATTTTATATTCTAAATTCTATTAATCCGCCTATCTTTTCCGACCTTTCTTCCGGTATAGGACGAATTCCTCTACGATACTAATAAATTCCCTATCGAATTTATTAAATACTAATTCGAAATCTTCTATTATAACGATCTCCTCTAGGACCAATATCTATTTCTCCGCCGTATCCTATACCTTTTCTATATTTATAAAGTTCTAATTATAATTTCCTTCTTTTTCGGCCTTCCTATTCCGTTTTCTAATTTAGATTTAAATTTCTTAAAAATAATAATCCAAGCCAATCTACTCGTATTATTAAACTCTTTAATATTTAGCTTTAATACTATATAATATCTATATATAATTAATTATCCCGTCTTTCTCGCTTCGTATTATATTACTAAACTATATTAATTCCCTACGAAGGGTTAATAGGTTTAACTTCTACCGTCGTACTTAAATAAAAAGTTTTATAATTCCCGGGCTAATTTTATTCTCTAAGTCCCAATTAGGATAATAGAAATTAAAATCCCCGACGGCTATTTAATAGCCCTGTAAGGGTTTCTCCTTAAAGAATTCAAAGAGGGGAAACCCCTATTAATATTCCAGCGTACTATATATAAAAATAGGGGAGTAAATAGAATAGACGGTTATTAATTCCTATAAATTCTTAAATATTACTATAGCTTAATCCTTCTTTAATCGGAAATTTAAATCCTTAAAATTCTACCTCTTATTTATATAAATTACCGCTTTACCCTTTTCTAAATAATTAATATTATAATACTTACCGCCCTTCGGCCGGTAAATATCCCTATTCAAATTTCTACCTAATTTTTAAATCGTTATAATATTATAAATCTCCTCCTACTCGAATAAAAATTTCCCTCTCTCGTACGACTTCCCTATATTTTAATAGAATATTTTTAATTAAATTATTAATTACCTTATAAAAAGGTTCCTTCTAATTTAGCGGCGGATAAAGTAAGTATTATATCCTTAATAGTAGTTGTATATATAATAATTATAGAGCCGGTATAAATATAATTGCCGGCGCTCTACGAGCGTATATATATATTTATCGGACTAAATTAACTTATAAACTTCGGCCGAAAGCTATTCCCGAATATCTTCTACTTAGGTCGGCCTCTTATTATTTTTCCGGTTAATAATCTTTTTAAAGTTATAATAGAATAGGAATTAAAGGGGGCGTCGGAAATAATAATATCTTCCTCCGGCTTAATCGTCGGTTTTAATACCGATTTAACCGGTCCCTTACAAATAATAAAATTGTAGGGCCTTTCGGCGTACGTAATTAAAACCTTTGTATAAATTATTCTAATAAATAGGTATTACTTCTTATTAAAAGCAAAATACCCCGACTTCTTATATAATTTATAATAGACTAGGGAATTATCTTTATTCGAAAAGTAATTTTCTTCGCTAAAGCGAGCCTTACTATATTTAAATTAATTATAGCGGCCGTAAGCGTCCTTTAAATAATAGAACCTCGCTATATATTTAAATCCTTAATATTTAAAGTATTATTAGATAGTAATTATAATTTAGAACGGTTCGTATAAATAAGCCCCGCCGTCTTAGAGGAAGAGGTTCTTTTAGAGGAAGATCGCCGCCTTCGCGGTCGCAACTTCTACTAAAATTATCCCCCTATCCTCCCTATCGCGTTTCTTCTAAACTTTTACGCGGATAATATCCGCTTCCTTATTCTTCTCCCTTATTTCCTTTAATATTGTATTATCCGATCTTCCGTCGAAATTGGCCTAGGGGACTCCCTTAATTAGAACTCCTATAGTACTAAGGGTTATAATAGCCTCCATTCCGAAGACCTCCTTCGCCTAAATATAATATTTCTAATACTATTCGTATATAGGTTCGTCGAAGACTACAATATAGTCGCCGCTCGTTGCCATTCGGGTAGCCGCTCGGACTCCCTTGTGTTGTTTCTCCTTCAAGGCGTTCTCGATCGCCTGCTTCGTGTCCCGGGAGGAATTATAATTAGCCTATTTTCTTTCGAAATTTCTTTTCCCTAATTCTTTTTTAATTATTTAAATATTTATTAATTTACCCCCCTTACTCCCGCCGCTCCTATAAGATTATTCTCGATTAATTAACGATTTATTTTCTATAATAGCGCCCCCTTATTAAAAATTCTTAGCTTCTAACGTATATAAAGAATATTTAAATAATAATTAAAAACCCGTTAAACCCGAAGATAAATATAAGTATTAAGCGGTAGTACCCCCTTTAGAGACCGATAAATATATAAATATTAAAACCGATCGCTAATTTATCCCTAATTTATCCCTGCTAACTACTATATAAAGTATATATATAATCGCCCCTAATAAAGTCTTTTACTATTAGAAAGAGCCTAAACCGGATTGCAATAGCGTAAATATTTAATATAATTTCGATATAAAAAATATTTGAAAATTATTAATATTAAATTAATAACTAATTTTAAACCTTTCTAAATTATATTTACTACCTATAGTAATTTTATTAGATATTTAAAGGGTATTTATAATATCCTTAATATCACGGGGCAGAGGTACAATTAAGGGTAGGGTAAAATATATATTATTGTACGGAGGAGGGGAAAGGAGGTATATACAAAGGGCTGGCTATATAAGCGAAAACCCTAAAGCCAACCCGAAGTTACGTATCTATATACGTAATTAGACAATATAACTCTAAATTATACTAAAGTACTCTAATACATCGTAATAGTAATACTTAATACTAAGCAAGTTATAAGTAAAATAACCCTATAATATTATCCCCCCCTTCTATTTATCTAATAAAGAAAAGAAAAATCTAACTATATATAAGTACTAATATTATTATTCCCCCTTTTCCAAACGTTTAATAACTTCTTCAAAATCTATACTATTACGTTTATAAAGCCTTCCTCCTTATATTAGAATAGGGTAGCGGTAGTAATAATTTTAGCCGGCTACTATAAACGGAATAAGCGGCGCTAAGGAGGCCCGGGGACGGGGCGGCGGCGTAGTTTAGGGGCGGGATAGCGCCGTAGGGGTTCGGAACTATCCGAATCCGAATCCGAATCCGTTTCTAATTCGGTAGGGTCTATTTATAACTAATAATTAAGCTAAGAGCGGACTTCTAATAGTATAGGGGCCTAGGGGTAGTCGTAATAGAATTCTAAAACCTTTTCTTCGCAATTAATAATATTATTTTTAAATTCCTATATAAAGGAGTAATCCCCCTTCTATTTAACTTAGTAATACTAATAGTAATTCTTACCGAATTAAGCGTAATTAATTAGGCATTTAAATTCTTATTCGACGATATTTATACCGTCGTCCGTACGTATTATAACGCAGCTATCGTTTATAATAATATCCGAAGAGACGTTTTAATTAAGGAAGTTTTGGCTAATCTAATATTAAATTATAGAGATATAGAATATTAATAAATACTTTATATTAATTAGGAAGTCGAAATAGATTCGGTAAAAATTAACCTTAATAATGTAGAAAGGGCCCTCCTAGTAAGGGGAAAGCTTTTAATAGGGGCGGCCATTTACAAAATTAATAATATTAAGGAAGACTAAATCGTTTATTTAATATTTATTTAAGTCTATATAGTATTTATTAATGTTAACCTCATATTATTCCTAAATATAGCGGGTTTATTAGAAGACGAAGTCCTAAATCTTTTAAAAACGGTCGGCGAGCTTAGTAGCCTTATAGTATTCTTTTAATTAAGTAAAGGAAAGGTTAGAAGGCGGCGGGGAGCGAGGCTTAATACTTATATAAAAGTAATAGCTATAGTTAGTAAAGAATAGAGAGACGCCAATAGAAGAAGAGACGGCGTTATTACCCGAAAATTCCGCGAATAGTAGCTACTTTATTTAATTTATTTATATTTAATTAATATAGAGGCGTAAGAATTATTCTATATTTATATTAATACGTTCGGTCTAAGTATTAGTCTAAGGGTAGAAAGCGGAATTAAATTTACGTATAATAGAGAGGCGGTTATAAAAAGTAGTTTAAAAATAGGAAATAAATTAGAAGCTTCTATTAAATGTAATAATATTAGGTAGATTATATAAGGAGTAAATATAATTAATAAAGTAATCGATAAATTCTTCTACTTTAAGGGTAATATAAAGGATATAATACTATATTTTTATTAACCGGTCTATAATAATAGCGATATAGTAGAAGGTTTATCCGAAGTATTTATTAGGCGGTAATAAAATAATATAGTCGATTAAAATATCCTTCTATAGGGCTAGGGAAATAGTAATAAGTTTAAAGAAATTTATAAAACTACGTTTAAAAAACTTTATCTTCGTATATAGGAAGTATCCTTTATAAAAGAAATAAATATTATAATATATACCCTCTTAAAAGAATTCGCGAGCGAATAGGTCGTACGTAATATTTCTATTTGGGTACCCTATATTAAATAAATTATACTACTGACTAATTAATTAGAATTAAAATTCTTTATCTTTAGGGTTAATAATAATATAATCGCGCTACTTCGCTACTCTATTAAGGAAAATATAGTATTTAGAAAAGGCGCGGCTAAAGACTTTATAAATTAATAGCGGCTAACAGCGAAGGGATTTATCCGATAAATAAATTATAAACTCCTATAAAAACGGGGAGGTTTCGTAATTAATACGGATAAAATTATTAATTAATTAATTATTAAAATCGTTAAAATTAAGGAGATATAAGTTAAAGGTAGCCGTAGGATTATTAACTTTAAAATAACCTTCTTTAAATTAAGAAAGGTCGAAGAATTATTTTTAGCGGGCGGCGAAGCGGCCGTCTTTTACGCCCGCAGGATAGTCGTTAGGTTTATAATTAAAAACGTTTAAGCGAAGGTTTTAAAGGCTAAAAGTATAGCGGATTAGGAAATTAAACTGTAAAAGGAATTAGGATTAATGTATATATTATTAAGTAAACTATTTATTTGTTATAAAAGTAATAAAATTCTTATAATTACTAAGGATATTAAAGGGGACCTAAGTGCCTTCGAATTTAGGGCGCTATTCTTCAAAAGCTTTAATAATAGCGAAGAACTCCTTATTATAAATATTGTAATTATATTCTTATATATTATATTTAGCCGAGAAGTAGGCGATAAAGTATAAAATACTTTTATTATTATATTAAAAGAGCGTACCGCCTATAGCCTAATTTAAAGTATCCGTTTCTACTATAGTCTTTTTAATTTAGTCGTAGATTTTAAGGATAGGGCTACTTATAAAAATCTATTTAAAAGAATCGAACGTAGTTTAATAGCGGTCGGTCCAAATCTATAGCGTATCTTTTATAGTTAATTCGTAGAAGGGAGCCGTAATTAAAGAAAAAAAATATATAAACCGATAGTAAAAGTTTACGAAGCCGAAGAAAGATTATAGGGACTTCTTAAATTCTAGAGCCTACTATTCAATAACTACCTTAACCTTCTCTAAATCTATTTTAATACCGTTTAGTATAATAATAAGCCCTAAATACTTAATATACTTAATATAGAACTTGTATTTATTAATATTTATATTAAAGCCCGCTTTTACCAACCGGTCGAAAATATTATTAATGTAGTATTCGTAATCCTATTTATTATCCGAATAAATAAAGACGTTATTAAAGTAAGTAATAATATAGATATTAAATATATTATAAAAGATATTATTAATATAGTTTTAGAAAGCGCCGGGGGCGCCCTAAAGGCCGAAAGGGACAATAAGATTCTCGAAGAGACTAAAACGGGTAATAAAAGTAGTAAATTATTTATAGCCTTCCTTTATACAAATACGGTTAAAAGTAGTAATAATATCGAATTTAGTAAAAATTTTAATGCGGTAAATAACGTTAAATATTTCCTTAATTAAAGGAAGGGGGTAGCGAAACTTAAGTATAATATTATTAATATTATAGTAATTAATATAAATATAGACTCCGCCTCCTAGTTTCTTAATAAAGAGGACCGGGGAAGAGGCTTAGAATTAAAAAGGCCGAATAAATTTCTTTTAAAGGTTATCGTCGATCTATCGTTTAATAATATTAAATTCGTCTAAATTAAAAGTATAATTATATACTGCGGGCGCCTCTATTCCGAATTTAAATTTAATTTTAAGATTGTAAACGTAGTTAGAGGGGAGTATTTTAATTGTAATTTAATAGAAGGTATTCATATAATATTAATATTAATTAGGGAGTTTGGTCCGGATTTAATTGTTAATCTTATAGGGCTTATCCGCCTTCTTATAGAAAGTATTAGTATTTTTAAAAGTAATTTTATTAAGGGCGATACCGTTAATTATAAAGTATTTATTAATAACCCCCTTGTATTTAGTAAAATCCTTATTCGTATTATTAAAGGGGATAAAATTTAAAATTTAGGTAATATAGAGGGCTACCTCTATACTTTAACTTACGAGGGCGTTAATCTATAAGTAGAAGTTAGAGCCGAAGAATTTCTTATATTATTAATTGTAATTAAAGAAGATTTATTTAATAATTTAAATTATTAATTCGTTATTAAGAGTAGAAAATTCCAATTTATTAAGACTATCCTCTAGTTATTCTTTATTATATATATATTTAATATCTTTTTCTATATTAGCCCGGGTCGTTCGGATAATTTAAAATTTAAAGTAGTTAGCGAAGTCGAAAAAACTAAGCGTTAAGAATTCTTTAATATCTTTAGGGTCGATAGGGCCGTAGGAAAAGGAGGGAAGGCGAAGAAGAACGAAGGAGGCTATCGAAAGTATAAGCATTTAGCTTAGGCTTATAAGGGTATAACCGATAGGCCTAAAATTAAACCGGTTAGTAACCTATTTAAAATAGTAGCGAGAGATTTATTAGATTAAAGAGGCTAGGGAGGCGCAGTATAATATTATAAAGGCCGGGTCGGAGTTTATAATTAAAATCGGAGGAAGGTCCGCGTCTAGGGCTAGAGGAGCGGGCTCTACGTCTGCGTCTAAGGTTAAAGGAGCGGGCTCCGTATTTAGAAGGGGCTCTATAATTAGGAGGGTTCGAATAATAACCTCGGTTAACGAAGGAGGGTAGGAGTCGCCTTCGCCTTCGGTATCCTCGACTATAAAAACGTAGTATACTACTATACTAACTTTTATTACTTTTAAATTAAGGGGCTAGGAGGTAATTTATAGGGACGGGGCGCGGCGTAGATTTTAATACAAACCGGCTAATAAATAATTATAAATTTTATAAATAGAAATAAAAGAGAAAGTATTAAAGGGCTATAAAATTATTAATAAATAATAGGCGAATTATAAATAGTTAAAAATAATTAAATTATTAAGAACGAAATTGTAAATAAAGAAATCGATAATTTTATAATATGGGCCTACCTATATAGTAAGTTGGAAGAAGTAAATAATATTACCGCCTTTTATTTCCCCTCCGTTAACGAAATAAAGGATTTTAAGGGTAATAAAGTAGTAAATTAGCAAATAATAGTAATAGATAAAAGAATAATTAATAAAATTAAAAGTAGTATAATTATTATTAATAAGAGTAGAATAATATAATTTATATAATCTATCGAAAAGGTAAATAGAAAGGTTTAAAATATTTAATTATTTATAACGGCTATTTAGGGAAGACTTATTTATCTTTATAATATTAAATAGTATAAGGACATTTCCTATTCTTCTTATAGGTTTAAACTTCTAAGTATAATTTAGCGAAGAGGCTATATATTTCCTTAATCGATAACTCTTTATTTATTACCTATAAAGGAGCTAACGAAACCTTATTAATACTAAGGAATCAATTAAATACTATTAGGGACTATAGTATTAACCTAATAAGATTACTAACTATATCTAAACTATTAACTATATTTAAATTAGCCGGATTACTAATTATAGCCGTTACAGGAACTGCTTTTACCCCTTCTACTACGGCCGCGGCTACTATTATAAGTAGAAGGAGGAAGCTCCTTACGAAAATTCATTTTACTATAGTAAATAGAAGAGTAATAGCCGGGGCGCCTATAATGAATATAAGCGCTAAATTTTATACGGAAATTAAAAACGTTTTAAAAAATTATAGCGCGGACTATAATATTAATTATAAATAACTTATTAAAATTTATAGCGTTACCACTATAGTTAATTATAATATAAATAACTGTAGAAGAAGAGGCTATACTAGAAGTCGGGCTATAAAATTTATAGAAAGGATTATTAATTTTAAAATAATAAGCGTTATCTTTAAATTACTAAACGAAGGTATAGACTAAAATAAACTATTTAGAATAGTCCGAATTTAAAAGTTAAGGAATTTATATAGTAAAAATAATACGAATTTTATTATTAACCTTATTTTTAAAAAAATAAACCTTTATAGCGTCGTTAAAATTATAGTAATTAATAATCTAAGTCTATTAGTTTTTAAAGTCGGACTAGTATATATTCTTACCTATAACGAAATCGTCTAATTCGCAGCGGGCGAAAGTAGCTAAGTTATTATTATTATATTTAATATTAAATTCCTCTTTAATAAAGGCGCTAACAATCTTCTATTTTTATTTTTTTTATTTAAATTGAAATTAACGATATAGAATAGGGCTATTTCGTAGGCGGAAAAGGGGGCGCTCTCGAAGGACTTAATAATAAGTAAAAATTTTTTACGTTCGTTAAAGAAGAATGTAGGGTTATTTAATTAAATAAAGGTAATTTTTATACGTTAAGTATAATATTTTTTAACCTTCTTTAAAGGGGTTTCGCCCTCGTTATCGAAAAATTTAATATAAGTATAAGAAGAATAATCCCTAAGACTATCGACGATAAAAGCGGATATTATAACGTCCTTAGGAATAAAAATTATAGAATTAATATATTTAAATTTCTTCTATAAAGATTTAATAGTTTTAATAGTAAAGTTGAAGGCTTATTAAAAAGTTTTATTATTTAAATCGAATTTATTAATGTACTAATTAGTATTAATATAAATCTTTTTAAGGACGGAATATTTTTTTTTAAAGAGAATACTATTATTTAGGAGGTGAATATTTTCGGCCTAAAATTAAGAATATCGAATTTAGAAATCGGTATATGCTTCGTAGAAAGATTAAAATTCCTTTCGGATAAATTAGAGTAAAACGAAGGTAATAATAAAGTCGGCGTTAAGTAAGCGGCCGAAAGAGAGAGAAATATTACGGAAAATTAGTCTCAGCTCAGACCCATTAGGCCTCCGAAACCACCCCACCCTACCCTATACTACCCGTTTCTACAGCAATAGGTCTAAGTCGATTTTATATACTTTGGCCGTCCGTAATAAGAGGGTACTATAATTAGAGTAAAGTATAATCCGCCGAATAGCAAACTCGCACCCCTTTCACTATTCACTCTTATTAAAGCGAAAATTATCCGCCGAACTATAAACTTGTATCCCTTTACTATTTACTCTTATTAAAACGAAAGCTACCAAACTACAATATCGTCGCCCAAAGAAGTATATTATTCGTTTTAAGAATTATTACTTCCTACCCTACCTAATTAGGCTACGTTTATATACGAATTTCCTAACCCTTTATCCGAATTCTCCGCCCTTAATAATTATACCCTTCGAATAAATTCGATACCTATTGTCCCGGATCCAATAGCTTCGAATCCCACCCTTCGTCTAAGTTCGTATACTTTAATCCCGGATCTAATAGTTTCGAATCCTATACCTCGTCTAAATTTATATATTTTTATCCCGGATCTAATAGTTTCGAATCCTATACTTTATCTAAATTCGTATACCTTACCTAATCCGGCCAATACTAAACGCTAAGAAAAATTAGATTTAAATATTAATAACCCGGAGTAATACTTTACGTATACTATTTAAAACTTTTAATATAATTTAAATAAGGGGATAATAATACAATTTATATATAATTAAATAAAAGTAACCTAACGTAACAACCAATCCTCTAAATCCTATATCTTATAATTAATTAAATTATTAAAAGATCCGAATATACGCAAAGTTCTCGGTTGCTACAATATATTATTATAATTTAAAGGCGAAGAGAATCTAGAGATTAAAACTATTCGCCGGGAACTTAAATCCCTCCCTAAATATATAAACCTATTTTCGTCTTTCGCGAATCTTAATACTTCTTTTATTGTAGGTAGTAGTAAACTATATAATATTAATACTTTATATAATATTAAATAAGTTATATTTATTATAAGGGAATATATTACCGAATTAAGTATATTAGCGCCTCGGTTATATTCCTTCCTCTCCAATTTAATATAATATACCTTCGTATACCGGGACTCCTACGACTTATAATTAGACCATTCGAACTTTATATCACTTAGGATATATATAATCTTTGTAATTATTATAAATATTATCGCCCCAAAGAGGGCTAACGTATTCGTATAATTTATAGGGTTATATTTATATACTAATAATATAGCGAAGCGCATCCAAAATACTTTAATTACATTTAGCGTTATTATATTATATATTCGAACTATTAAAACTATTAAAACTCTTATAACAATTAGAATAATTAAGACTATTACCCCCCTTCAAAAATATTAAACCTATACTTACGCTTTTAAATTAATTTTAGATATATTGTCTTTAATCCTAACTTCGTTATTATCTATAACAATTACAATTATTTAAATACTATTCAAAGCCTCAATATTAATCGGAATAATAAAATATACAATCTTACTACTTATTTATTAATTAATAATCCTAATATACCTAGCTCTTTCCGTCCCGACTAATTTCGGCCTATAGTCTTATTCGAAAGGAAATAGGTAATTCCGATACTCGTTCGAATACCCGGAATATTTCGCCCCGCCCTCTTTTCTTTTATTACTAATAAATTATATTCCCTATTTCTAATCTTCTACTAAAAAAGTAATATACCCCCTATTACTTTCCCCCAAATTAAATAATATTGGATAGCGAAGAACTTTATCTTTTAAACCCCTACTATTAATAAAAACGAGAGTAAACTCACTAATATATATCGTTTATATAATAAATTATTTATCGATATTCTAAATATAAACCCGGAAAAATTTAACAATAGGCTTTTCTTTATTTATAGTAACTAAAAGACGACGTTATATATCTACAAAATTATATTAATATAATTAAATATATAGAGCGTATACAACTATAAATAATAGATAGTCCCGGTCCCCGTATTCTTCTATATCAAAATAAACTTCGTTAATCTTATATTTCGGTATTTTTAGCCGCTTATAGAGTAAAATACTTACGGCCTCGGAAGGGCCAAAAAAATAAAGCAATTTAAGACTAAGTTTTACTATAGGTCGCAATTTCTTTATAATATATTCTATTCTAAAATTCTCGCCTTCCTTATACGAAATTTAGTCGACGCTAAATATTTTAATTTAACCGTCTTTAATAGGTAAAGTATTAAAGGGGTATTTATAATTGCCGTTCGAGCCGAAGGACCTTCTTATATATCCTTACAATTAAATTAAATTTATAACGAAGTATTTACTTTATAGGGTTATATTAATAACTATACGCTTAGTAATAAAGCTAGTATTAATATTCGATTTTATAATATTTATCGATACTTACACATTATCTACATATTACTTATTTTCACCCGCGCCGTCTAATTCGGCGATTACAAGATCCTCCAGCAAATTATTAACTTTTTACTACTTTTCTTCTATAATAGGAAATCTACCAATTATAGACCCGAAATATTTTACTTTTCGTAACTCCTTCAATTAGAAATTATTAATATAACATTATCTAAGGCTATTTTAAAATCCGGGTTAATAAGGGCTACTACCGCTAATAATTAATAGAAAGAAATCGACCTAATAATAAAATATATCAATCGCTCGTTTACTATCGATATTAAATATAATAAAAATTCTATATATAATATTAAATCTACTTTTATAGAATTATTTACTATCGGCCCCCTTACTACAATAATTCGCAAAATAATCGAATTGGAATTTAGGCAAATTAATAGCGGTAAGTATATTAACCCGTCTACTAATATAAATATCCTTAATTATATTTATATAATCTATAAGAACGGCTTTATAACGTAACGCTATAAACGGTTAGACCCCAACGATTTCAATATATTTAATCTATAATACAACGGTTTATTTAAACTATTCTCCGGTACACTCAAATAATTCAATAATAAGGAGGTAAAGCCCGAAAAGGGGGAGGATCGCGAATATTTCGGCCTCTCGGACTATAATAAAAATAATCCAATTATTATTAATAACGTTAAAAACCTAAACTCAGGGGACGAAAGCAATAGTAGGCCGGCTTAAAGAATAATTATTCTAAACCCTATTTAAACTAACTTATAGAAACGATCTACCAAATCGGAATAACCCGCAATATAAGGTTTATATAGGGTTCTACCGCTATTATCTATAAATTCTTCGTACTTAAGTAACTTTCGCTCTAATTAGAATTAATAAATAAAATTATAATACCGGTCGTTTATATTATTTCTCTATATACTACTAATCGTCGACTCAATTCCTCTCTATTCTATTCAAATCATTATTTTTATACTATAGGGGTAATAACTATATCCGAATTACTAAATAATTTTAACCCTACAACCTACTATTTACAACCGAATTATTAAATCCTTTAAATCCGTAACCTACGTATTACCTTTCGCTCTAATCATAATTACCAAACTATATTATAAATCGCTATTTAACTATTTTAATTATCTCTAAACTATTACTAAATTATTCGTTCTTAACCTTCGCTTTAATTAGAATCTATTTTATACGGTATATAAATATAACTATACTTTAATGCTTATTATTAATTATTTTAGCGTTTATATAGGGCTAATAATAGGGACCTACACTAAAACCGTATTAATTATTCACGTAATATCCTAATCCAATTAATATAATTACTTATTCCCCCCCCTCCTTCTACTTCTCCCCTTCCCTCCTTCCCCTTCTCTCCTCCTTTCCTTCTTTCCTTCTATAACTAACTAATATACTCTAATTAGAGTAAAAGTAATTAAAGAAAATAGTAAATCGATTATAATTAGAACGAAAGGGATTAAAACTATTAGTATCGCTATAAATCGAGGAAACGTAGCCCGAATTAGGCCGGCTACTAAAATTAAATAAACTGTAGCTACTAATAGTAATAATAGTATTAAAAACTATAATAAACTAACGCCGTATACAATTATTAAATCGCCGGATATTAACCTACTATAGGCCCTCCTATACCTAGACTTTAATTAATATTATAATAAAGAGAAATAATATAATAATATACCGAAAATCGGGAATTCGATATTAATTTAGAAATATTACCCCCCCAATACAAGATTTTATAACCTAAATAAAATCTATAATACTATCGCCAATATTCCAATATAACTAAAAGATAATTAATTCGAATTCGTCCCCTAAAATACTAAACCCTTTTAAAAGTATAATAATTTTAATCTCTAATAGGCCCGTAATAAGCGGGTATAAAGCTAAGACTTTATATACCGCTAGAATATAGAATCGAAGTATAATAAACTTAAAGCCGCTTCCCTTTTAAAATACCTAAATATTATAATATTTTACTAGCACTACGACTATAACTATAAATTTTTCCTCTAACCACCTCCTTTCACTCTTTCTAAAATAGAATTTATTACTCTTATTAAAACGAAATTAATTATATAAATTAAATCTATCGACTCTAACTAAAGCGAAACCTGCCTATAAAGTCTCCTATTATATATATATATCCTTATACCTACTGTATAGGCCTTTCAACGTACTATCGCTAACTATTTTTTAATAGCCGATTAATTCGGTCTACTAACTTATATAAAGCAGCTATATAAACTACTATAGGACGGTATAAAGTTCGACGATATATATATTACCTTTAAAAAATATATTAATTTAATTACTAATATATCCTAATATATTTATTTAATACGTACTGTAGAAAATACCGACGTATTAACCCTCCCCCTCTATATTATAACTATCCGACGTAGCGATTTAACGTCCTTTAATACTACCGATAAAAAGAAGCTTAATAAAATTATAATCCGCAAAAATATATATATTATAATATTTATCGCCCTCTATTATTATATAATATAATTTAATTACTAAAGCCCCTAACGCTTTTCTAAGCGTATTAAATAGGATAGTTTAATACTCTATAGTAATTACTACGTAAATAATTAAATTCGTATCTTCCAAACCTTCTCTTATTTTATAACGTATTAATATAATAATATTATATTAAGGTCTACGTATACTACTCCTATTAATAAGGAAATACTCGGCCCTTATATTTTTTTAATTAATATTAAAATCTTGCTAGTAAAGGACAAAGATAATATCCGGCTATATAATTAATAAAGCTTAAAGGGCTTAAAATTCATTAGCCTTATTCGTTAAAACTACTGTAATATAGTAGCCGCTAATAACTATATTACTATAAAGGAAGAACTCTAAAAATTTAACCGCCTTAATCTAATAGCCGCTAGGATATTCGTAAAGTAAGCCTTCCTTATTTCAAATAATATATATTATAAAATTACGTCCGGTGTAAAATTAAACCGTAAGGGTACTAAAAACCTTATTAAAATTAGCGTACAATTTAATAAAGATTTCGCGCTACGCTTCAATATCTATATACTCTTTATATATTTTAAAGATTTTAAAACCTAATAGGAATACGTACGGTAAACGGTCTTATTTCAGGAAACCGAATGCTTCCTACTCTTTTATTATAAGAGAAATATTTCTTTAAAGTACTTAACGGCCGCGAACAAAATAGTCGACCGATTCGTACAATATATATAGATACCTAATAAATTTTAGGAAGCTACCCGGGAGAGGGTTAAATATAATATTACGGCTAGAATAATTATTAAGGGCTTAATAGAATAAAAGTATCTATTAATAAAAAAGTTTATAAATTTTAAATTTATTGTTAGGGGTACCCGCACCCTAGGGCGGAGCGATTAAACGAATTAGAAGATTAATAAGAAAAAATTATAATATTTACTCCCTTACTAAATCGTAAGTAAATCTAATTTTATAACGTATCCTTTTTATTCTAATTAAAACGAAATTTAGCCCGTATTTTATATACTCTAATTAGAACGAAACTTAATACTAACTAATATATTCCAAATACGTATATACTTTATTATATATTCTACTCGCCCTTAAAAAGGGCTATACTCGCAAATAAGGTAGGTATAAGTAAGACGTTAATCTATAAAATAATACTCCTTATAAAATACTATTATTTCCGTAAATTAGAAAGCGAAAAGTAATTATTCGAAACGTATCCGAGTATTATTATAATACCGTCCAACTTTATCTTATAAATATTTAACGAATTCTATTATATATTTAATAACTTATAGTTCTATATATAGTATAATATTGCTAATAGAATCCCTATTAGCAATTTACGTAAGGAGAGGACCTTAATTTAAAATAAATTCGACGAATTTATAAAAGAATAAACCCAATACAAATATTTATTAGAAATAGCGAAGAATATTATTATTTATTTATACTCTACTATTATAATATAGTAGGGCAAGAATAAACCAAAAGTCGATATAGAACCTAATATTTCCCTACGTAATTTAAATAAGGTAATTTAACAAAAATGTAAATAACGCGCTACGAACCCTTTTAAAGCTAAGGCGCTAAAACCTAAGGCTAAAGCTAACGAAAATACTTCTATAAATAAGGATAATTTAAGCGATAATAATTCGTTGTAAGCAAATATTATCGACGAGGACGAAGAATTCGTCGAGCTTAGCTAATAAATTTATTACTATAATTAAAACGAAGGGCGCAAATACTAATACATAATTTAAAAAGGATAGAAGGCCATAGAAATTCGAATTCTAAATAACGGTAATTAAAGACTCTATATTTTAAATAATTATTATAAACGAAGCGCAATTTGCATACAATCGCAACTCGCTAATATAACGGGCTATATAAGTTATCCCTACTATAAATAGGCTAATCTACTCTACTATACCGACTTTAAATTAGATTATAAATATTAAGGCCTTTACTATATTACTCTAAGAAGGCGTAGGCCTCTCGGAAGTCTTCTAAATACCTAAAAACTACTACAATATAGTAGAATTTTTCTAATTTAAATTCAAAGGTTCTTACAACCGGGATAACCCTTCGTATATTATTAACCCTAATATATCCAATACTATATTTAATTAATTGCAAGAGATCGACGAATAGTAGGGTTATAAATAATAGGTCCTACATCTTAATATTTAAAATATAATTAGTAATAAGGGCAAAACTATATAGTAAACTACTATACAAATTATTAGGGAGAATTATATAATAATAATTAATAGAGGTATAAATACCCTATTATATTTATTAAATAGGACTCTAATGTACCCGTCTTCGGATATTCTGCTAATACGAATTTACTAAATCGAATTCGGCTACAAACGTCGGCGTATAGAAATTATACAAATTATAAATAACCTATTAAAAAACGTCTTTATAAAGCTCCTAAAGTATAAAATCGAAGATTTTGCTATACCGAGGGTAATAGAGGCCGAACGGCAAATCGTATTAAATTTAATATTTATTCGACTTTTATAATCCTTCTCCTATAACGTTTATACCTAAGCCCTAATATTCGAAAACAATATAATTAATAGGTAAAGTACTATATAAGGGTCCCGCCTTTTAGAGGGCCTCTATATAATAGAGAAAGAGGGGGGCAATTGTATAATATAAATTAAAATATTCGAAAATGTATCGCGGGGTAATAAAGAGGCTACGTTAGGTATTAATACTATTAATAAATTAATTTAATTTAATTATAATAGCGGTCTATCGTATATATTTATATAATTTATAATTAATACCTACCTTATACCGCCTAGTAATTGTATAAATATAATTTATTAAACTTTCGGGGAATTACCTTTATTTGTATAAATAATTAGGAAATACGCTAAAATATTCGTTAAGCGGGAACGGGTACTAATAATTGCTAATTTACTATAAATATAAATATAAATTCGGCTAAATTTCGGTTTCGCTCTAATTAGAGCTTAAAATTATTAATTTTAATAAGAACGAAACTTACTAGGGTATATATTAATTAATTTTAAGACGCTTTACGCTATCTTCTAAAAAATTAGACTATAAGTAAATATAATTTATTTAAATTAATCCTAAGTAGAATACGGCCGTATTATCGATAATTAGAATTAACTAACCGCTAATATTAACGTATTAATTTTAAATTCGAATATTTACGCGGTTAATTTAAACCTATATATTATTTACTATATAGGAATTAAGTTTGGCTACGTTTGGAACCAGAACACTATTTTATAATATATAGGCCGCCTATATTAGATCGGCTAAAGRGAAAATATCGAGTGGTTTCTACCTACCGTAAGGAGTATAATCTATAATTAGATAGAAGAAAAGATATTACGCAAGGTATATTATATTTTAATTCGAATATATATCTCAACTAATTTTCTAATTCTAATTAAAGCGAAAATTGATTTATAGGTAGTAGATTTACGAATTTATAGTAAGTTTAGAATTAAATAAAATTAGTATCCTACGTAATATAGATAATAATTTTAAAATATTTATTAATTACGAAGCCGCTAAATATATTTTATCCTACCGGTTTAATTAATACTCTTAAATTATTAAACTACTTAAAAGCGTAGCCAATTACAATTCCTATTAGGCTTCTATTATTAGCGAATACTATTCTCTCTTAATATAAATAATTATAATTACTATTGAAAATAAGGGTAATATCGATTAAATATAATTAAATACTAATTTCGTCTTAATAGGCCTTTAATTCGCGGATTTATATTTCAATAGCGAATAATTTAATACTATACCGTCCGAAGCCAAAATCCTCACAACTATATATAATATTTTAAATAATTTCGACTAAAATAAATAGAATAATATAATCGTTCGTTTCGTTTACTATTTAATCGGTAATTCCAAAATCGAAAAGGGGTTACGGATTAAGAAGGCTTAAAAATTAACCGATATTCACAATTAGGTACTATCTGTCTATTTAATGGAACGAAAAATTATAGTCGAAAGTAAATTTAAAAATAAATTAAACCGCCTTCGTAAAAAAAATTGCCGGGGTAAAGTTGTAAAAATACTATAAATTAAGAAAGAGAAGCGCTAGACTACTTTTTTAAAAAGTAATATACTTATAAATTTAAAAGAGGATAATAATAATTATAACCCGATTAAATCGCCCTCTTATAAATATAAGAAACAAAAGCGCGCTAATACTATTAATAAGTAAATCTAATCTTTTAATATATCCTCTTCGCTCTAACTAAAATAGAACCCGGCCTATATTTCGTATACTTTAATTAGAATAAAACTTAGTACTAGTTAATATATTCTAAACGTAAGCTAAAACGTTAATATATTAAGACCCCGCCTAGAAATATCGATTTATTTATTAGCCCCCTTCAAAATAATACTAATATTCGTATAGGCCCCCCTTCGTTTAAAACGGAATTAAATTTCGACCCGCCTATTAACCCCCCTCTATATAATACTGATATTCGTAT
Organism: Neurospora sp. CHS-2018a; assembly: GCA_009802275.1. Classification (NCBI taxonomy): domain Eukaryota; kingdom Fungi; phylum Ascomycota; class Sordariomycetes; order Sordariales; family Sordariaceae; genus Neurospora; species Neurospora sp. CHS-2018a. The sequence continues at coordinate 439,199 of RAKG01000017.1, read as the reverse complement.
AAGCCCCCCTTCGCTTAGGACGGAATTTAATATATACCCGCCTACAAATTTTAGATTTAGCGACGAAAATAACCCTACTATATTAATTAACCCTGCCGACGACGAGGTTAACCTTACTACGCCTATTAATCGGTTTTTTATAACGTAAATAATCGACGTTAAAATAAATTTTACTTGCGACTATAAATATAAAAATAACGGGGATATTTCGGCCCTAATTAGTATTATTCTAAATATAAATACCCGGGACCTCCCTATAATAATTATTTAATAAGTATTCTATCGTTTTAAAACCTTTAATATAATATCCGATAACGAAAACCTAATTGTATAATCCGCGGCTATAGTGTAGTAATTCTATTTTATAACGGCTATATTAAATTAGAATTATAATAATAAAACCGATAATTTTAGAGGCGTTCTTAATTAGGAATTAAATTTCAAAACTATTAAATATTTAAGGGGCTTCCTATCTGTTTATAAAGTAGTTGTAGAGGCCGCGTTCGAAGCGGTCGGTAATACCGGCGGAGTTACCGTATTAACTTTACGCTTTGAATTCTATATATTAAAGGTCGGTTAAAATCGAATTAACTGTATATTATTAGTAGGATTATCGGCGGGATATTTACGCGGGACGGTACCCTAAGAAATATTTAATAAAGCCGATTTATAAAAATTAATTTATACTTAGAACGCTATTATAATATTATTTAGTAATAAAGTCGATATTAATTACAAATAAGTCTAATATTATAATATATCTTCTTCGTTTTAATTAGAGCGGAGTCCGGCCCGCGTTTTATACGTTCTAATTAAAACGAAACCTAGTACTAACTAATATATCCTAAACGTAAACCGAAACTTTAACCTAATAATAACGAAGCCGAATCTAACGATAATAAGGCGGTAGAATAAATAATAGGCCTTATTATAATGTATATAGCCCGTATACGTAGGGCACTATTTAATTTCCTAAGGGGTAGCCGATTAGGAAATACTTATAATAGGAAGGGTATAAAAACCCTTTTCTACGAATTATATCTATTAACGCCGAAGTATAAAATTTCTATCAAATATTACTATTACCGGGGTTCGTACACCCCCTTTATTAAAGATAATTATAAAATCGTTAAATTACTTAGTAAAGAGACTAATAACTTTAAGGTTAAAAACCTCGTAACTAATGTAGTCTACGACTTTAATAAAATGTAAACTCCTAAATATATTACTAAATTCGTATATAATAATAAAGAGAGAATAGAAATAGACTTTAGTAATCTTTAGGAAATTAAGTAGTATAATATTAATAATAGTAGTAGTATACTATAATTAACGGATTAGTATAGCGAAATACTAGTGGCCGTAGAAGGAGTCGGTACTTATTTTAATATTACTAATTCTATATAAGTCTATAGTATAAGAAAGATACGGAGATACTAGTGGCCGTAGAGGGAGTTAATGCTTATTTCAGTATTACTAATTCTATATAAATCTATAGTATAAGAAAGATACGGAGATACTAGTAGCTATAGAGGGAGTTAATACTTAAGAGGATTTTAGGACCGATATCAAGGAAAGGTTTATAAATAATATTTATATAGATATTTTCCGACTCAAATTTAGGTTTCCGTCTAATATTACCAATTCTATATAAATCCATAATATAAGAAATACTAAATTTACTCTTATTAAAGCGAAAATATAAATTTAAATTTATTTCGACGCTAAATAAATTCATTTACTTATACTAACGAAGCCCGTAATTATATATATAATATTATAATAGCGCTATATAGAAAATTATAGTAATATTTTCCAACTACTTTTAAGAATCCGATAGGTAAAATAACTTTTCCAAAATCGAAACCTAAATCGCTTTTGCTTTTTTATTCTAATATTTTATATTTTTCGATATTAAACCGGGCTAACTATCGTTTACTCCTTAGTACACCACTAGACCCACTACAATAATTATACTATTTATTTACTTAATTATATAACCCGCCCTAATTAAAAATTAATTTCCACTTATAATTATTAACGGCCAACCAAATAAATTAATACTACTACTGTATCCTATTCGGTAAAGTTATATATATATCGTAACTAATAAATAGCTAGTAAAGAAACTAATCCGCCGGAAGAAGGCAAAGCCGAACTAAGAATTATTTCACTTCCCCGCCCCGTAAACAATATTAAACTTTAACGTATTAATTATATAGGTCCGGCCTAATAAAATTTCTAATAACTTTTAATTTTATATATAAATGTATCGGCTATAATAAGTATTATACTATTAAGCGGATAAATATTTTATATAATAAATTATTAAATAATAATATTTTAATACTTTTTAATAAGTATATATTCGTTCGCCTTATTATCGAATAGCCTATAGGCAAACTATTTAAAAAATAAACGTAATTAAATATCGTATTAGCAAATTAGTAAGTATTCTATATATTAAAATACTAAATAGTAATATCCTAATACCTATAAGTTATTTAATATTTGTATACTATTTATTTTAATAAGAAGCGTAATTCCCTTATATTACCGTACTTAAAATACTTCGAATATAATTATCTAACCGCCCCCGAATAAATTATTTTTAAAGAAAGGTTACCCCCTTTAATTTTAACTTCCCCCCTATATACTACCCTATTTACCCCTCTTATACCTTTTATTTCTTCGCTACCCTACCTCTATACTTCTAAATACAATTTACAATTACTATTTATCTTATATTTCACGAGCGTCTAACTACCGACTTACCCTCTTTAATTATATATACTATAATAGATTTAAGAATAATAATATTTCTAATGTATTATAATCGAACCCTAATTCTATTATTATTCGTTTCGTAAATAAATTTACAAAGAAAAGTAACGAATAAATACCACCCTAACTTCAATCTCTAAATTATTACTAATATATTAAACTAGCCCTAGTAAATTACTCCCAAGCTTAGTACCCAACCCTAATAGGCTATTCCCAAGCCTAATACCCAACCTTAATAAACTATTCCCGGGCCTAATATATATAATAGTAGAAAAAGGACGCTACCCGAAATATAGTACTACTACTTATATACTACCCTTTATATTAGATTTAATTAATTAGCTACGTAAAGAATTACTAAGAGCGATTCTAATAGTAAAATAAGACGAAAATATATAATAGCCGCTACCGAAAAAAAAAAGGTCTATACTACCTAAATTAGTAAAAGGGAAGGGTAAAGTAAATAACCCTATTAATATAGAGGAATTAAAATATTTAATCGATATTCTAAATAGCCATCCGGCCAATACCCCGAATAATATTGCTATAACCCCGAACCTTCTAATTAACGTTCCGGACGATTATATTATTATAATCCTAAACCTATTTAATATTCACTTCCTAATAAGGCTTTTTAATAATCAAAACCTATTTGGCCCTAATATATATATACTATTTATTTATCCTAATTTAGCGTTCTATTTATATTAATTTATCCGGTTGAAATAAAGATATCTAATCCTATATATACTATATAACGCGCTCCTATTCGAACTAAACGGCAACAAATTCTAACGTTATCTATTTAGTATTAAATTTAATATTAAATATATATAGACGGCCTACGAATATTACCGCCTAGAATAATTAACCCTTAAATATATTTTACCCAAAATAATCTATAACGGATTTATAAAGGGAATAACGCTATACGAACCTATTTAAAGCCCCTTTAAATTCTAAATTATAAAATTAATTAAATTCGAAATAAATAATAGTAATAAAAGGTTTTAAACGGCCGTTTTAGTATCGCCTAATCCGATTCCGAAGATATCCGGCGGCCCTAAATAAAATTATTTATAATTTTACTTCGGCCCGTAATACTTTAACCTACTAGTTAGCGATATATAATCCCTAAATATTAATAAATATATACCGTTAATCTAAATTATATTTAAAGAAAAATAGTAAGGACTTATTATTAGATATATACTAAAAAAACCCGGGTATTTAAACTTCCCCTTTACTAAAGTTAAAATTTTCTATTTATAACCTATATTCCCCGGGCGGGTAATATAATTTGAAGTAGATACCGATAAGGGCCTGGATTAGCGTAAAACTATATTAAAATTTAATAATATATTAAAGCCGATTAAAAAATCCTATCTAATAATTAACGAGCTTATATTTAAAGCGGACTAATATTCTATATCCGAATAGATATTATAGACCCCCCTATTATATTAAATAAATAAGGTCCCGGTCCTACCGTAATTTATTAATTTAATTATATTTAAATTACTTTATACTATAGATAAATATAAAGAAGAGATCGTACGCAACCAATATTTATATAATCGTCCGCTATCGTTATAAATAATATTAGGTAAATAGAAAGGTAAATTAATTATAATCTATAAGGTAATTCGAATAATTAATAATTAATTACAATTAAATTTACTAATACCGCCCTATTAACTATATCTTATATAGCCTAATTAATTAATTTTATCGTCTTCAATTTATATTATATCCGATAGGAACTAGGTAAATAAGTAGCCTAAATATACTTATTTATTTAAATATAACTTATAAATACGGGCGAAAATATAAATTTTATATTAGACCGTTATACAAAAGACCTACATATAACGAACTTTAATACTTTATATTTTAATATAAGGTAGAAAAATCGTATTTATTCGGTTAAAAAAAAGGTTAAGGAGTATTTTACGCAGATTTTGAACCGTTTAAATATTTTAAATAATTAGGTAGGGGATTTCGGCGATAATTCTATAATAATAAAAATAACCGAAGTATAGAGCTTTATCTATGGTATAGGGGATATTATAGCCTAATGCGAAAGGAATATAGTAAAGAGTCTTTATATAATAAACCGCGCAATAGAATAAATATAAATTAAATTAGTAAATCTATAGACGATAATACTAGAAATAAAGACCCAAACAAAACCGAAGGGGGATAAAAGTATTATAACTACTTCGATTGATTATATATCTAATTAAATAAGCCGCTAAGTTATACTAGAGGCTATATTAAAAGAGAAGAAGGTTATTATTAAATATAACGAGCAAGATTCCGACGATCTAAACCCCGATATTCTAAACCCTAATATTCTGGACCCTAACAACCCGGATTACTAAGGAATTAAATAGTACTATTAAATAATAATAAAAAAAAAATATTGAAAGTACTCATTTTCTACCTAATACTACCTATACGAATATATTACTACACTACGACGGTACTACGGCTAATATTTCGAATTAAATTAAATATAATTAAATAGTATTAAACCTTTCGGTCGCAATTATATTACGTAAATTCCTTCCCGTCTCTTATTAAAACGATTTTCCTATATTCGGAATAAATATCTACCTATTAAATTCGCTATCCTCGATTTACTAAACCTCTTCAACTTCGTCCCTAATTTTTCTAATTTATTTTATTCTAATAGGAATAAAAATATCGCTACGCTTCCCTACAAATCGAAATAATATACCAAAATCTTTTTACTCGTATAGGAATAAAGCGATATAATTCTTATTAAAATAAAATCTACTTAATATTATAAAGTCCTTTTACTTTAATAAAAATAAAATCTAATTATTTTATTAACGCTTGCCCGCTAAAATATAAAAATACTAATATTCTATTTAAGTAATACTATAGCGGTTAAAGTCCTAATATATCCTAAGGTTAAGGGAAATAATAATATTACTATATTAATAAATATAGCGGAATATAATATAAATAGTATTATACAACTCTACAATTCGGGCGCGTATATTCTAAGCCGCAACTACCTCTGTAGTAAATCCTACCTTTTAAATATAAATATCGGCGACTGTTACTTAGAAGGCCGTCTTAATATTATAGAAGACCGGCGGGAATTCGCAAAAGTAGCTACCGGCGCTAGTTTAGTAATAAGTAGAATACTAGCTAAGTTTGCCAATTACTATAGGGTAAATAATAAATATTAGTAAATTATATAATTAAAATTAATGAAATAGGTATTTTATAGAAGCGAATATAAATATTAATAACGGCGGTAAATTTTATGCTATGGGCGCTAGTATTTAGAGGGAGGGTAATAATTTCGTCGATAGCGGCCTAAGAAGAGGTAATATAAGGGCGATGGCGTAAAGGGTTAAAATGTAACGAAGGAATTAGGAAGAGAACTGTAGTATAATAATATAAAGGTATTGTATACTTAACGGTAGTAAGGCTATATATATTGCGTATAAAGCGTAAGGTATAGAATTAAACGAGGGCGAAGCCGGCTATATTAGTAATAGGGGCAATCGGATTATAGAAGTTAATTAAAAAGGTAATTTTACTCTAATTAAAAGATTTATAAATAGGTTAAATAATAATAAAAGGAATTAATTAATTATAAGAGAGAGGGAGATTCGAAAAGTCTAAAGGTTTAGAAACGAAGGTAGGGGAGCCCTATATAGTAGAACTATAGTAAATACTAATAAAAGGGAGCCGTAGCGGGCCGTACGTAATATGGGTTACTTTTAATAAAATTATTTACTCCTATTAAAGTAAAATTAAATAGAAAAAAATCGTTTACTTTTATTAAAGTAAAATAATAATTAATAAAATAGCTACTAATAAAAGTAAAGCTACTATAACCTAACGCCTACCGCGCTTCGGTTAGCGATTTCTACGGGTAGGGCGCGTAATAGAATATAATAGAACGATAGGGGTAAGGGTTATAGTAATATATTAGGCCGATAATAAAAATCTTCTTATATTAATTAATTTTACTCTAATTCCTCTTCTACTTCTTTATAAAATATAATCCGTAGATTCGTATTATATTTTTAAATTATTTAATTCATTTTATATAAATATACAAATATTTCCAATTAACAATTATTAAATAACGCCCGAATTTTATTTTAATAAGAGTAAATTTAGTATCTTATACTATATTTTTATATTCGGGCGGCCTTCGCTCTAATTAGAAAAAAATTGAATTTACTCCTATTAAAGCGAAGGTAATTTAGAGATAATATAAATATATTATTAAATTCGGATTAGAGCGAAAATTATAAACAATTCGAATATTATATCTTATCCTAATTATATATAGCGAGCCTTTGCTTAAAAAAAACTAAATTTACTCCCGTTAGAGCGAAGGTTATTTAGAAGCAATACGAATATATTATTAAATTCGTTAAATCGAAAGAGTAGTACCTTAACGACTGTATTTACGCTAATTAATAATTATGCGGCGTTTAATAGGGCGAGGACTAGGAGTAAGGGCCGGAGTCGTAAATATATAAGGAAGTAGGAGCGAAGTAGGTTAGATAGTATTATCCCTACTATATACTATATCCTTAATATACTTATTCTTTCGCTTATTCGTCTCAATTATACCTTTAATAACCAATAGGACCCTAATATACTCAATAAAAAAATTAGGCCTATAAGTAATTAAATACTCCTAATCTTATAAAAAGGGTATATAAGCTATTAAATTATTAAAAATATATATTGAATCGAATAATTAAATTTTAATTATAATACGTACAACTTACTATAATATTTCAGCCAAAAAGAATATTATATAAAATAATTAGAAATCGACGTTTTTAATAAGCCGAAGGTAGGATTTAATACGCTCCGCGAAGAAGTCCTACAAATATACTAAAAAGATCGCGGCCTTTAAATTCGGAATTAGCGCATTAAACTCCTTCTTTATCTTTTCGGGCGGTAATTCTATTCGGCTAAATAAATAATTGTAACCGTTACAATATATAATTAATATATAAGTCCTAGTCGTATAATCGATACTACTTTAAAAAATATTAAAAATAGCTTCGTAGAAGTATTTTACATTCGCAATAGCGAGTATTTTAGGATATTTCTCGACTAATTTAGCCTTCGATTTAATATTAATTTTAATCTACTTCTTTAAATTAATAATCCTAAATATACCGAAGTTAGTACGTACAACAAACGAAACGGACTTTATTTAATTAAATAATTAGGACTAGAATATATCGAATATATTATCGGTTATAAATAATAATTCGAATATATATATTAAGGAACAACCGGCGACGGATTATATATTTCGTAAAGGCAGTTAAATAAAAATATAACCTAATTTATTATAATACTAGTAGGGCGCGAAGAAATAAACTATCCTATCGCCGCTATTATAAATAGTACGACCGAAACGCTATTACAAATCCGTAATATTTTAAATTATAACCTCGCTATATTATATAATTCGGATAATATTAAATATATTTATCCCTATATTTAAAGTTACTATAAATATTATAATATAATATTAAGAATTAAGAATAACGAATTATTTATAAAATTATTCCTAATCTGCGGGGCGGATATAAAAATAATAAATTTAAACGGTAAAAGGCGTATCGGTTCGGCTATAGATACCGTACTTTATTAACGTACGGATAAAATACTTCTTCGCTTTACTAATTAAATCTTTATTATCGATATAAATAATAGTTTTTAATATAATAGCAATTATTATAGAGATAAGGAGGAATTTAAAGCGTTCAAAGTTCCGATTTTCTTTAGGCGGAATAGTAATAAAAATAATATTAATATTAGGCCGGTTAATAAGAGCGCGGATAATCTTCAAGGAATTTATAAATTCCCCTTCCAAATAAAAGCTAATATACTATTATATATAAAATTCGGATTCCTTAATTAAAGTAACTATATATCCGAACTATAGTATAGAGAGAAGAAGCGTCCAATGGAGCTAATAAAAATCTAAAAACTTTTCGCGGAAATCGTATTATTAATAAACTATATAAAATTCGTCTATAATTATAAATACTATACGGGCGGCAAATTCTAGTACGTAAAGGAGTTTGAGAAACTAATAGTAAAGTATTTACTCAAATCCGAAGAGAATATATATAAAATATCCCGAACGAATACAATCCTATAATATATTAATCTAAAAATATTAATTAAAATTCGAATAGAATAATTAGGAGCTTATATACTTTATATAAATTTTAATTAATAAATAGTAATTTAATACTAAAGTACTTCGTAATAATATCCTTCTACTCTTAGCCGAAGCGGCTTAATAATATAATTTATAATATAACCTTAATTAGTAAAATAATTAATATTACTTAGAATATAATACTTTTACCGAAACTAATAACTATTAATAGGATTATATCGCTATATTAATAAATAATACAACGAATATATTCGACTTATTATAAATAAAGTTTACGTAGGGCTTAATTAAACGCCAACCGAACGGCTAAGTTAAATAGAATTCGAATAATAATATATATAAACCGAATCTATAAAGATATATACGTATTTATACTTATATATTCAATAATAGTATCGATATATTACTATATAGTCTTATTTAAGCTAAGTAAAATAGTGAAATCGTAATTCGTTTCAAAGTATTGTACGAAGCCCGAAATTTTATCGAAGGTAGAATTAAATTATATTATTATCGGTACTAAATTTCAAATAAATTAGATAGAGAATAGTAGAATTACAATACCTATTTTTTAAATAATAGTTTTATTATCGACGAAGGGTCGACGAAGGTAACTCGTTAGGGAGTAACTAATATTAAAGGTTAATTATAAAGATAAAAAAAAAAATATTATAATAAAGTTGTAATTTACCCTAAATACCGTACGCAAACCAAATTTAGATATATATTATAATTATTAAAATAATCGCGAGTGAATATGAAGTTGATTATTTACTTATATAGAATTTTGTGTGGGAGATTTATTGCCAAGCCCAAAAAGGCTCAAAGTAATCACAGACCTCCTCTCACTTTATTCGCGGAGACCTATATTTTATATGGGGTAAGAGTAGATTGAACTCGTAACGAGGGCGTCTATGACAGAGACTACGGAAAATAAGGTTAATAAAGAAATTAGTAATATATTACTCTTTTTTTATAGAAGCGGGAAGGCCGTTAGAAGTAGCGAGAATTATTTAGAGGGTTTTATAGAAGTTGGTATTATCCGGGTCGGTAATTTAAAGGGAATTGATGGCGGTAGTTGTAATAAAATTATTTATAAAGGGGGCGCTAAGTATTAGTACCTCTAAAAATTTAATATCGGGCATCGAATTAATCGATAGGAATTTATAGATATTTCGAATGGACCCCGTCTTTAAATAGGCGGATAGGGGTTTCTTTATAATATTTATAAGAGATATAGAATTTCGTTTAATTAAAAGACGGAATAAAGCCTACGTTCGTACCTCGATAATAGGCCGAATCTTAAAATCCTATTTACGCGCGCAATACTAAAGAGGTATAATAAATTATTATAGAGTAGAAGTATAATTAGGGGTAGGGTAAGATATATATTATTATATGGAAGAGGGGAAAGGAAGTATATATAGAGGGCTAGCTATATAGGCGAAAGCCTTGGAGCCAGCCCGAAATTACGTATTTATATACGTGACCGGATGGTATAGCTCTAAGCTATGCCGAAGTACTCTAGTATATCGTAATAGGAGTACTTAGCGTTGGGCAGGTTATAAGTAGGATAACCCTGTAACACTTAAAAAGTATTTGCCTAACGTTTTAGCCGGAGGTATTAAAATTAAAATTTATATTACTACTATTAATATATAACCTATCTTTAATTAATTTTAATTTAAAACTAATTACAGACAAATCTAGGATAATATAAGGATTTTATAGTTTTTATAACCTCTAATTAGGTTATAACCATCTTTATCCCTAGTAGGACTCTATAGCCGGTTATTCTTAAGAAATGTAAGGTAAATTCGGATTTAACTATTTAAATTAAAAACGCCCTCTGGGTTAAAATATTAGACTTATTATTAATTAAGGAAGGGGAGTAGTAAGAGAAGTAGTAGGAGAAGTAGTAGGAAAAGTAATGGAAGGATAAAGGAGATATGGAATTATCGGAGGTACTGTTAAAATTCGAAGATAAAGAAGTATAGGAAGATAGGGAGGTATAAGAAGGTAGAAAAGTACGGGAGAAATAGTAAGAAAAGTAATAAGAAAAGTAGTAAGAGAAGTAGTAAGAAAAATAATAAGAAAAATAGCAGGAAAAATATCGGGAGGATAAAGGAAATTCGGAATTATCGGAGGTGCTATTAGAATTCGAGGATAGAAAAGTATAGGAAGATAGGGAGGTACGGGAAAAGTAGTAAAAAAAGTAGTAAAAGAAGTAATAAGAGAAGTAGTAAGAGAAGTAGTAGGAAAAGTAATAGGAAAAGTAGCAGGAAAAGTATTAAAAAGATAAAGGAGATTCGGAATTATTAAATATACTATTAAGATTTAAGGACGGAGAGGTATAAGAGGATAAAGAGGTATAAGAGAATTAATAAGAGAAAGAGGCGGAGGAAAAGGCGGGTAATTTTATATAAACCCTCTTCTAGAAGAATAGGAATATAAATCTCCTATATCTATCTTTAATAAATCCCTAATACATCTTCGATATAACTATAAATTATCCCTAACTAATAATTATTATTTAAATTAATATCCAAATAATAAAAAAGTTATATAAGGAGTACTTTAATATAATTTTATCTATTCTATTTATTTGTCTAATATATAAGGAGTTTAAATATATTTATAAATTTTATTTTAAAACTACATTTTAAAAAGCTTTTACTAATTATTAATTTATTATAAATCCTCCTCCCATCCGTCCTAATTATAGTAATAAAGGTTGGAATTATACTATTTAAAACGTATTTCGTTGTAATACGGATAAGTTTATAGAACCTATTACTTCCTCGTCTACAATTTAAGCCTAGCGATTATAGCTAAGGTATCGGCGTTAATAATAGTAATAGTATTAGTATTGGTATTAGTATTAGCGCTTATTTTAGCTTGGTTGGGATAAATCGGAAATAGTTTAAAGATAAATTAAAGATGAATCTATTAAGTGTTTAAATTAATATAGTCCTCGAAGTAAGTATTAGGTATTCGTATAAGTAGGTTATTTCTCTACGGAGAAACTTGTGCGAGCGATAGGGGATCTTTCTCCATAGGGAAACTTATACGAATTAACATTACAATTTACTATATTGAATTAACTCCGTACGAATATAAATTATAATAATTGTATCAATTTTCTTCCTTTATACCGCTTTTTCTCGCTCGATATGGTTTTACTCAACCTGCGCTAAGGCCCGGACTAGCAGAGCCTAACACGGGGATGCAGGTGATACCGACAATCCCACCAATGTCTATTACTAAACTGTTCCGAGGAACCAATTGACCACGTTGGCAAGCGTACGATCGCCTATGACCCGTATCAACTCAATAATAGATTGGTTGAACCCCTTGTTAGGTTTTACTTCTATTAGATAGTCCCGGCACTATACCTATTTGAGTGAAACCATATCGACTGAGAATTAGCGGTAGGTCGGACCAATTTTGTATATAAATGTACGGACTATTGGGTCAGGAAGCTTTGGAAATGGGGTAGGGTCAGCTGACCACTCTGGCAACAGTGCCTTCGTGGACGTATGCACTCGAAGCTCAATTCGATCCGGTGGGTGCTAATGATGGAGGACTTGTTCAAGCCGTATCCTTGTTCTGCTCGCCCTGCTGTGTAAGCAACTGGCTCTTAACCAAAGGGGCAGATGGTAGATTAGGATTCTGGACGCTAAGAGGAGTGCGTATGGAGCAGTGCACTGTGATAGCGGCTCCCCCAGCTGCTCCCCCAGTTGGGCCCCTCGCCCCCCTAGCAAAAGACCGGCAAATCAGGGTAGGGGCAGACAATGATATCGGGTAGCGAGACCGGTTTTGACCTTGGTGGTTGCTGCATTTTGGACGAGACTTTTTGTTTGGCTGTTGGTGCACCGGAGAAAAGGCCGATCGATGGAAAGTGCCAGGGCGTTCGTTTTCCATGGGGCGTCAGATTCCAGAAGCAGCAGTTGAAGACCATGCCCATCCGGGAAAGAAGCCGTTGAGAGTTGAATGAGGTGGTGCGGAACTGGCGACGATGGCAGTGCTCGTTCTCGCTACAACCATGGCAAACAAGCCCGGGGGAGGTGGTGATTGGCAACAGCGATCTGCAGGTACAGGAAGAGGATGTGGAGGAATGGGATGGACTCCGAAATGAGATCAGTCGAGATTCGACATGATGGATTGACAGTTGTGTTGGACGAGGACAGCCACCACCACCAAGTCGAGAGAACTTGAGAGTTTGGAGGTTAAGTTGTCAATAAGGTATCCATGTTGTGTGTGCAGTGTGTGGAAGAAAATTCTGCTCACTGCTGCCTTCTGGTTCCTGCCCTCATCTGGAAGACATTCTGGTTCAAAAGGGCAGTCACGATGGACGAACTCGTGAACAACTTCCACGGTGGTTCGTGCGGGGTCCATCCTTGGAGAGGGTACGGCATGTACATTGACAGTATCGTCAAGGTAACATTATTCCGCAGCGGGCAGTGCTGAATCTGCTGGCTCCACTATCCATATTAGTTAGTGTAGTCTTATTTCATTCGTACCCCGGTATAATATAATCCCACGCCATTATGCCAATGCAAGTGCACGTCAACCTAAGTCTGGAGTTGGGTTGCGTCCACTGACCCAAACCACTGCAGTGCAAATGTACCCCTCTGCATCAATCCTCTCCTAGAACAACACCTCATCCACCACCACCTCAACCACAACCACATCAGCTACAAGCATCCAATCCAGACCATCTGCTGTCAGAAATCTAATCCCTACCGACAACACCGGGTGTTTTCCCACCTTCGACGACTGCTTACCTTGTTGACGTCAAAGGTCAGTTTGTATGTTGTCTTGTTGCCCACTCCCCCAACCTCAAGCCAGCATCAACAACACCTTGATACCTTGCCCAAACTCTCGCCAACCCGGGCCACCAGTCGAAAAGGGTGCATCTAGAACAGAGTCTTGGACGGTGTACACCCGGTATACCCTGTACCAGAGGGATGCTACTGTACCATACCTCATTTATCATTTATCCCAATCGTCGGTCGACCCTTGAACCTGGACGGCGTCCCATGGCATCCATCCACACTTCGTCCACCCAACTCACCAGCTCATACCACGACTCTCCACGTACCCGTGTAGCTCCTCATTCGCTCTCACTCCTGCAGTGTCTCCCGCTCTTTTTCATCTTGCAGCTCGATAGGCAACACATCTCGATTGCCAAAGTGTCCAGCGTCCACGGCCCCGGGCCTCTCTCGGTGTCCGCCTCTGATGTATATCCACTCACAAGGGAGGACGGAACCTCAATCACATCTCCCAAAAGTTATAACCGAAAAAGGGTCGGACAGCCGAGCGTTAGCATTTCACTTCCTTGTTGCTACGCCTTGAAACGTGCTTGTCCCAAGTCCTTGGACTGCCCAGAATCCCAGAATCCCAGGCCGGCCCTTCACGGTCTCAGTATTCCTACCTCTACCTGTCGAGACCACTTGTTAGAGCCTCCCCGTCCTGATTCTGGAACTAGGCGTCCTAGATTCCCTCTGGTTGGAGCTCTGGCCGCCCAGCATCCTAGCTAGAACACCCAGTTAGGCCCTCCTCTTGATCTGGGCCCTCGTCTTCTCATCTGCCTCGCCTTGCCCAAGACCCATCCCCCGTCTCCAATTAGTCCCTCGACCTGGCTGTTCGGCTGGCCTAGAGGCTGCCTGTCTACAAGGGCTGTTACACACTACTGTCTACACTACCGCATTCCCATCCCCATTCTTGGTGTTCTCCGGGCTGGAGTATCCAAGCTGGAGGGCAAACCAACAAGGCCCGGGACGCTCACCTGCCTCGGCTGGCAGCCCGTCCAAGTTGAAACATTCTGAAAGTGATAGAGTAGAGGCTAACAGACTGACACTGTACAGGCTCGCAGGCTGACGACCGAATTAGCAAAAGTCGGCCCACTCTAGATACAACAGCTTCCTTGACCCCTGGACTGAGGCTTGCCAGATCTCCCACCTCATCTTGCTGCATGCCGCTGTGGGTGAACAGGTTACTTCCTGGCTTCGCTCTTTGACCCTGGACGGCTACTACCCACTACACCCTTGCGTGCTAATACTAGCACCCCAAGCCACAAATCGAGAAGCTCCGTAGAAGCTCTAGGAGCTTTCCGGGCGCGCGGGACAGGACCAGACGGTACCTAGCCGGCCATTCTGCAGCTGACCACCCAGTCTCTCATCATGTCAATAAAGTAAGTCTACATCTGCTGTTCTTTGTCCTCTCGTGACCCTTTGGCAAGGCAACTCTACATCATATTCCCCAGGTCTCCCGTTCCGAGTGCCGTTGTCTCCTCTTTTTACTTCCCGTCAATATATTTAAATATCGGGATCCTGTCACAGATACCACCTAACCCGGCCCCACCTCCCCGTCCCGTCCAAGTTATCATGGCCGACCAATTCTTGGTCGAGGCGCACAGCTGGACGCTTGCTCAGCATTCGATTACTGACGAGAAAGAAAGTTGGGTCATGTTGACCCGTGACGGGCAGATCCAGAAACTCCCTGGAGAAAAGATTCTCCTTACCTCCAAGCCGCGAGTTGGCCTTGAGCTCTCGGTCCCGAAGGAGCTGCAGGTAGCAGAGCCTTTCTCTGTCAAGAGCGACAATGGAATTGCATACATCACCAATGAGAGGGTAAGTTCGGCTCTGATTTCTTGAACAACATGTTGATGTTGCCGTCTAACCAGCGTATAGATCATTTACCTCCCAGCCAGGTCGACCGAAGCTTTTCGATCTTTCTTCGCGCCTCCCCTAAACTTCAGCGACGTCCGCATCAACTCATCCTGGATTGGGCCTTGGAGCTGGACATCTATGGTCAGACCTATTCCAAACGGGGGCGTACCGCCGGAGATCCCCCGGATCGAGTGCAAGTTGACCTTCAAGGATGGCGGACACAGCGACTTCCAAGCAAAGTATGAGTGGCTGAGGGACCGACTACTCCACGCCCAAAGCCTTGGACTGACCCCCGGGCAAAACCTTGAGCCCCCACCACCCTACGATGATGCTCAAGCTTCCGGGCCTTCCTCAAGCACACCCGCGTCTGGACCGTCTGGGAACGAAACGGCAGGGGTGATGGGCGGTCGGAACCAAGTGCCCCAGCCTGGCCCAGATGAGCCGCCCCCGGACTACACGGCATAATTGCCCAACGTTCTGATCAAGATTGCGTTGAAGCTGGGAATAGGCTTGGGGACACCAGGGAATCTCCCCCAACGTTGCCCGGAATTAGGCAAACATTCGAACATCTCCGAGTTGACATTTCTCCTTCACTGCCGCCGATCAATAACGATAACATGCCCCTTATACGACTATTGGTTATAGGAGCCTGTACAGTCAATCTAGCGTCAGTCTTTAGGATTATATATGTGATGTCAAAAGAGGATTTTGATTAAAAACAATTACAACGTCAGAAACACAATGTGATTGGTCGGACTGGCCGCCGTCCCCAAGTGGATGGATGTCAGTAGCAAATGGAGGCAAACCGTTTTCTCATTGTAGCGTATAAACCATATTTAGTTTGTCAAATATCCATTGGGTCTTAAACCTTGGAAATACCCTTGTCGATGTCTCGCTCTCGGAGGTATCTGTGGTGTGCATAATCGGACAGAAACAGAAAGCGGCTGCCTGTCACGTATAAGTGATGACAGGGCTAGCAACGACAGCAACGCCAGCGATATCGAAATCACTTGTTGGTTGTGATCTGTGTTGGTCAGCCGTCAGAAAGCAGGCAAGCTCTTCCCAGCAATTGCCTATTCAGTAAGCCGGTCAGTCGAGACAGTGATCAATGGCGGCGGCGTGGGGGCTGTGATAGAGACATGAAGTTCTCTCACAGCTGAGTCCAGACATAAACCACAGTTGAGTCTGGAACTCGCACTGACCTTGATGAGCTTCCAAGTTCAGTTTGAGAATGTTAAAATGCTTGCACGTGACGCCGTTCATGACTTCCATTGCGGGATTACCCGGGGGCAGCTTGAGCGTGTATCGATAGGCACGGACCAATCAGCAATTGCCAATTGCAAGAGGGACGGCGAGAGGCAGCGCTCGGGCCAGGAGCTGGGGCCACCGGGAGCACTGGAGCCAAGCAAGAAGCTCGGTTTACCCGATTTTTGATCGAGAAAGCTTGCTCAACGTCGCGCCATATCAACAACCTACCGACAAGACCACCGCAACCTTCTTCTCGCCGCCACCCCCGCGAACTTTAAAATGGGCTTCTGGGACGCTGTCACCGACCTCATCGACGCGGCCACTCCGTGGGCCACCGTCGAGGCCGAGGCCCCTGCCGATACCCCGGCTGAGGTATGCCATCACCACTACCACCATCACCAACCTTACATATGCCCCGGGTCCCCAAATTCTGGACGGAGAGATAGTCTGCCACGATAAGAAAGAGGAGGGGAGGACTGGTCAACACGACGGTTGAAGCTCTGCCCTACCTCATGCAGGAACAGAGGGGCATGGTGGGGGATGTACCGTGGTTGAGGGCTTTGTTTGCGTCATAAGCCATGGAGGAGGGGAACACCCGGGGAAGTGGGAGAGCAAGCTTGCTGACGGTCAATTCATGATATAGCTTGCCCCTGCTTCCGAGAGCACCGAAGAGACCACCGCCGAGACCGAGGCTGAGGAGCCCGCCGCCGCCGCCGACGAGCCCGAGGAGGAGGCTGAGGAGGAAGAGGAGGAGGAGGAGGAGGAGGAGGTCGTCGACCCCAAGGAGACTTTCGAGGAGGGTGGGTAACCTGTCTCTTTTCCCTCCCCATGTTCGGACCAACACATATACAACATCACTCGAAGACCACAACCATCCGGCCTTCCGCGACCATCACCTCGACGAACCTTGCGCCTATAGGAGCCCTGCGTTCCCGCGCCGAGCCTCCGGCACTGGTCTGCTTCTCAACCAACAGAACTGCCAATGACACGCGACCGCCGAACTTGGGTCGATCTCGCCCAGCCTTTAATCTCTACACAACGTTCTCCGACACCTACTCGTTACGGAGCCCAACTCGAGACGGAACATGATGTGCTGACGGGGGTATTGCTTACAGAGTGCCGCAACTCCAAGGAGTGCGCTCCCGCCAAGCACCACTACGATGAGTGCGCCGCCCGCGTCACCGGCGCTGGTGCTGACAACAAGGAGGACTGCGTTGAGGAGTGTACGTTTATAGAGTCCCCCTTTCCTCGCCCACAGGCACACAAGACAGGCTTTACTCACTAGGAACCTTGCGCGACAACAACAGTCTTCCACCTCGTCCACTGCGCCACCCAGTGCGCCGCTCCCAAGCTCTGGAACGTCCTCAAATAAGCGATCGACCTACCTTGACGGTCGTTTCGCATTCTTGATGCGTCTGCGACTTTCTTGACCCCAACGCTCGGCAGTCCGATAACGAAAAAGCGACCCCTCGAACAACAACAAGGCTGTAGTCCGGTGGAGCTATTTCTTTACATGGAGACAATGGGGCGTTTTACGATAGACAAGATACACGAAGGAAACAACCAACGTACGTTCAATCGTTACGATGACGACCGGGAATAGAAAGCAAATGAGGATCCAATCGCCAAAGTTCAAAATCATCAGCAGCCATCATGGAATACGAACAGAAACGGGAAAACGAAACAGTGCCAGGTGAAAAAAAAGGGAGGAAAAAGGAAAAGGGGCTTTCAAAAGTTACACATCCATGCTGTATGATGAATGTGTTTACACTTTACCTTTTCCCTTCCCTCTCCAAACGAACGTATATAAGGCTGGCGGAAGCGGGGCAACATGACGCAGGCATTTTCTTCTATGGTTTTGGCATGTCCCCTCTGATTCGGTTCTTCTTCCCCAGCCTTGTTGTGTCTTTTCTGTATTATAATCCTTCCGTCACCTAACTCTCAGAGCAGACGTAGGTGAAGCCTCTCAATAGACCTCCTTTTTTTTGCTTACATGCCCTTTTCCCAGTCGGTGTTGTTTCTCGCACGTTGCGCTCGCCTCACATGGAAAGACATCTTTCACGGTGCGTCCATCCGCTCGGAGATGGCGATGCCTTGTGCAGTTGTTAACAACAACGACAATAGTCCCTATGACATTATAACACGCCAACGAACACTTGGAAGCAAGAGAAGGAGTGAGCTTCTAAGGCGTCTTAATCCCATGACAAATGATTGGCGCGGCCTCTTCTATACTGTAAGTCAACACTGTCGCTTGTCGATGGGACCATGCAAATGTCCCAAATGGGTGTTGATGATCTGATAGGGGGGTTTTATCCTGAGATAACCCAACCCCTCATTGTCGGGTACACGCACTCAACTTATTTCTAGCTTGCGTTCGTAAATGCGACCTTGTGATAGCTTCGCATTGCGCATGGGATAAGATAGCATGTGGCACCAAAGGAGCGGGGGGTGAGGGGTTATAACTGGATGGATGGGTGACTTTTGAGATCGTGGGTAGGCGAGTCGGAGATATGACGGGGGGATTTAAGACTGTGACTTGATTCCGACTCGACCTTTCTTTTTCTTGAGCAAACGGGCTGAAAATAACGGCCAGTACTTGGGAATAACTTCTAGAAACTCGGAACGAAGTGAGGCGGAACAGGCACACGGACAAAGATTCGCGAAGTAAGACAAGGGAGATATGAGTTGAAATGTTTCTCGCTTCCGCCTTCCTGGTTGATGGAACACCCAATCCATGTAACACATTAAACACAGTAACAGAAAATCTGGGGAAGACGAACACAAACGGGTTCGGGTTCGGTTTCAAAAGTGAACCTATCACGATCCATTTATCCATTTGTGTTGAACACCCCGACGGACACACAAGAGAAGACGAGGATCACACGCTTGCCGCGCCGCTAGCCAAGAAATGGGAAGGTTGCTAGAAAAGCGGTTTTGGGGGGAAACTTGAAACTTTTCTTGGATGCCGAGACTTTTGAAAGCGTGATAGCGTTCCATTCTGTCCCATCCCATCCAATGTGCAGCGAGCGGGTGCAGCGATCAATATCCGTGTCCGAAGTCCCGTCCGTCTTTCCTGCTTTCATTTGATCCCGTGCAAGTCCGACAGGAGAGAAGTTCTGAAGGTGCGGTGCGGTAGTATGCGACCGTAAACTAAGGTAGTCTTCTGTCCCATCTTTCATTCATTCATTTTCATCGTGTCATCCTGATGAGTTGCGACGACATGTGAACACGCGTGCCGCGCTTTCATCTTTTCCATCCTCTCATCTCCTTGCGCTCGCTCGCATCTACACCAGACGGACGGCAGGCAACCTTTCTGCTGCTCGGACTTATACTCGCACACTGGCACCAAAGCGCCGTCCAGACAGAGATAAAGCAAAACAGCCAGCCCTTGGGCTTAAGCGGGGGTCCTTTCTGACGGAACACCGTGACCGAAGCGCGACTGGAATCCGAATGCGAACAAGCTAAATCAAACACTCCTGCCACAAACTCTAGGGATAACTTGATCCAGGGGGCGCCACAAACAACAACAGAGCCTCCCCTCTCAAAAAAGAAACAAAAGGGATTAACAAAAAAACCCCGACCCTTAATACAAGAGCAGAGCAGAGCCGCTTCGCAAGGCGCAAGCGCAAAACGCAATGAGCAGCCTCCGATCCCCCAGCAGAGGAGGTAGCACCAAAGGACGACACCAACTCCAAAACCAAGGACAAGGACGCTGGCAAGAATTAAGAGACACAATGGACGACGACCACGATCATGACCACGATCACGACCAGGCTACCATCCACAGTAGTAGGCATTCTCACCATACTACTTCGCACCGCGACAGCCACGACGACTATCAAGCGAGGTTATCGTATCCGCATACCAAACTTCCTGGCACCATCAATTTTAATGGCAACGGCAGTAGTAGAACGGGCAGTGGAGGAAATAGCAACAGGGAAAAACGCAGCGATATCGAAATAGTGGGGATCGAAATGAAGGAGAGTCCGAGTAACAACACCAAGACCACGACGACGGCAACGATGACTGGCGATGAGAAACGACGGGTGGGTAAAAATCGGGGTGGAGTAAAGCACGGATCCGGCAGCGACTCGGAAAAGAAAAGCGGCGGCAGCAGCGGCAGTAGTGGATCAAGCTCAGCATCCACCGACTCCGGATCGGGATCGGTGGTCTCCACCACGCTCGGCGCCCGAACGGGGATCAGCATCACGGAGGGGACAGCGGTTAGCAGTGCCGGGGCGACTGCGGGCGGTGGCGGTGTCGGACTTGGAATCGATGGAGCAGGAGACGGCGATGAGCAAAGAGTGGAAAGAGACAGTGAAGGAAGGCCGGTCGTGTATAAGGTCTATAAGAGGAGGTGGTTCGGGTTGGTGCAGTTGACGTTGTTGAATATCATTGTTAGTTGGGATGTAAGTGCTTTTTATTCCCTTCCAGCCCCAGTACTATCTTTCAGCCTCAAGCCCAGGATGGAAATGACCCTATCGTTGTTCGAGTTGGGAGACGCCACGACCCGCAAGTGCGGCGTGGGCGTGAGTGGTTGGTTGCATATCGATCCCGTCTTACCGGGGGGCCGTCCGTCTTGCACAAATAACGCTCGCGACGATGTTATTGGGCTGTTGAAAGTTTATTTGCACTCCCACTTCTGACCTCTGTTCTTGGATGCCCATTTGCACTGGATTTGAGGTCATGGTGTTGCTGTGGTCATATTTCAGTTTCTGCGTCGTCAACTGGGGTTTACTCGTCGAGTTACGCCGATGTTTACCTCCGGGATGTCTCTACATGGAAATAAACCATGTAGTACCGAGAGTGAATAGAGAAAGACACTTGGAGATGATACATCACTCCTCAATTTCATCAGACCTCTCGTCAACAAGGACATCATGAAACCAAACTAACAAACCCCCTCCCAGTGGCTCACCTTCTCCCCCGTCGCCGCCCACGCCGCCGCCTACTTCCGCACCACCGAAACGACCATCAACTGGCTCAGCACCGCCTTCCTCTTCGCCTTCACCTTCATCACCCCCCTGGTCATCTACGTCCTGCACCTCGGCCCCAAGTTATCCATCACCGTCGCCGCCGCCCTCCTGCTCATCGGCAACTGGGTCCGCTACGGGGGTTCCCACTCTCCCGGGGGTGGCCACTTCGGCGTCGTCATGTTCGGCCAGATCCTCGTCGGCCTAGCCCAACCTTTCGTCCTCGCCGCTCCCGCCCGCTACTCCGACCTCTGGTTCACCAACCGCGGCCGCGTCGCCGCCACCGCTTTGACATCCCTCGCCAACCCCTTCGGCGCCGCGCTGGGCCAACTCATCGTACCGTTCTGGGTTAACGAACCCTCTGATGTATCAAGAATGGTCCTTTATGTATCAATCATCTCCTCCATCTGCTCCATTCCCGCCTTCTTTATCCCCTCCGCACCTCCCACCCCCGCCGCACCGTCTTCCATCACGCCCAAATTACCCTTGCGCACCTCCGCCGCGATACTGCTGGGTCACCCGGAGTTTTGGTTGCTGTTCATCCCCTTTGCCGTCTACGTCGGCACGTTCAACTCCATCTCCTCTTTGCTAAACCAGGTAATGGAACCATACGGTTATACAGACGAAGAAGCCGGCATCGCGGGCGCCGTGTTGATCGTCGTCGGCCTTGTCGTCTCGGCAATCACTTCCCCGATAATCGACAGGACTAAGGCGTTCTTAACCACAATCCGCATCGCCGTCCCGCTTATTGGTATCTGCTACCTCATTTTCCTCTGGATGCCATCCACCAGGGAATCAGCCGGCCTCGCCGGGCCATATGTCGTTCTAGCCATCCTGGGCGCTGCGAGCTTTAGTCTTGTTCCCGTGGTGGTGGAGTTCCTTGTGGAGGTGACGCACCCGATTAGTCCGGAGGTGACGAGCACGTTGGCGTGGAGCGGGGGGCAGGTACTTGGTGGGGTATTTATTATTGTTTCGGGGGCGTTGAAGGAGGAAAAGGGGAGGGCAGGGAGGCCGGATGGGAATATGTATTGGGCGCTGGTGTTTCATGCTGTGGTGGCTATGGTGGCGGTGCCGGTGCCGTTGTGTTTGGGACTGTTTGGACGGGGGGATAGGGTTAGTTTGAGGAGGGTTAGGTCGGATGATGGGAGGGGGGATGTGATCGTGGAGGGGACGGCTTGAGCTTTTTTTGGATTGGTTCTGAGGATGTGAATGGCGTTATGATGGATGAGTGCGTATGTGTTATGGTTTGTTTATATGATTGAGGATGCACAGTTTTTGGCCATTGGCTGGCTTTGTTGATACCCATATTGACGGGTCTTGGGTACATCTATTAGGGTTATTATCTTGTATATATAGCTCTCTCGCTCCTCTGCTCCTTTCAAAGCAGGACAGGGGTAATGTTTACTTTTTAACCAACCAACCTCATCTCATTACCATCATTCATCACATCACTTCCTCCCAATAACCCTCCCCACCCTCCCCTCCCACTCCCCCCTCAGCCTCTCCATCTCCCTCCAACACTCCACCCCCAACATCTCAAACTCCTCCCTCCTCTCGTCCGTCAAATCCACCGCGCCTGACTTCCTCCCCACAATTTTCCTCCCCGCCCCCCTCTCCCCCTTCTCATTCTTTAATTCAGTTCTCGTCTCAACCGTTCCATCCCACCCCCACCCTTCCACCTCCGTCTTCTTGACTCTGCACTCCCCCCACCAATCCGTGCTCGATCCCCACTTGACGTGCTCAGCCTCCACCGCGTCCAGAGCCTCCTGCTCCTGCAAAGCGAGCCACACGGGCGCCACGGCGCCGTTGTACCCCGTTATCGGATGCCACGGCGAGCCGAGCCAGCGCGCGATGTACAGCACCACGCGGTACCAGAAGAACATGAAGGCGTTGAGCGGGAACAAGGTCGTTTGGACGATGCCCGGGTGGACGAGGTAGATCCTGGGCGGTGTCGCTGGAGACGTGGACTTGGTAGCCGGTTGGAGGTAAGAGTTGACAAACGGGCGGGCGGAAGGTAAGGTGGCGGTCAGGGAAAGCACGTCCGTCAGCCGCTTGGTGCTCTCGTAGGCGGCGTTGGTTTTGATGGCTTGGAAGTCCGAGAGAGAAAGGTTGTTCCACCCGGGCTCGATGGAAGATTCCCAGATTATGCGGCCGGGAGGGATACTAGAGTCGGACTCGGACTCAGAGCGGCTGAGCAGGGGCACGACCTTGTGCGCGAAGAGGTAATGGCCGAAAACGTTGGCGCAAAAGACTTGGCCCATCTCGGGAACCTTCTCATCTTTGACGTCGGGCAAGGGGTTGACGACATGACCGGCCGTGGCGGCCTTGAAGGTCGGCCAGGTGGTGGCTTGCACGAGACCCTTGGTGAAGATGTTGTGGAAGACCTTGGGCCAGTCGAGACCGGTCCAGCCGCCCATGCCGGCGTTGAAGATGACCGAGTCGAGACGGGGTATCCTCACGTTGGTGAGGGAGGTAAAGTAGGCATCGTTGTCGTTGGCGGGGCTGCTCACGGTGCCGTTGACGAGTTGTTCGGCGGCGCGGTGGACGTCGGCGAGGTTGCACAGGTCCAGTTGGACGCTGAGGATGTGGATGCGCTTGGTGACGGATCGGGGATCGTAGTTGGGGCCGGCGCGGGAGCGGAGGATGTCGGAGGTGGTTGCGAATTCGCGGGCATGTTGGCGGAGCGCATCAATGGTCTCTTGCGACTTCTTGACGCTGCGGGTGGTGGGGATGACGACGAGGTGGGAGGTTAGGGAGCGCGTCGTGAGGTACTCGTCGATCAGGCGTTGACAGATAGCGAAACCGATGCCACTGGAGTCGCGTCAGATGTTAGTATGTCACCTCCATCAGGTATGGACAGATAGATGTTGGAGACTTGCCTGTTGGCGCCAGTAACCAAAGCGAAGAGGGTGTCCTCAGGAGGGACCGAATCCCATGGTGCCGGGGCCATGTTTTGTCGGATATTGTGATGTCACCGAAAAGAAACTGGAGAAATGCGATTCAGGTCAATTACGGGTGACAGAGTTGCTGGTTACACAGAAGGAGTTGCGATAGAGAGATGGGATGCCGTCACGGTGTCGGTCTGAAAGGGGTCCCGTCCGACGCGATCATTTTTGTGGAGACTTTCCGAACGGCCCCTGTCCGATTGGGTTGTTTGTTTCATCTACTTCAGACATTCTGACACGTGATTGAACATTTGTTTCTCTGTGTTTCACAAAAGAGAATCAACGGCCAATGGATCGTAGATTCTGTATCCATTGATAAGAGGTGTTGTTCGGTGTCGCTGTTATGGCCTAGGTATCAGTGTCAGCGGGTAAGATTCCAGGTTCGAACCGCGATCGGGGTCGGGGCACCACTTCCGGGCCTGGAGAGTTGGAGAAGTCCGCTGTGCGTTGAAAGCACGGTGTCAGTCCCCACTTTTGAAACCGACCGCCAGATACACACACATGCATCAATATCGACATGCCAGATCTTAAAGATCGATAACTCCTTCGTTTTATACTCGATTTGCACCCAAATTTGACCGTTTTGACCGGATTTCGAAGCTGTATTGATCTACGATAACCGTAGCCATGACGCACTATGCAAACGACCAGCAGCGGCAAACGATATACGTGATGTTGGTTGCTGGCGAGCATCCACGTAAAATCGCACATACTATTGGCATCAGTGAACGGCAAGTCTGGAAATTGAAGAAGCATTACAATATAATTGGGCACCCATATCCCCGACCTCGTACACCCTCTAACTCTATTATTCTAGCACCCTAGATTATAGAGGTTAGTATAGCTAACTACAGACGAGAGCTTAAAGCTATATCTAACTTACTACTGTACAGGAAGTCCTCGAGCTCCTTCAATATAAACCCGATCTATACTTCGATGAAATACAACACTTTCTAGCCAGCGAATTAGATATATACGTATCGAGGAGCGCTATATCGAAGCAATTGAAATCTTCCAACTGGAGCAATAAGAAGATAGCCCATAAAGCTTCCCAACGCAACGAGCCATTACGGTTAGATTAGCTGAGGAAGGTTTCGAAGTTCTTTATAGAGATATACATCTTTTATAATAAGTTTGGTATCGATAAGAAGGATGGCGTTCGTTATATAGGATGGGCGCCAAAAGGCATATTTCCATAGGTAGAGAGCGCTTTAACGAAGGATAAACAGTTCCATCTACTGCTAGCGTTAATTATAAATAGCCTCTTCGATATAATATATTATAAGGGAACAACCGATATAAATGGCTTCGTCGCATAGCTAAAAGAGGAGGTATTCCCCAAAATAAATCCCTTCCCCGCCCGGTATAGCATCTTAATAATAGATAACGTATCGTAGTATAAATACCCCTCTATTAAAGACGCGTGTAATAACAGAAGTATATTACTATAGTTCTTGCCGCTATACTCGCCAAACTTCAACCCTATCGAAGCATACTTCAATAACGTAAAGGTATATATAAAGCGGTAATACCAGTAGGCTAGCGGTAACCGACTAAAAGAGGGCGAATTTAAAAGCTTCTTCGAAGGAGCAGCGCAGGTAGTAGGGCAGTAAATCAATGCTATACAAAGGCACTACCGCCAAGCGTATATACCCTTTAACGAATTTAACGAGGCCAGCGAGCCAAAGGACTACAATACATTATATAGGGATCAACTATACAAATTAAAATCAACAAGGACCGTAGTATAAAATATTAGATTATATAATAAATATAGGGTGTTAAATATAATTAAAATCGAATATAATTAAATATAAGAAAATAACGCAAATATATAAAGAAAATAATAATAATAAAAAAGACCCTCAAAGTGTTAAAAATACTATAAATCCCTCAAATAGTATTATTATACGTAATAATCCCTCATATATATAATCCCCCTCTTAAATTCGTATATTTATCGAAGCTCGTCCTCGTCGTCGTCGTCGTTTAACTCGCTAGCGGTCGCATCAGGGTCCTTATCATTACGCGGGCCGTCATCCGGGTCACTCTCTTCGTGAATAAAACTATTATAAATACAATCGTCGGTATTATCGAAGTTTAGGGGTTCGCAGTAGTTATTAACGTCTTACCATAGCGAATCTAGTAGAAGAGTATCTATATAATACGGTGGTTAGCGACGTACGTAATTATTAACGATTCAACACTTACCTTGCGGCTGAGATAGCACTATAGGGTTAATAGTCTAGGAAGGCTCCCGCTACGGTTAGGGTGCTAGAGCTTCCCGCTGCGGCTGGGGTGCTAGAGCTCCCCGCGGTGGTAGCGACGACGACCGTTGTATATAATCCCGTTCGAGGTGGAAGTATTCCTTAATCGCCTTTTTAATTACAATGTAAATACCCTCGTTAATTCTATAGGAGAGATACTACTTTATAGGGAAACCGCGCGCTTAGTAGAGGGATAGCCGCCCGGCTATAAGGGATTTTTGGATGTTGTAGAGCGAGTCCCTTAGTACGTTATTTTCGCCAGATTTAGGCGCGTATTTAAAGATGAGCTGCTTTATGAAGTCGGCGACGAAGGAGTTAGACGGTCGGTCTAGGGGTGAGGAAGGTGGAGGGGAGGAAGGTTAATAGTTACTACCGCTAACGCGAGAGGTGCTAGCGCGAGAGGTACTAGCGTTAGGTAAAGTAGGTAAAGTAGGCTCAGCCGCTAGACCCATACCTATCGTCCCTATGCCCATACTACTATAGTCGTTGAATAGAGGGATTAGAAGTAAGGCGGGTAATGCTCCAGTTCCATTATTATTACCGCTAACCCTATACGCGTTGCCGTTAGCTTAATGACCATTCTAGAGGTTGAAGTTGAAGACTTGAGGCAACGGCAAGTAGCCTCCTCCACCGCCACCGCGTTTCGTGCCCGGGATATTGTATAGTATAAACGGTTGAAATTGCTAGTAATTAAACTGCCCAAACATTAGCGCGCCGGCTTAGGGAACAGACTACTATTAAAACGAACTGAACTACCGTGATATTATATCGGCTAGAAGTTGGTTAACGGTGGTCCTCTTAGCAATAATAGCGCTCGCCCAATTGATAAAATCCTTTGCTATTAAGGGGAAGTAATGCTTCTAGTTGGGAAAGATATAACACTAGTGATATTTAAGCCCCTTGCAGTAATTTTTATATTCGCGCCCAACCTTATACCCCCATGCCTTAACTAGCTTATCGTATAGTAGATTAGCCGATTCTCTACCCTCTTTTTAGTCCTCGCGCTCGCGATCTCATCGTCCCTTAAATTCGTATAATATCGAGTTCGTTATTGATTTACGACTAGAACCAACCGTCTTTAATTGTCTAGGGGTGCTAGCAGGTAGTCTGGAAGTGCTGACGGGCGTAGCGGCAGGTATAGAGGGCTAGCGAAAAGGCTAGCGGCTGACTAACCGAGACTAGGATTGTAATATACCGTAATTAGCTAACCGCTCTATAAAAGAGGTGATTCGAAATGGGGTGGGTGTACTAAACATAGAAGCAGTATTTTGCCGCTAGAATCCGCTAATAATACGAAAGTAAGTAGTAACCGTGATAAAATATCGCTCAGATGGCTGCTGGACGAGATTGTGCATTACCTTCGAGATATTACAGCTGCTAAACGGCGTGATTGGATCGTCTCTCTTGGGGATAACGCGGTTTTGAAAGAGGGTTGTGCCTTTCCTGTTCGTCTCTTACATACCAGCCGACTAGTCCGAATACTGTACAATGATGCTAGGGTCTATACTAAGGAGATCACACTCGCTGCGGGCAGTTTCTATAAGGTTGTTCTCGACTCGCCGCACTCTAGTCAAGAGCCCGATACCAAGGTCGTAATTGTCTGGATCGACATAGCCGTCCTCGTCCTTCTCAATAGGGATGCGGTTAGTCGAAACGAGAGCAGGCAGTTTGCCGGGCTTTGCAAGGAGGTTATTAAAATTGGCATCCGCCAGCTATAGTCTGTTATATGTGAGTAAAATATTCAGGAAGTCGGGGATCGGGGGCGGTCCTCGAGGTATTGCCGCTGACTTGCGGGATTTTTGGGCAATGCGAGCGATGCGAGGAGGACTGACCTCAATAACTTCGACTTCGCTTTGTTGTAATGCCTGCGGTGCCCCCGGTATCTCCTTATATTCTTTGCCTCCATTGCTTACGGTTGTTGAATAGCGGGATTTATCTTCATCTTCGATGGAGGTCTCGTGGCGGGGAGGCTGCTGCTTTTTAGCCCGGGGGCGCGGCGGTTTGGGAGTTCGGGCAGACGAGGCAACGGCGGCGGTGGCTCGAGAGGACGAAGCAACGGCGGGAGCTCGAGATGATGAGGCAATCGGGGGAGCGGTCGAAGTAGTTGGAGCGGTCGAAGTAGTTGGAGAGGCAGTCGAGATAGCTGGAGAGGAGCCGCCGGGAGGTTGAAGTGTAATCCGTATACCGTTCGTTAAGGAGGGTGTAGAGGAGGTACGAGCAGGCTGCTTGCTAGCAGTACTGGCCTTCTTACCCCTCTTATTGCCAGTATTACTGCTGTTTGACGTAATATTGTTATTATTATTCAAGAGAACAATTCGGGGATTGGGCCTGTTTGGTTGGGATTGGGACTGGGATTGGGACTCTGCCGCTACAGTTGTACTGCTTGTAGCACGCGCAGGAGTCCTCTCGTTATTTCCATCTCCTCTATCTCCGTTATTAAGACCGGCGTTTATACGAGTTATGCGGGTATTGGGCCGTGAAATCCGCTTCGATCGTCGGGGTTCGTCACCGTCGTTGGGGAGGGAGCGTTTGGGAGGCATGGCTGGCATGGCGGGCGCGGCGGTGCCTGGTGCAAATCGTATACGGTATGGGCTGGCGGGTTGGCTGGGATCCTTTAGTATTGACCTCAATCGATCGGGGGGATCTATGCGAGTACAGAGCAGTAATCAGATTGTAAATACCCTCAAGATTGGTGATGATATGGGTGAATGAAGATTTTACTGTTGTCACGTATCGACTGTTTTACGATGTGTGTGTATCTGGCGGTCGGTTTCAAAAGTGGGGACTGACACCGTGCTTTCAACGCACAGCGTGCCGTTCGGGGATTTGGTGGTCTCCGGCCGGCAGAGCTGGGACCCTTGAATTCACATCAGGCACTTGACAAGGCCGGACCCCGCATTTCTTTTCCCTTTACAACACAACGACAGTCCCGTCATTAATCATAAAACCACACGATCACGAATCGTCATGAGCATGAATGGCTTCCAAGGTGTTGATATTCACCGGAGCTCCAGAGAGCCGGGCGCTTGACTGGAACACCCCGGATCTACTTGTCGAATTCGATGAGCCCATTGCCAGCCTCATGGGCATCCAAACCCCGGAGCAGACCATCATCCCGGCCTCCGCTCCGACCCCCGCCGCATGGAGATCCCTTACCCTCGAAAGAGAACGTATCCCGACCGGCTACACACAACAATATGACTCCAGCTTCCGCTTCAACCCAGCTCACGGCCCCGAACAGCCCCATGACTTTCTCACTATCGCATCCATATCGCCGTCATTTGACGAATCATCTGTCGTCCATGGCGACTTGGAGTCCCAGTTCTACGAGCACTCCCTTGCACTGCATCAACATGTCCGCTCCTCATACCTGGACGCTAACCTGCTTAGAGAATCAGAGTCGCAACACTCCATCACGTCGGTAATGAGCGAGGAGGACCTGGATACGGCTTCGTTCTTGGAGACCACAAATCATGCAGTGGATAGGGACGAAAACGTCAAAGAGCCCTTGATATTCCATGGTGGTGACCGCCTCACTGACCTCAAGGATATCCCATCGGCCGCTTACCTCATCAAGGCACAACCCCAGACCATCACCTGCAATCTGATCGTCGGCATCATTTCCATCTCTCCGCCCCGAACGGTTAGCACTCGCTGGGGCTCAGACCGCGCTCTGGTCGAGGTGCTCGTGGGTGACGAGACCAAAGCTGGCTTCGCCATTACTTTCTGGCTACCCCCTGGCTGCGAGACCGTACAGGGAAGCATGCTTGAAGGACTGCGGCATAGGGATGTGGTCCTCGTTCAAAACGTCGCTTTGAACGTCTTCACCAAAAAGGTCTACGGCTCCAGTTTGCGCAAGGGTTTGACCAAAGTTCACCTGCTTTTCCGACCAAGGCTCGACTCAACAGACGTCGGCGGTCATTATGCCCCTTCGGACTTATCCGTGACAAGAACCACGCATCCTCAGCTGGACAAGACGCGGAGAGTGTGGGATTGGGTGTTACGGTTCGTCGGTCCCGGACCTATCACGGCCGCCGCTCCCGCGTTCGCCAGGAGAAGAAGCCCTAGGAAGAGCAAGAACAACAAATATGCCTTACCCTCAGCTGCTCGACCGTGGGATATGCCACCCCCTGATACTCAGTAGCACACCAGGAACGCGTGGGTGGTTCATACAATTTATAGAAACATCGGAGATGAAGGCCTCGTATTCTTACTCGAGATCGGGGCTGAGCTTTTGGCTCGGACCGGACCGGCCTCGGGTTCGGTACCATTCCGAGCACCGTGGGCAGGGCTTGGCGGAGAATTTATATGTCCTTGGTTTTTAGCGGTGGAGGCTCACTTCGCAATTGAACCTACAGATTAATATTAAGTCACAGTGTGGCTGCTCACGGTCCCAGGGCGCTCCAACAGCTGCGCCCATCTTGACGCGCAATCAAAGTAATCAACACCACGCGTCCCCCAGACGATCTGAAACTCGTCTAACAAATTCCAGATATTGAGCATTGGAGTCCTCCCGACTTGAGACAACGATAAAGTTCAACGGTTTCGTGCATGTCATTCCCGGTTTGCCACCCGGATCTGATCTGTCAAGACTGCATGACATCCATCTCACTGACAGGGAACTTGACGTCTCGGCAATATTCTGTACAGGGGACTTATACGCGGAACCCCTTACCGCCCAGCAGCCTACCATTTTAGTAACCTTACTTACACTACCCATCCCTAACCTCATCCATGATGCGGAGAAGTCATCGAAAATCCCGAAAAGGGTGTCTCGAGTGCAAGAGACGGCACATCAAGGTAAGTAGCCCGCTTACAAATTTTAGAAATGTCACACAGTGGTTAACACTAATTCAACAGTGCGACGAAACACGACCTCGATGCATCAATTGCCAGACCGTTGAGAGGGAATGTTCCTACCCCATTCTACCCGGCACCAGCACCGGCAGCGATGACCTGTCACGATCCCCGGCCGACTCCCTCTCAGTGGCCGCAACTCCACCCTCCTCCGCCGCCGGGTCCGCCTCGGCTTCCGTAGCCTCCTTCTCCGGCTACGGTGGTTCCACCACTACCACCCCTATCCCGGCTCCCGGCCCCGAACCCGGCCCCTTCATGCCAGACGTCACTCCCTTCCCAGCCCCCGGGCCCAACCAAGACTCGGAATCGCAATCGCCCAACGTCAACATGGTGCACATGGAGCTCCTATACCACTACATCAGCGACATCTTCATCACCTTCCCTCCCCTCGGCGACACCGTCCGCTCTTTAAGCATGCACCACGCCCTCCGTGAGCCGTACCTGATGTATCAGATCCTGGCCCTCTCGGCCCGCCACCTGTCGGTCCTGCGCCCGCACCGCGAAGCCTTTTACCACCACCACGCCATCCAGCTGCAGACGCACGCTCTGACTTTATTCAACAGCATCGACATGGCGCACTTTGATTCTTGTGTCGAGAACCGCGTCCCTCTTTTCTTGTTTTCTTCGGTTTTGGGGTTCCACGCCCTCTGCGATACGCTGTCGTACAGAGACGCCGAGTTCCCTGCTACGTTGACCCGTTTTGTTGGGTATTTGCACCTGCACCGTGGCATCTACGGGGTCATGGAGGGTCATATGGAGGAGATGAAGCAGAGCGAGCTGAAGCCGATTATCGAGGGCGGGATACGCATGTATGATATGCGCGGTACGGGGCCGGAGTGTGATGACATCTTGCGCCGGCTGGGGGAGAGGTTTGGGGGTGGTGGTGATGATGATGATGATAAGGAGACAATGAATGGGCTGAGACACGCGGTGCAGCATTTGCAGGTCATCTTTGATGCCATGCCGAATCCGGCCAGGCATGTGCAGATGTTGTTGGCGTGGGGCACCATGTTGACGAAGCCGGTCATGGGCATGTTGGAGGAAGGGAAGCCGGAGGTGTTGGCGGTTTTGGCGTATTACTTTGTTTGTCTGCACTTGTGTCGGAAGGTGTGGATATCGGGCGATTCGGGGAGGTTCTTGCTGGAGAGTTTGGCGAGGTATATGAGCTATTTGGGGCCGGAGTGGGAGGAGTGGATAGAGACGCCGTGCAGGCTGTTGAGAGAGGCGGATGAGATGGAGGCCAGGGCAGGGAGTGGTGAGTTTGGGAGGGGGAGTCAGGAACAGCAACGGCAGCAGCAGCAGCAGCAGCAACATCAGTATCAGCAGTTATGATGAATGGAGGTTTGCATGCTAACTGCGTCACATGATCTCGTGTCTCGTCTTACTTTGCGTTCAGCTCTGTTTTGTTTTGTCCTTTCTCTCATCAACAACTTTTTCAGCAAACATCATCTCACCACAACACCACCTATCACCACAAGCACCATCTCCAACCCAACCCGACAACCACCATTGGCTCGCCCACCAGGACCACCACCATCACAATGTCCACCAAACCCAAATTCACCATCTCCCAACCCTCCGCCTCCTTGGAAGCAGCCCGCATAGCCCAAATCCATCTCCTCGCCATGCAATCCAACCCCCTCCTCCACGCTCAATTCCCCACGCCCGAAAGCCAGTCCGCCCTCGAAGCATTTCTAGCTAGAGACACTCAGCAAAAGATGGTTCCACTCCAAAAATCGACCCACCGCGATGAAGGCATATGGGTGGCCAGGCTTGAAGGCGAGCGCGAGATGGTGGGGTTCATTAGGTGGGATTATCCCCCTTTGCCCAAGACGTCTCTTTCTTTGGGAGATGATGTGGTAGGGGAAGGGGAGGGGGATAAGAAGAAGAAGAAGCTAGAAGAAGGAGAGATCAAGTACCTCCCAGGATGCAGGAGGGAGTACCTAGAGGAGTACGCTCGGTTGGCATCGGAGGCTAAAGAGAGGAGTGGGTTTTCTCAAAAAAGATGTTGGCGTAGGTTCTACACCTCCTCTCACTTAGACTGACTACACTACCCAGCACCGATATCACGTCGTATACTATACTGACATGTTTATCAAATGCAGACCTGACATTCGTCTGCATCGATCCCAAGTACCAAGGCCGTGGAGCCGGGTCTTTGCTGACGAGACGGTTGCTTGAGTTGGTGGATGCGCAGCAGATTGATGAAAAGCTGCCGGTGTATTTGGAGAGCACGATGGAGGCGGTTCCGATGTATGAGAGGTTGGGGTTTGAGAGGGTGGATGGGTTTGAGATGGAGATAGCTGCCCCGAGGATGGTCTCTGGTGAGGACGAGGGCAAAGCTGAGGGAGAGAAGATGACATATAGAGAGGTTTGTATGGTTTACTATCCGAAGAGGGGGAGGTGATGGACATGTCTTTCTTTATTTGCTCCTTCGGACTGGTGCTTGTGGTCATCTATCCACAATGGTCATGCTTGAGAATGTCGATGGTATCCATCTGACCCGAGAATGTGATAATTTGACCCTCTCCACTCCCAAAAAGAGCATAAGAGTGAAGAGTCGCAAAACTCCAGTCATATGTTGGGCAATACGGTTCTAACGATTCTGCGATTGGCTCCTCACATCCATCATCATGCATTACCCCGCGTCTTCCAACAACATGGGAAAGACCCAACGGTTGAGGCCCTCATAGATTGCAATGAACGGAAGTGCAGTCGACTGAAGTCGTCCCCCACCCGCACACCATCTATTGGCAAGTGTGCATCAGCGGCGGAAGGAGCGCTCGACGAAAGCGGTGAGGCTCAATGATCCAAGTCGCGACTGCCGAATGAAAACAGTATCATGAAGTATCATGTGCGCTGCGAGTGTTCAGAGTTTTCTTCCACCGCCTTCCTGCTTGTGTAACCTCAACCGCAATATTCAAATTCCCTGAACAACCTTCTTCGCAAGCTGCCCGCAAAATCACCACCAATCAAGACACACTATCCGACAACTTGCATGTCAAATCATACAATCATCTTTAGCGAACCTAGGCTTCAAACAAACCAAGAGTTCCAAGACACCGAACGAACGGTACCGTGCAAGCCTTCCTCCCGTCCGTCACCCGTTGCCGTCGATAGTCGCGATATGATATTAACCCAACCCCGTCTAGGGCTCTAGGCACTTTAGGGCACTCCGTCACGCCCTTTCCCATTTCCCCCGCCTTCTCAAAATACCCCCGCGTCCACCGATGAAAGCGGCGCATGTCCATGGACCCCTCCACACGGGGGGCTTTATCGTCGATCCGATTCTGGGCACGCGAGCTTGGCGATTGTCTTCTCTCCAAAGACGCTGCACCGCCAACCTCTCGACAATGCACACAAGCACACAACCAAGCCACACCACCAAATGTGTTAACCATGATCCCGACCGTCTGGATTGACATTTTTTTTGCCGTCGTCAACAACACCAGCAGCTTGTCTCGTGCCATGCCCGTCCCCAGAAAAGTGCAATCACGCGACATCTCACATGCTCGTAATCCCGACTTGGAAACCGCTGGGGAGCCTGGATCGAAGCTGAAATGGAAAACGAGGGAACGGGGAACACCAGGCTTTCAGCTGAACCCCACTGTGGGGTCGTCTATATCCGCTATCGTGAGCTTGAGACGACGGGAGACAGCGCCCTGACGCCTTGACGCCAGCATGGAACCTCAGCTTGCGCATTTGCAGCAGAGCAACCAGTCCGGCGGAGCCTGATGTCATCCATTGAACCGCAACGGGGCCTTATCCTCCTTTTATCGGACTTTGACGTTCCATCGCCTGTCATTAAAAAGTTCTTGCCGCAGTTTCGAGACGGTTTAGACCGTCTTCCACGATAAATTCCCGGCTTGTGGACTCGATGCCAAGCTGCCTTTGTGGGAGATCGTTCCGAGGCCGCACAACAAGTTAGCAACACCGGCAGATTCAAAAAGGACGCTTTCACAGTCCGGTGATAGGTGCCGTGCTTTCCGCTCTGATCGCTTGGCAGCGACAGACGATGCAAAGTCATCCAGGTTGAACCATTCACAAGTCTTCTAAAAACACCGAAATGGCCTTGACCGACACTCGGCGATGAAAGACCAAATCCTAGAGCTTATGCCTCGCACCGCTGCTACGGCAAGGTCAAACAACAGGCACGAACAGACATCTGAAAGACTGCCTTCCCCCTTCGACTGCCATGTCTCGGCGCGTCAGGCCATTACGTTAAATGTATTCCCAAAAGAGGGCGGGTTCCGGCAACGCGCCTTTTTGATTTGGTAATGGGGCTCCATCCACGGCAACCGGTGCCATGACTTGCGATCCCGGCAGCCCAAGGTCCACCCGCACGCGACTCCAACAAAGTGTACCTGATACCTCGGGCTCTCTCTCCTCCTGGCCTCTTGCTGCCGGCCATCTTAACAGCCTTCCGTATAGTAACAAGTGCTCAGCTGTTATTGCTATCTGCCCCACCACCCTGTCCACACCGGTCTCAGCAGGTACCCCTGACTCACGGACTTTAGGTCGATCATGATTGCGTTATCGTCTTTTTCCCATTAGGAATTTTGTTCTTCAATCGTAAAGATGATAAGGCCAGACAAATCTGATATCAGACGCATGTGTCTGGCCGTCTCTGCTGCAACTCAACCGCGCCATGCTCCTGACGGCACTATTCTCAGGCAGGACAGATGGGCACTTTGTCGCCGTCATTATCGTTGTCCGCTCCGAGATAACCCCATACTAGTCCCCGACTAGACCTCCCAAGTTAGGGGGGAACGGCATATCATGGGAAATCAGTCACCAAATGAAAGCAATTGTCGCCCCTTCAGCCACGTACTTCCTTATCGGTCTCAAGGGTCCTGCTGCGGTGGACAACATGGAACTGCCATTTACACACGCACGCCAATCTAGCGCCAAGGTAACCAAAGTTGGTTGATGAGTGCCGCAGCTGGTGTTTCTCAAATTCTCACCCACATCAAGATCTTCTGCTCGACACGGCATTGCTCTTTCTCACAAGGAGGCACGCGCCAGTCTATAATCTGCCCCGAGTGCAGTTGATCTCCTGTTCGGAATCCTGCTGGTTCCGATTGTCGACGATCTTGGTGCACTTGGCCATTATCCTTTTTTGTCTTATACATATTAGTCTCCCTTATCGTCCCTCCCCCCAAACACCACCTCCATGTTTCACGGAACAAAGACAGAAACAAAAAGGATAAACTAACCACTCCCACACCTCGAAAGCTCGAGCCGAAACCCCCGGTTCAGTCAGTGCCTTCATTGTCATCCTCACAAATGACGCAGATAAGCCTAGCTTATCTTATCCTGGTCTCAATCATCACATAGGACATTCCGAGTTAAACAACCCCCCGGCCGACATACAAGTCAAATTCACCAATACGCATCCATCATAGGTAGCCAGATTGCTAATAGCTACCCTACCACGAAATCCTGCCTATCCAAGCTACAGTATCCTACAACCCTACGGTGGCTAGGTACCCTTACACGCCTTCATACCTACCCAATCCGGGGCGCGACCTATCAAATCACCCGCATACGCTACCGCTTACACGCTTCCTCTTTCCGTGGTAGGGAGGGCACCTCGGCCGATCAAGATCGTGCTCTTTTTACCTTCAATACATACACATCATATACACACAAAGATACCTTACATAGGTACTACCTACTGCCACACTCTACCTGCCTTATCTCTGGCTTTCTCCTCGACACCAGGTTCCTTTCACTCTTCGTTGTCGCGTAAAGTCACTCAATCTGCTAAGGAGATACGTGCCGGTGTCAAGAGAGCGATAAGGCTGCTTCTCCTTCCTCTCTGATCCCCTTTCTCCTGCTGCTACCAGCCGTGCAAAACACACGGAGCCGCTGTTGTGTTACCGCATAGGCAGGTGAACAAACAGACGGACAGTGGCCAGGCAGTCGACGAGCAGGTGTGCGTTTCAACCCATCGGATATCCTAGGGACTTGTGGTAGGGATTCAACCTCCCGAGCCTCAAATCTGTCCGCAGTTGTGCCGTCAACGAGCGTCAACCTTATCTGCGGCTTGCTCTTGCTTATCAACCCTCGGAGACAAGGCGACAAGGACCCCCAAACGTAACCCTTCTTTCGATCCATCCAGAGGCCAGCCCATCCACCTGCAGCGTTGCTCGCGGGTCCTCCTGTCAGGGCTCAATCCGGGGAAAGCTAACGTCCTTGAAGAGATTCCGAAATCCAGAAATATCCCGGGGGCGTTCCATTGCCCGTGGACCCTGTCGCCTCCTCGTCCCTAGAGTATCCAAGACACCAATCTGTTTTGGTTCCACACGGGGGCGCACGCCACTACCTCGCCCGCCTCCCCGTGGGGCTGACCATTCAGTAAGCTGTATCAAATACTTGGACTTGTCCATATCCTCCTCTTGCCTCTTCTTG
Source organism: Neurospora sp. CHS-2018a (assembly GCA_009802275.1). Lineage (NCBI taxonomy): Eukaryota > Fungi > Ascomycota > Sordariomycetes > Sordariales > Sordariaceae > Neurospora > Neurospora sp. CHS-2018a. Next base: position 400,823 of record RAKG01000017.1, on the reverse strand, counting down.
GTTGGGGGTGGCAGCGTTACCCGCATACAACCTCATACTTGGTCACGGCATCAGTCCCCCGGTCAACTGCGGCACTGCTCCTTAGCCTGATCGCAGAGCAGATTCTGGATAGGAAAGTAGCTTTGTCTAACCTACAGGTCCCATACCTCTTTCTCGTCCAATACTCGGGAGAGGACTTCATCTCGGACAACATCCACGGTAAATCCGGCCGCGATCGATCGTCTTGCCAGCCCCTTAATCGTCACCATGTCCGTCCCCAGTGCCGTCCCAAGGACGGCTCCCATTGCCATTGCGCCCAAGCCTCCCCCACGCTTTCCTCCCAGTCGACAAGGGAGCATCAACTACAGCGACTCCTTCTCTGGTTTCCGAAGCGGCATCAACACCCCAGATACGGACTCCCTAAGCGGACAAACAACAACTCCCTGTGAAGCTTGTCTACGCCGTAGGCTTGAGTGCGTCATGAGTGATGACGAAGAGAGCTGTGTTGCTTGCCAGACGAATGGTGCAGAATGTTCGTTGGGCGAGAGCCCTCCGCCACGAAAACGCAAGTTGAACGGTGATGCAGAGGAGAGTGGCAGTAAAAGAAGGTGCGAATAATAACCTACCTGCACACCTACCTCATCACACATGGCATCCATGAACAGCGGGAACCAACCCCACGAGTCTGCTTCGTGTCATTCTCCTCCTCCTCACCATCTTCCGCTCACTTCGAGTTTCCCCAGCTTATCTCTCAAAACCCCCCATCTCAACTTTATGCAATCGTTCTTGGGCGTGTTCTGATATTTGATTGGTTGTTAGCAGTTCCCCAGGACGGTCTGATAATAGGAAACGAAGACAGAACCCACCAAGCTTGTCGAGCACCGTTGCTACCGGCAGTTCCCTAATCGAGGAGATGGCTAACTTTGGCGGTCCAACCTTGCTCAAACGTACCCTTGGTCTTCAGTCAGACATGTATAGTCAGTACATAGGGCCGACGACCGACTTTGAGCCCTCACTCATCAACCTCTCCCCTTTTGATCCACATGACGAGAGTCTCCTCGCCCGAGGGACTCTTCGGAAGGTCAGCGACGATGATACCTTTCTCATGCTCCCAGACTCTCTCACGCCTGGACACGCTCACATTACGGAAGATGTCGACGAAATCGAAAGTATCGTCGCCCCTCATGGCCGAAAACTGATCGACCTGTACTTCCGTATAGTACATCCCGGGTTTCCCATCATTCAGAAATCGGTCTTCTATGAGAAGTACGACCGATCACATCGAGAATTTTCGCCGCCATTGCTTGCCGCCATATACATACTGGCCATCAACTGGTGGAACCATTCCGAGGAACTAGCCTCACTGCCGCGACCCAATGTTCGGGAACTGGAGAGGCTGGTGCGCGTCACTCTCGCAGATGCCATGTATCGACCCAAGTTATCGACTATTCAGGCCGGTTTGTTGCTCTCACAGCGTCCCGAGGGTGATCAGTGGGCGCCCACGGCACAGCTTGTTGCTATCGGACAAGAGCTTGGTTTGCACCTTGACTGCTCGTCGTGGAAGATCCCGCCCTGGGAGCGAGGACTGAGGAAACGTCTCGCCTGGGCGCTGTATATGCAGGATAAATGGGGCGCGCTCGTCCATGGTCGTCCTTCCCACATCTTTTCGTCCAACTGGGCGGTGCCCGTTTTGACGCCTCATGATTTCCCCGACATTGAGTGGGAGGAGAGCGATGCGGAGGAGCGGATTGAGACGGAGCGAGGTCGCACTTTGTTTTGCCAAATGGTTCAACTCTCCCAGATTCTCGCCGAAATCCTCGAGACGTTCTATACCCTGCAAGCCACACAGGCCGTTGCCCATGCCGGCGCTCAAGGCACGCAATTTGTACTCTCGCTAGCCAAACCCATTCAGCTCAAGCTGAAGGAATGGTATAGCGGTCTGCCTGCCTTGGTTCGCATGGATTCGACCTTCCAAAGCGCCACCATGTCGCAGAATAACAACAACCGCCTCTCCAGCATCGGGTATCTCCACCTCGCCTACTTCGCCACGGAGATCACTCTCCACCGCCGCATCATCCGCTCGATCGACGCTTCCTCCTCTTCCTCCTCCGGCTCCACCATCGCCTCACTCAGCGCCAGTGTCAACAGCACAACCAGCAGTACCCCTGGCTCAACCGCCAGTAACATTGACCCCTATATCCAGCACATCTGCCGAAGTGCTGCTAAAGCCCGTCTCATCTCCGCCATGGACTTTGTGAACCGCCTGACGCCTTCCCATCTGCGCGCCTTCTGGTATTTTGCCTCCAAAACCAACTTTGCGCTGATCGGCACGTTTGGGTCGCTCCTGTGGGCTACGTCCCCTGGAAGAGAGGAGGCGGATTGGTACAGGCGTCGGTTGGGCGAGTACCGCTGGACACTCAGTGTCAGCTCGAAGCCCGGCGAGGGTCACAAGGGTCTGACGGAGTTTGCCATGGGTATGCTGGATATCTCGACCGGACTATTGAAGCAGTTGCCAGAGAAGCCATTGCTAAGTAGGAGTGGGAGTGCGGTCAACGTTGGGGTGGGTGTCAATGCCGAAGTGATGAGAAGCCAAAGTTTGCTTGCTCTGGGGACGGGTACTGGGTCGGTGCAGAGAGGCGGGTATGGTGTCGGTAGCCCTGGATCTTCTGGGTTCGGGCGCGTGAGCAGTATGAGTGGGTTTAACGAGAGTGATGTTCGAGGAGGACCGGATCGGAGATTTCAGCAGCCGGCGAGTGGCGATGCGAGCGGTGTGCAGAGCCCGAGGAGTATGGGTAGCGAAAGCAGCGATGAGGGCGCTTATGGGAACTTTTCGGCGACGGCGGGAATGGCTGGACTGGCGGACTGAGTTGTGGTGGACTTGCATGAAGTTGTCTGCTGTGGGGCGTTTGGGATACCACATCGGGAGCCTTTCTAACAACAAACGAAGGAACGAGCCATTTTCGTTTTCGCATTCGACTTCAAACGAAGTAAATCCGGGAAATTTGTGCAAAATCGACAAACCGATCAGAAAGACGACTTTGGCTGGACTGGGTCCAAAATTCCCATTCATCAGGGCAAACGCACCTTTTTGTTAAGCCCCCCCAAAGCCGCGGAGATGCACTCTTGGCACTCAACAAAATGCAACCAATTTGCAGGTGTTGCTGAACCCCAAACGCAGGCGCGCGTGTCACGGGAATAATCAACCCCATGGCGTGCGAAAGCACGCGATGTTATTTCCACAAAACGGGTGCCGATGACGTGCTAAGGCTGAGTGGTGCGGATGGGGTGGGTGTGGGCGACTGGGCGGGTCTTGCATACAATACACACGACAACTACTACCTACCACTCCAAGACAACGGACTACACAAAGTGCATCGTCAACAACAGATTGTACAATTTTTCGACAACAGCAAAACAACAACAGCAAAACCCAGAAACTTGACCGTCCTGCCGCCATCCGCAACTTCTCAGTCATCCGTTAACTTTCCTTGCCCCGTCACTACCTTTACAACCCCCCCTTTCTCTCTCGGCTAAGACGGACTCGGAGAAGGAATAAGGGAGAAGGGGTGGTTACACGAAACTCGTCAACGAAAGCCATTCTCGCCTAACCCATCAGTCGCTCGGAAGAGAAAGGTGACACGAAGGAGGGGTTCGCTCGGTTGACGGGAATTCCACGAAGTTGGTGGCTGATATTATCAGTTGGTGGATATGCATGAGTGGTCATGATATGATGGCTCAGGGACTTTCTTGGCTTTTCTTTTTTTCTTTTCACACATGTTTCTTCTTAACGACTGTAACGAACGAACTTTTAGACGCCATGGGTCATGGACAGGATAGGCGATCGGCATGATGGTGAAGAAGCCAATGGGCAGCCGATAGGCTACGAAGATGTTGATGTTGATGGAGCATGGAGGACCGCCATATCGAGCGCCATGCGAGGAGAAGAGATGTCATTGATACCTTTTTTTCTTTTTTTTTTTTTTTTTTTTTTTTGGACTTTCAGTTTCTGCATATATATATACCGATAGATTTGCTGCGTTTTCTCAGTTACCAAACCAATTCAAGTTGAACTTTACCGAAGGGCTTCTCTCCTGTGGAAGCGAAGTCACCATTGGGTAACGAACTCTCTTGTGGATGTATTATGCGGTCCGCCGATGGCTTTTCGATGATGGGGAGATCAAAGCTTGCACTCCCTTTCCCAAAATTGCTGTGCCGTCCTGCTGATGTGTCCCGCCCTGGGAGAGTGTCGAACATCATGAACACTCACATGGTGTGGAGGGCTCAGGTTGAGCCTCATCAAAGAGCCCTTTATCAAGTACGGGGGTAGACAAGGGTGTCTAAGGGTAGATGAGGCAAGCGGGTATCAAAGAAAAGCAGTCACTTCGTATGATTCACGAGACTCTAATTGAATGATATGGCTTCCCTCCGACCTTTCTCTCCGTACATTTTGACAGAGAGACGAAATTTTTTTCACATAAAAATTCAGCCCTCGAGGATTCACCGTTAAAGACGAAGAACCCACAACCAACAATTTGTATGAAAGTCCAAATGACTCTCAAGCCGTACCTGGTCTCAAGTGTCTTGATGCCTAACAAAGTCATTCGGTCCAATACCGAGCGTTGCTCTTGAGTGTTTTAATGAACGATCTTGGCCAGCTCGTAAGTTATTACTCACCGGACCATGTTAAAGAGGGAAACAGCTCTTAATAAACGAGGGGCTCCGAATGAAGCCTGTATGATGGTTCTCCGCAGGTCATGATGCTTTTCGGCGTCCTGGATCATCTCTTGAAGGACATTGTGTTGCCGGGTGTACCTTGAGAATCTGTATCTTGTCTAACATGGGATCAGTGACTTGAGACAGCTCCTTCGTTCCTGCCTCTTCTTGAGCTAGGTGGTTTCGTAATAAGTACCTATTCATCATGTTCTTCATACCCGCACCTTCCCGCCTAGTTGTTACCTTCATCCCGTTAGAGGCACCTTCCCTGCCTGCTCTCAAGTACCGTGTCTTCCCTCCCTCCTTCCTAGGTCTGTCAACGGGAACCCACACATCAGACAGCAAACAACACCCGCCTTACCTGCCTGCCTTACCTGCATGTCCCTTGCCGCCTCTTCTCTGGACGGTTTTCACTTGCCCTTTATAACCGTGCCCCTCTGAGACCCAATCAACAAGCAAGCCAGCAGAAAAAGCGCGGTTAGTATAGCGGTCAGTACTCTCGTTTCCCAACGGGTGGCGGGCAAAGATAACGAGTGACCCGGGTTCGACTCCCGGACTGCGCAGTTGGTCTTCTTTTTTTGCTTCTTGTTGATATTTCCAGACACCAGGTTCTTTTTGAACGTTCTGTAATGGTATATATGTATGTTCCCTTCTTGATAGTTAGTTGTTGCGCATGATGAAGGTAATGTTTTGCCTGTGCGAACTGGCTCTCGGACAATCATCCCCATGTGAGGTGATCACTCGAGAGATCGGACATCCGAAATTATGTGGTGCTATGACGAAGAGTGTCTTTTGGCTTGTTCCATCAACACCCAAAAATACGAGGAAGTGTTAGACCCGTGATGTCTCACATATGGTTCACCCAGAACATAAAATATTTGTCAAGCTATCCAGATATCATGGTATATCCTGGTGTCTCATGCACATATTGAGAAGTCTCGAAAAGGTATCGAAGTCGGCGTATCTCATCGCCATAAAAGACATTACACATTTACATATACGCTCTTTATACAACAAAACATCTGGGTATCATCGCTCAGGCCTTCTCCTTCTCCAACACCTCGACAGGCTTCACCTCCTCACTCGCATTCGCACTCACAGCCGTCGCCGGCTTCTCAACCCTTCCAGATACGCCAAGAGCACGGGCTCGATCAGGTCCTCGCGGCCCATGTCTTTCAGGATGGTTCGGACTTGCGAAGCGCCGCTGTTGATGAAGATCTCCGGAGGAATACCGGGGGCGTTGCGCCGGACGCCGGCGGCCAGACCGTTCTGGAATACGGATTGCGCGACGGCGATGAAGATGGCGCCGCCGATGGACTGGTGGAATTGCACGCAGGCGGTGGCGATGGGGATCCATTCTAGGGAGACGGTGTTTTGGACGACGAGGACCAATCCATACATCTGCTACGGTTGCAATTCCGGACATCGTGGGTTGTGTTATTGATTGATGATGCCCACAGGGTTGATGAGCTGGAGCAGTTCACGTTTATTTTAATCAGGATCTGAGGAGGGAGCCGCTTTCATCTGGACTTTTGTTCCGTCTCCGTCTCGTTAAGCTTAAATACATGCCACACACGCCATGCCCGGGCCACACACCCGATCTGTCAACCTGTCAAGTGCCATCTGATGTCAAAGTTGACGTCGCCACAGGTGTGCGATTCGTGAATACATTACAGAATACCTCTAGGATCGTCATCAACGTATTCATTGATGCTATCTGACTATCATCAAAAAACTACGAAGCTAACAATCAAAGCGTCTGTCTGCCCCTTATCATAAGAAGGACAGATCCGCGGAATTGTTGCTATACCTCCATATCGCTTGTCCCACAGCTCTCCAAGGAGCTCGTTCCTTAGGTAGACATCCATCCCATCAATGCCCCTTCCTCTTCACCGGTTGCGCCAAACTCCCAGACCCGACCCAGCAAATACATAACTCCGTTTTCTTTAAAGCCATCCAGCCAGCCACCCAGCAAGTTACACCAGACATACATCATTACGAAAAACTCCTTTCAGGATCGCCTGCCGTATATACAGTCAACAAGTCATAAGAAACAAGAATTATACGCAGGGGAGTACAAAAAGCCAGAAAAGCCAGAAAAGCCAACGAGGTGAGGTAGAGGTTCGGCAGTTGGTTTTTGCTTACTTCCGGTTCCTCGTCTTCTTCTGCGTCACGGCCGTCTCCTCCTCCACCTCATCCTCTCCCTTCTTAAGGTCTTCTGTCAATCCCCACTCTTCCTTGTCGTACCAGTCCTCACCATCCGACATGTCGCGGTTGGGTCCGCTGTGCGCCTCCGCCTTGGCCCACGAGAGCACCGTTTGTCGGTACCGGTCCGCCTTGCGCAGACCCTCGTATAGCTTGCGGGTGCCGCGGCAGACTTCTTCCTGCTTCTGCACGTACAGCTGGAGCAGGCGGCGGACGTCTTCGGCTTCTTGCTCGGGAAGGCCGAAGTCGCGGTCTGGATGCGAGGTTCGTGGGGCGAGGAAGATGGGGTGAATGTAAGGTTCGTCGAGAAATTCTTGTAGTGCCGCTACTGATGCCACGCTGCTGAGCGCAGCATTACGTTGAGCATTAGGCTTGGCTCGCAAATCCTCTGCACCATGGACGAGCTGCTCCTCCTGTTGAGGTTCTTGCTCTGGTTGTTGTTGCTCGAGCTCGTGCGTTGATTGATCTGGGTTCTTCTCTGGCTCGGCACCTGAGACTGCCGGCTGGTGTTCCGCCGCCTCTTTGGCAGTTTCACCGTTGGGCGCATTTGCCATTTCCACGTCTTCAGATACCGTCGTTGCTGGCTCTGTCTGTCCGTCTACCGGTGCCGGTGCCGCTGCCGGTGCCGATTGATCTGCGTTCGTACTTTCGTCTAGGCTTTGCGCAGTTGTCTCCGTGGTCACGGTCTCCGGTTGCGCTTGCTCGGGCTCCTTGCTCGTCTCGCCGTTGGATTGCGGGGCCTCCGGCTTGGGATCAGTGGGTGCTGACTCGACTGGTTGTGTAGGCTCGGTCATCTCAACGTCTTCATCTGTCGACTTCTCTCCGTTGACCTTTGGTGCGCTATCCTCTTCAGATCCCTCCTTCTCGTCTGGGTTTGCGTCGGCATCAGGGAGGTGTTCATCGTCTGGGACTGAATCCGGAAGGGGTTTATCTCCACTGTCACCATTTGTCTGGCCAGACTCCTTTGGTTCGGAGGCCGATGCCTCATTGTTGTTGTCATCGACAGGCCCGTTCTCGATCGCCTTGACATTGTTGCCAGCTGACACGGCGTCAGCAGCATTCGGTATCCAATTGCTGACCCATTTGATGAAGCTCGAGGTATCCTCAAAGAGATCGTGGTCGTTCGATTCAATCATCATGCCGCACGGCGCCCACGAGTTGTCGCCGACGAATTTGGTAAGCAGCGGCTTGACCTTCCACAAGGCAACATTCTCTCTTCGGCTGAGGGCGGCGGCCTGGTTTACTAGTTCGGTCAGGGCTTTCGATTTGAATGGTCGTGAAAGTGTCGGGTGATTCGGTAGGTCGGCGACGGAGGTAAGGGGCGCGAGGAGTTCTGTCGAGAATGATGTTAGCACGTCGACTCACATGGACGAGCGCATATTTGTCCACTCACGTTCTAACCGGATCGAAGCGTATGGGTTCTCCTCCATGGTAGCGCTGATGGCTTCCTGGACGCGCTCTTCGTTATCGTCGCTATCGATATCGTAGCCGTCCTCGTCGATGAGGGGCGGGTTCTGGTTGATGATGGCGCGTTGATAGCCCGCATGTTCGGCGACCTGGTAGCACTCACAGAAGAGTCAGTCTTGGTGCGTCCCCTTCATTTGTTCTTGCTGGTTCCCCAACGTAGCCTGACACCTTGTACATGCGCGTAGGGTTTCACACACCTCCTTGTATGCTGCTGGTCCATTCGAGTTCGCTAGACGGCCTTGCTTGACAAATCGTGCGCGTTTCTTGAGCTTGTAGCCTCGGTTCGTGTTGTGGTCGATTGATGAGTCGGAGTCGGATTCTGTCAAGGGTGGATGGTGGACATGGTTAGACACGGAAAGCGAAAAGAAGAAGGTGATCATAACAATGGGAGAGGGCGAATTGAGCTTACCATAAGCTTTCCTTTTCAGCGTCTTCCTTATGGACACAATGGTGTCCATGATCATGGCTTGCTGTTGCGTCGACATGGTGTGTGGCGGCGGGCGCAGCTTTGCGCGATCGACCGGTGACAGAGTGCGACGGTGATGTGGAAGAGCAGAGAAATAGCACTGGAGAGTGGAAGTGCTGATAGTAGCTTGATCTTGGTGGGAGCTGGTGAATACTATCGAGTATTAACTGCCCAGATCATCCGCGATCAAATCGGAGTCTGTGGTCGTGGTGGTTGTCGAGGTCTGGAGGAGAGGGCACAAGTCGAAGAATGGCCGGGAAGTGGAATGCGAATGGCTGTGAATCGTGAACCAAGAACCCTGCTCGTTCAGTGCACTTCAGTGCATCGGGTTCCGCCAATGCGGAAAGCGGGGAGCGGCGGCACAACTTCCACGGCAGGCTTGAAATTGTTACGTAATGTGACTATGGCGATAGCTCCCAGTATCAACGGCCCATCAAAACCCACTTTCATCATTATGTACCAAACACAAAAAGGAGAATGTAAACAAACCATCCACACGAGAAGCCCTCCAGGCAGAACTTATCGATGATTAACGAGCGGACAACGAATACCGAACCGGAACTGTTCATGAGAACTGATCATCGCCCATTCCGCCCGTTCCATGTCTTTGAGCTTGAGAACAGCTGCATCAAATCAACAACGCCGAAAATGTCAAGAACAACAGAGTCGCATAACAAATACTCGTTATCATTACTGATACTCATTAACCATACTAGCATCACGCATCGTCAAGTTCGCTAGAGAGCACGTTCAATATGAGATAGGACAAAAACGCCCAAGGAACCTACCACACCACCCTACTCAAACCACATCTTAGCCCTACCCAAAAGACTCCTCTTAGTCTTAGACCCATCCCCCGAAGCCGCCGTCTGACTCCTAGCCGTTACCGGGCTCCAATCCTCCCGCTCCTTATACCAAACCCCATTAATCACCACCCCCTCGCCCTTCAAAATCGCCATGACCTGCTCCTGCGTACAAGTCGCTCTAAGATTTCTCAAGAAGCACTTGGCGCTCACATCCTTGGGAGCCTTGAGCTGTTTGTCGGCCTTCTTAGTGCCCGAGGTAGCAAAGTCCTTAAGGTTCACCCTAGCACCGTTGCTGACCGCGTTACCGCCGATAATACGCTCAAACACCCGGAACGCCGTCTCAGGCTGGTAAGCGGGCACGTAATGCCCTGCCTGATAAATCCTGCTGAAGGAGAGGTTCCCAAACTGCCTTACCACGCCGCCAACCTCCCAGCCATTAGTCTGGATATTCGCATACCCAGCCTGAGCAAACTTGGTCGGATAAGGGCTCTTGGGGTCTAGATCCTTCATGGCGTCGGCCAGCGCCAGAGACGCTGCTTCGCCGCCCATCCAGTTACAGATGTAATCGCGATCGCCATACACCAACCCGATGCGCACGCCGCGCTGCAGGAGCGAGGCCAGCTTGGCGATCAACCCGCCGCGGGCGCGGTCACCGGTCATGAAAAAGGCTTGGTAGACTATGGGAGAAACGTCCGTGTAGTTGACCACGGAGCCGATGGCTTCCTGCACGCGGCGCGAGTTGAGGTATTCGAGGTAGTGGTAGTCCGGCACAGCGTCGGGGCCGGTGTGCGCGATGTCGTAGGCGTTGGCGCCGCTGGCGAGCACGGATCCCAAAAGCTGTTGGCAGGTTAAGGAGGCGTAGGCGCAGACTTGATTGACTATTCCGTCGGCGCCTGTGTCGAGCGGGTCGAGAGCGGCTTGGGCTTGACGGCAGGCGAGGATCAGGTCTTTGCAGCCGGTGTCGGGGGCGTTGAAGCTGGAGGTGATGGCGTCGGCGGTGGCTTGGTCGATCAGCTTGATGCCGTACGTGTTGTTGATGGCCATTTCGACATAGCGCGAGCCTTGGACGAGATCGTCGATGCAGCCGTTCATGATACCGAGGGAGGTGAGCTTGATCTCACGGTTGCCGCCCCTCTTTGAGGGCCTGCGTTGGATGCTGGACGAGTCACCGTCCTGTCGTCTGGAAAGCGGCATCGCGCGCTTTGAAAGCTTGTCATTCTCCTTCTGCCAGGTATCCGCGAAGACAGGCCCGTAGTGGCCGCCATAGCTTTCCGTAAAGAGGTTGACGCCCAACGGACTGTTTTTGTCGGGGACGTACTCGGGGAAGGTGCTCAGGAACCCTTGGAGCAGGTGGTAGACAGCCATGGCGGCATTCTGAGTCGTGTTGGCGGTGTTTTGGATGTTGCTGGAGGAAAAGGTGCCGTTGAGGAAGAGACTGGGGGGCAGATTGTCAGGTAGTTGCATGTTAGGCGACGACATCCCAGTTGTCAGGTCCAGAGAGCCATTGGTGGGAGTATCGTAGGAGAAACCGACTTGGTTGGGCTGGTCGACAAAGAGCATGTTGGAGGCTCTGTCCCAGCCCCATTCTCTGGCCGCCGTCTCCAAGCGGTTGGCGCCCTTCTCGACGACCTGGCAAGGGCCATTCTCAGCGAAGAGGCCGAACATGGAGCTTGCGCCGGGCCCGCCGTTGAGCATCATCGTCAGCGCAGAGGTTGGCTCGCGGGCACCAACGAACCAAAAGAAGAGGTGTGTTGGGTACTCGCCGGGGACGGTGACCCATCCGGTGTACTGCTTCTGGTATCTGAAAGCAGTCGTACAGACATCTTTGGGTTCTTTGTACGAGATCTTGATGCTCGGGTTGGAGGGCGAGGTGACCGTTTTCAAGCCGACAGCTTGATATGGCGGGAACTGTGCCTCACTCAAGGGAGCGAGAGCGGCGAGTGTCGACAGGGTGAGCAGTTGTGGCCATGATGGCGAGGCTCCATTGCCATTCTTTGTACTGAATGGCGACCACATGTTGTCGACGGCACTGGATGTACCGGAGTCGATGGAGGTATTTGGATTAATGCGACAACCGTTGCATGCCTTGAGTGCAGGATAGACGGAATGAAGCAAGTATTGAGATAAAGATGGTGAGTTTCCCAAGCTTCTTTCTAAGATCGTGACTCTGGAAAAGATGACAGGAAGAGAGGTGCAGTGAAGCCGGATGATGAGGAGAGGAGATTATGGATTAGAGGGCGAGTCGAATGCACCTTATATAGAAGTAAACATTAGGGATCATGAATAGCAAACCTGAATAAGAAGTCGTCTGATCCCAACACTTGTTCACGAGGCAGCTGCGCTGTCTTCAGATGGCCCAGACCTCGAGTGAAGTGAACCTGCGTGAAGTGAAGTGGAAAGAAAGGCATTTAGTCCGGTGCACTGTAACTATCGCGGCCAGTGAACACCGCCTACAAATACCAAAGCTTGGAGGTTTAGTTAGCAGCGAATAGGGGACCGCAAACGGCCACTTACACAGGGCCGCGAAGGGCCGCTACTGCACGAACGTTACTGGATCTGGGTCTGAATAAGGTGCATGAATAACCCTGACCGTTGGGACTTGGGGAGTGGTCGAGACAAACCGCATAGTTTAGCTTGATATGGCCCGTGCACCAGCCTGTTGGTTCTCCTTTCGGGTGTTCTCCACCTTCCTCTTTCTTTCGCTTGTGTTCTTTCGTCTGTCAACCACAACATCAGCCACTTCCTCGTAACATCTTTCTTGCGTTCTATTTCCGCGCTTCTAGAAACGGTGGCCTTTGTGGTCAACGTGATCCATCTGATACGATGAGGCTCGGTGGAAATTGCTCCCGCTTGGGCCATGTCGGCATGGGTTGAGATATCGGAAAGAATATCTGCGGCATCGGCATTTGTTTTCTGGTCCGGGTACCTGAGCACTACCGCATCGACATGGGACGGGTCCAAAGATTTCCGGAGTCAACAATAGCAATTGTTGCGTTCCAGCTCTGCCGTACGGCGCCGCGATGCGGACGTGTGTGCGTGAGGATTGACCGAGAAGGAGGGCCACTACACACAAAAACCGGCAACCAACCACCCGAATTGCCTTCTCCGCACACTCCTCTCGTCAATATTTCCTGAAGCTATCGATCGATATGCGTCTGTCAAGCGGCTGGCTCTGACCACGAGGGCAGTATATGATGTCTCGCAAGAACTCCCAAGACTGTGGTATCGGCAAGAACGCCACCATCTGCAAGGAACAGGGCCCCCTGGAAAGGTTTCCCAAGCCATGCGTTCCGTGCGGCTGAATGAGAAAACGCGACTGGCGACGAAAGCGCAACAACCTCATCATACGAGCAGCTTCTCACGATACCTAGGTATCTCTTTCTGATTGCTCTCAAGTGAGTGAGTGGAACAGAAAGTTGACTGTCTGTCTCACACACTGGTGCGCATGTTGATGTGCGCTTGTTCGACAACAAGTTCCGAAAAGAGCCTCCTACATATCCCAAGCGCCCCGATCCTAGGGAGATGCCGTCCATATCGAGTCCCGACTCCGATTTCCCCTCCTCCTCCGGAGGGCCCTCGGCAACTGATGTGATCACGTACATCGGCGTGCCCCTTGCGGTACTGGGAGTCTTGCCGATCTTGTACAACACGGCTGTCACGCTTGCCGCTCGGTCCAAGATCAAGCGCATGCTGCGGTATAGCCGACTGACTGGACTCACGCGCAGCGATATCATCAACCGTGTCATCGAGGTTGACCTACCGCGGTATGCGGCAAAGCCATGGGACCGGTTCAGTAATCGGGATGAGTACTGGACTCTTTCTTCTCATCCCTCGAGTATTCCTGGAGGCAGTTGGACAACCTTCAACTGGCGTACGAATGTTATAGGGCTCAATACTCAACGGGTTGAGTATGCCGACCAACTGCGTCAACCTCAGGTTGAGATAGCTTTTGATGAGCTGGTCGCGTACCTGTTAGACCTGGGAGCTGTGCCTGACGCTCAAGGCTGGCGCTTATTGCGGTCGACAGGTCTTTGGACGCCAGTCAACTATGCATTGATGCTATCACCAGATGGCAAAGAGAAGGTGCTAACCATCGGGTCACTCGACGGGTCCGATGGCCATCTGAGTCTCAGAGTCACCTGGAAGAGCGAGTGGACGACGAGGGACTATACCCATCTGCCACCATATTGGGTTCGTCTACCGGCGCCGCCACCACCATCAGACTCATCCCAAGGAGGAGAAGAAGCTTCAAGCATCCGAAAGCAATCCCTCGACGATTCTTCTGCCCCCAACCGTACAACAGAACCCATCAGTCATGATAATCACCGACCCATAACCTGCCAAATCTCCTCCGAAGGAATCACCACCGCCCTAACCCACGAAGACCAAATCCAAAGCACCATCAACCTTGACGGGCTACCCATCGACCACCTCCGCATTCGCTCCTCATCCTCCTCCTTCCCTTCCTCCTCAGACAACGGCGTCTGGTTCGCCTCCGCGTCCACGGCCTTCGGTACCACCTCGCAAACCATCCTCTGGAGCTACCGCATCCCCGACTCCATCCTCTCCTTTTGCCGCCGCGAAACCGTCCCCTGCGGTATCCTGGTCTTGCTAGGCGTAGTCGACGAGTCCGCCACGCCCGAGTGGGCGAGCAAGCGCGATGATAATGTCGTCGCAAACCTGGAGCAGTTTGCCCGACGAACGAGGGAGCAGAGGGAGGCGATGGTTGCGGAACAGAAGATGCCGGTGGGGCATCCGGAGAGGGAGAGGATGGTTAGGGAGAGGTTGGTTAGGGAGGGGAGGGAAAGGTTGGAGGATAGTGAGTTTGTTCTTTTTTTTTTTTTTTTTTTTTTGTGTGTGTGGTGAGGTTCGGGGGTGATGCGGGTGATGGGCATGGTTTCTGACTGACGTGACGTGAAACAGTGCGAGAGAAACTTCGTCTCGAAGCTCAAAGGAAAGAGGCGAGGCTAATGGAAGCTTTCCAGTCTCCAAAATGGAGCGCGGATCTGGTGGCGGAGCACTTCCTCACCTGGCTCAAGAAGCACGATGGGTCGGCGTTCAAGTCCATCCCGGTAGATCAATCCCAAGGCCTTAAGGACGTTGCGGGGATGATTCTGCACAGGATGGTGCTAGATGTCCAGTTTGCCTCTGCCGTGTTTGCGAAGCTCAGGTTGTGGAAGACGTGGGCGGATAATGGCGGGATGCGAAGATCGGATATGGAGGCGTTGCAAGGCGATAATGCTGAGGATGGCCGGGTTCAGTTCTTTGCGTTTGCGTATGCGGCACTGTTAGTGGCTTTGATAAAGGGTGCGTCGATGGATGTCGGGCTTGAGGGGACGCTGTCGATGGATTTGCAGGAGTGTTTGAGGTTGTGGAGGGTTGTGAGGTTGGGGTGAGAAGAGGGCAACCTTCGAGACCATCTTACCTCTTGATATCCACGCCATATCATGTACCTGCTTCCCCCTTCACATAATCAGCTTCATATACTACAGGACCTATACACATAAACGTACAACGTCTTATTGCAATGCTTACGCATCCTCACTAGCCAACCTCTGCACCCCCAAAAAGTAATTCCCAACCTTCTCGCTCCCGGGAACCTCCTTCCACCCCAGCCCGGGCACATACACAACGCCCATCGCCCTCGGCCTGCCCCAAAACCTTCTCTTCTCCTCCGTCTCCTCAAAGTATCCCCTCAGCTCATACTCATTGATATACTTGTTCCAATCATGCGTGCCCTTTGGTACAATGCCCAGCACATCCTCCGCCATGAAATTCGTCGTAAACCAACTCGTCCAAGTTCGCGCAATCGTGCTCATGACCAACCACCCGCCCGGCTTGACAAACTGGGCGACGTGGTCGAGGAACAGAGAAGGGTGGTCGACGTGCTCGATTACTTCGAAGCAAGAAACCACGTCGAACTTCTTTTCCACCGCTTCGGGCTTGAGTGTAGGGAGGGATTCGATCGTCGAGGAGAGGTACGTCAACTTGGGCGACAAGCTCGGGTCTTTCTTTGCGTGGGAGCGGGCGATGGCCAGGACACCGGGGGACGGGTCGATGGCGAGCACGGATTCGGTGGTGGGCAGGCGGGCGGCGGATTCGGCGAAGATGCCGCCGCCGCAGCCGATGTCGAGGTATCGCAGTTTTTGGACGTTGGAGGTGTTGGCTGTGTTGGCGGTGTCGGTGGGAGAGGAAGGAAGGTCGCCGGAGTCCTCGGTTAGGACGGTGAAGGAGGAGGTGGGCGAGGAGGAGCGGCAGGTTTGGATGAAGTCGTGTCGTAGAGGGTTCATGAGGTGGAGGGCGCGCGAGGAGCCGTGGGGGTCCCACCAGGTGGCGGCGAGGGCGTTGAAGTGGGAGATTTCGGAGGGGTTGACGGATGAGGAGGAGGGGCCGGGGCTATGGCTGGAATGCCATCGTTGTGTTGTTGCTGATGGTGATGCTGTTGTGACGGGCGCAGAGCACTGTGGTGTTGATGCTAGGCGAGCAATTGTCTTGGGGTTTCGGA
Source organism: Neurospora sp. CHS-2018a (assembly GCA_009802275.1). NCBI lineage: Eukaryota > Fungi > Ascomycota > Sordariomycetes > Sordariales > Sordariaceae > Neurospora > Neurospora sp. CHS-2018a. The sequence goes on along the minus strand of RAKG01000017.1, from coordinate 384,682 downwards.
CGCGCCGGGCGATTGTTGGCGCCAATTGGCGAAGTGATGATGATGGCAGCATACTGATATGCTTTGAAGCTCTTGCTAGGCTTGAGCGAGCTTCTATATGGGGTTTGTTGGACAACTTCGAGCTTTGGAAGCTGGTAATGTAAATGTTTCGGGTAGGACAAGCTCCCGCAATTGGTCGCAAGTCGGCACCTGGATGGCCGATCGTCAGCAGGGATCAGAGCACCGCATTGGGCGATAAGGCGAGCATTATCGATAAGCTGATAAGAATATTTCCCCAGTTCACGGTTCATGATGTCGCCATGTGATTCAACGAACTTCCTTGTCGACTTGTCTTTGCTGCTGCAGGGGCCGCCGTTGGTTGCCCTTTTCTCCGCAGGTCCGTTGAGGTTCTCGGATCGAGTTCATATTCACAAGTCTGAGTATCTGAGTTTCAGCATGGATCAGCCCATATGGCGTCCTTTCCCCGTGCAACTATGGCCGATGGACCGGACAGTTTCGAAGTTGACAAGGAGGTTTGTAAGCCGCCGGTCAGCTTTTCTAAGCCTTTGGGACCCGAGTCATCCGGGTTATTTAAGACATTGAAATATGTAAACCGTGTGATGTAGCAGCATCTACTTGTTCTTGAATGTCTCCAACCAAAATCTGGTAAACTGTCGAGACTCTTCACACGTCAAACCCCAAAGCCGTGCTCTTCCCGTGGCCTCGGCATCTTCCCGGCGACTGCTCCGCTTACCCTCTACCTCCGAAGCTCTAGAATACCGAAGTGCGGCAAACGGCATCCCCCCGCCCAAAGACTCGCCAGCATTTGTCATTTGGGGCCCCGTACCGAGCCAAATCCACATTGACAACCCACCTGAGGCCACCTTGGGGCACGGTGATTAGGGGCACTAGGAATTGTGGGTTCTGTCACGTGCCAAGTCGCTTTTGGTACCTTCTCCGTACAAACTCCTTATGACGCCCGCGAACGGCCGTTAATAGCCGTCATTTCAGTAAATTACACATTAGTGTTAGGGTTAGTTAGGGTTAGTTAGGGTTAGGGTTAGCTCCGGGGGTGCAGGGGGCCGGTGAGAGGCCCCCGCGTGTGAATATTTCATCATATGTCAATCATATGTCAATCATATGTCAATCATATGTCTTATCAATTACGGTAATTACACATGGCACGTAATTTACATTAGGGTGTACATTCGGTACTTTCGGCTCAAGAAAAGTGGAGTCTGCACGGACCAGTCTAGTGCCCCCGATCACCATGCCCGCCACCTTGAACCGAGACCGCCCGACCGCAGCGACCGCCCTAAATAAGTCGCAATCGCCAACGGAATTGCCCCTCACTGGTCCCGTCCTAGCCATTGCCCAATTGCCATCCAAGTTGCCCCTCCTCCAAAGTCTCTCCAAGTATTGGTCCCTTGAGGTTGCATATGATTAGAAAAAGTTGAAGAGAGCAACCAAACAATATTCAACAATTCACACGAAAAGTCGAAGATACCCCCGATATCGAAACAAAGCAATTGGTACCTTGCAGCAGCAGCTATCCGCCGAAACCGCATTGCAGCACGCCTTCACGTCATATCCCATTACCAACACCAGGCGCATTATCACCAAGTGACCTCGACCGGTTACTCATACACCACACACATAACACACAACACAATGGCTTCCAAACAAGAATCCCGAATGGACTCGTCAGCATTTGACAGCATCCCCGACACCGTCGAGGCATTCCGTACGTTTTTCCACTTCTTCCCTCCCACCCTCACCCAGTCCCCCCTCCAAGTTCCCCCCAGCTAACCACCCCTCTCCTCCCCAGGCAACGGCGAATTCGTCGTAGTCCTCGACGACCCCGGCCGCGAAAACGAAGCCGACCTAATCATCGCCGCCGAATCCGTCACCGCCGCCCAAATGGCCTTCATGGTGCGCTACTCCTCCGGTCTAATCTGCGCGCCCATCCTCCCCCAGCGCACGCTCGACCTCGACCTGCCTCAAATGGTCGGTCACAACGAAGACCCGCGCGCGACCGCCTACACCATCTCCGTCGACGCCGCCGACCCGTCCGTCACCACGGGCATCAGCGCGCACGACCGCGCCCTTGTCTGCCGCGTGTTGGCTGATGAGAAGACTAAGCCGGAGGATTTGAGAAGACCGGGCCATGTGTTCCCGCTTAGGGCCAGACCGGGGGGCGTTAGAGAAAGGAGGGGACATACGGAGGCGGGGATCGATTTGTGTAGGCTCGCGGGAAAGAAGCCGGCGGCGGTGATTAGTGAGTTGGTGGATGATGGGCGGGAGGTGGAGGGCCAGGCGGTCAGGGAGGAGCCGGGCATGATGAGGGGGGAGCAGTGCGTGGCGTTTGCGAGGAGGTGGGGGTTGAAGGTTTGCACGATTGAGGATATGGTCAAGTATCTGGAGGAGAAGGAGGGGAAGTTGGGGGAGGTTAATGGCTCGTCGTGAGGGATGGGGAAGGGTTTGTTACACGATTGTCGGATGGGTTGGAACAGACTACCTCGGGGTCTTGGATAACGGGATTTGGTTATACTGAATAAGGATCAAAAAGATGGGAATTTGCCCCGAGTTAAGGGATCGTGTTTACAGGCGGGAAACGGTTTACATAGAGCTACACTTGGTTCACACGGCACATTGCGGTACATTCTCCATGGTCATGTCACGTTGTACATACAGCATACCTCCTCTCATTGCCCTTGTTTGCTGGCTATGTTTTGCAAGATGTCGGGCTGTACTACGCATATAAAGTCGGGGCAACGGATATTTCGGCTTGTGTGAAGGATATCGAGTTCATCGTGTAGGTGACCTAGTGCTGCCATGGAGCAAGGTGATTACGGGATTGGTAATCCGGCACAAACAACCTTCTCCACCGGAGGGCCGAATTTCCATGAGCCGTATGGTATTTTAAAAGAGATAAGAGAACAGACGCTTGACAAGACAGTTGCTTGCTCGAGCAGTGAACCCGCAGAGCATATCTCCATCTGCGTCTCCCGTTGGCGGTAGTGCCCTTGTTGAGAAGCAATGAGCTTCCGTCCCGTCATGACTCGCAACCTGGGAGGATGGGAAACCAAGTCCAAGAGCTCGGGAACGGAGGAACGAGAGCAATGGGCAAGGACAATGTCAATCACGCAATCATACCACGAATGACAACAGAACACTCCTGTCATGTTCGAGAATTGCAGACACAATGGGCACAGGAGTCACAGTACGTCAGTTGGGGAACAAAAGTATGCAAATGCAATATCCTTTCAATTTTGACTTTCTTCATGCGGTATCCAACACACCAGGTCGCAATTGGCACCATGGCTGTCTACGATGTGACCAAAGTCACGACTCCAGAGAACCAAGTTGGTTCAATGGCCTACGATTTCGCGAACTACAGCTTGGCAATGACTTACCTGACGCTGCTCCATGGGATGTCACTATGGTGATAATACCTGACAATGGTTCCTATGTCCAGCATGTTAGCTTGGGATCATTGACGTGAACTCAAAAACAATGACTTGTTCAAGAGGCGACTCAGTTCGGGTGCCGTGTCATCGGCGTTTTTCATCAAAGGGATAAAGCCGAAGCAATATCCTATGTAGACCGTCGTGATAAATTTTATTCATCATTGTAGCCATCTTGAACAAGAAAAGAAGAGAAAGTGTTGGCTTACCATTGTGAGCAGCGAGGCAAAGGTGACGATGCGTTCCCGGTATTGAACCAAGGCAGACTGACTTTGTGGCCGTTAGCATGCTGTAAGGCAGAGTGGCCAAGTAACAGGATGCAATGGTGCAAAGATCAGACATGACAGGTGTCATCGTCGCAAAAGCTCTGACATATGCTTGTCTTTGTGTTGTCGGATCATCATGGAAGGATATGGGCAGGAAAACTCAGTGCCGAAGCAAAGAGACATAGGCACATACCAATAAGCCCATGCATCGGGAGAGAATGTTCTGCAAACTGTGGTCTGTTTGATCGTTAGTCAAGATATTCGACTGAGAGCTGCAAAAGACTTGATCATGAAGAGGATTTTCAGAAATGCATGAATGGTATTAAAAAAAGGTTGTCTGCATGGGGAATCCCCGATAAGACTCGTCATCTAAAGGGATCATCATGGAATGGTGTGTTGTGATGTGAGAGAAAAGTAGCTTACCAAAACTGTTACGGAACAAGAGCAAGTAGTGGTTCCAAGTCCAACTGTACTCTGATGAGGCGCATTAGTCACCGCTCATGGTTCCAGATGTGCTTCAAAACGTGTTGATATTGGATGCTGATCAGTGGACGAGGTTTTCTAGGCCTGTCGCAAAAATGGCATATCGTGCTCATGTGAAAAAATCGGAGCCCAGTGCCGTTTCATCATAGAAGCGTGTCGGAGGACAGCAAATGAACCAACTCACAATTGGTTGCGGCACCACTACTGAGTATGGCGGAAGGAAGTCTAGACATCTGAACCAGGAAGTCAGCACATGGTCGACAACCAAGGTTTGTGATCACATCAAGAGGGATGAAGTGCTTTCAATCAGAAACAGCCATTTTATGTTTTCATTGGGTATCAATCGGTAATTCCAACTTGCAGAAGCAAAGTTGATCATCAGGAAAGCGAGCGGGAAAATAGTGTGAGAACCAACCTTTTGATGTCATGACCGGGAGGGAGAGAAAGACACGATCAATGGGTAACTCCAAGGACCAATTCTAACGCGGTCGACCGCAAGATCATGTCTCTCTCTCCCTCCCCTCCCCCAATCGCCCAATCCTATGCTCTATAGCCCATGATGAGCGTGATGTTCAAGAATCACTAGAAGCACTTCGCGATGGTTAGCCAGACAGTCCAAGATAGATTGAATGATGTGCGACGCGAGTAGGCGAATACGTTGTCATTCAGACTGACGTACATATCTAGTTGCATTTCCCGTAGGATCAAAGACTCTAGTTTGCGGTTTATGGTTGTGTCATCAGGACAAAGGGGGAGGATGTGATTGTGCAGTGTGCTTGTGCTTGGAAGAAATCTGGAACTTACCAAAATTGGATTGGGCGATGCTCGGTGATGATGATGGAAGTTGAAAGTGGGAAGCGGCAGAAAAAAGTTGAGGCGCGCGAGGTTTTGAAGCTGCAACAGTTGTGGGGCCGCTGGGAAAAATTTCGGCTGCAAGTTTGGGTGGGGTAACCCAATTGGCGGCAGGCTGGCAAAGGGCTCGATAACGAACGATAAGGAAGTGCACTCAGTTCAGTCACGTGTGCTCGTTGCTTATTCGCGTGGGGTAAGCTCCAGTTTCTCCACGTTTGCTTCTCGTCTAGCGCGTTTGCTCCAATGAGGTCATCACCAACTTCACAAACCACCAAAGTCAGAGTAAACAAAGACCAAAAGATGCCAGAGATTGCTGAGAGTATGTTGGACCAATTGTACGTGTCTTGCACGTCATGAAGCTGACTGTTAGGTAGTTGCGCGTGCTGTCCACTTTCTGCGCCTGCATTTTGTAGGCAAGGTCATCAAGCATGCAGAAGCCATCGATGACGCCAATGTGTTTGGCAAGGTCGGGACAGATGGACCCGAGATGGCGGCTGGCTTGATTGGCAAAAAGATCGTATCAGCAGGAACACAAGGAAAATACTTCTGGTCAGTTACCTTAGAGACGCGTTGCTTGCCTTCCAGTTCCAACTGACCGATGTCCAGGATGGAAATGAGCAAGGCTCCCCATCTTGTAATGCACTTTGGAATGACCGGTTGGATCCATATAAAGGGCGAGAGGTCTGCATACACCAACTACTACAAGAAGATGAAGCCTGACGAACTCGACAAATGGCCACCCAAGTATTGGAAGTTCAAGATCGAGACAGAAGATGGCGATGAGATGGCTTTTACCGATCCGCGACGCTTCGGCCGTGTCCGCGCCGTGGACTGTCCCGGAAAGGACATTCGGAAGTATTCACCTTTGGTGGAGAACGGCCCAGATCCGGTGGTCGACCTCGATGTTTTCACCGAGGATTACTTGCGGGAGAAGATGAAGTCGCGCCGTGTGCCTATCAAAGCTCTTTTGCTCGACCAGGCTGTTATTAGCGGCATTGGAAATTGGGTTGCTGATGAAGTCTTGTATCAAGCAAAGCTTCACCCAGAACAATACTGCTACGACTTCAGCGATACGGAGATCAAGCAGCTTTACGAGTCCATCAGATATGTATGTCAGACGGCTGTCGACAAGCTTGGGGACTCGGATCAGTTTCCAGACGACTGGCTCTTCAACTATCGCTGGGGTAAAGGTTCCAAGAATGCGCACAGCCACACTCCCAACGGCGACAAGCTGGCCTTTCTTACTGTCGGCGGGCGCACAAGTTGCTACGCACCCGCAAGGCAGCAGAAAACTGGCCAGGTTGTGGCCGGCGTAAAAGAAGAACCCCTTGAGTCGGCTGAAGAGAAGGACTCCCCGAAGAAGGCGTCGAGAACGAAGATGGCCAAATCAAAAGTCAAAAGCGAGGAGCTAGAAGCCAATGGGTCAAAGGTGAAGACAGAAAAGGCCGCGCCTAGGAAGAGGAAAATCAAGACGGAAGAAGACGATGAGGCGACATGTACGCCAAACAAGACAAAGGCGCATTCCTCAAAGAAGCCTACGCGCTCACAGTACTTTGAAGATACCAAAAACGCGAAAGGGATCGCAGAGACAACAGAGGGAGCCAAGGCTGACACCTCAGGAAGAAGACGCTCAGGAAGGTTGCAAAGTAAAGCAACTTGACGATACGCTGTTCCGCTTCTCTCGAGTTTCTCACTTATCTTGGAATCAGATTCTGAACTCCAAAGATGGGAACAGCTGAAGTCCATGGACCCCTGTCCTCTAGACTGGCTAAAGACGTGGATGGTCTGGCTAATACATCTCAGACAGATGATTGCCGCCCATCCTGGAGTTGATTCGCCCGGCAATTCCAATGCAACGGCAGCCCGTGGTTACAGTTGCAAATCTTCCGAGCTGACTTCCATTCCCACCCGGGCATCTAGGCTATGTCATTTATCCATAGTCGGAAGAAGACAGCATCATGGGTATCTCGCCTCGCCTAGCTATCATAGCTCCGGTCAGATCGCCGGTCTCCCGCATTATCAGTGGAATTGGGCGTGGGGTTTTCGTCTGGTCAAGACAGAAAAGATTCATGTTTCCCGGTCAACATGATCTTGGCTTGCGACAGCCTCAAGATCTCTATTATGACGACCCACACCTTTCTAGCTTTATCTCCCATGAGCTACCATCTGATGGTGCTCTGTGACCTTTGGCATGGTCCTTCTAGCTTTCTTTCCGTGTTTCTTTTCTCCCTGTCATAGGGCATTCTTTTTTTCGGTATCCCGATCTTACCTGCGTAGGGGATGAAAAGTCCTGCTCATTGTATGTTCACTTGAAGAAGGTAAACATGCGGTTCAGGCTATTCGCTTCACGGGATAGCTTTCCCGCCTTGATCAGTGGGAGCTGTTCCATATAAGCTACATAATTATCATGGAGTTTGGGGGTCACTGTTCCCGAACCCGGCCAGTGTACGGGTCGATACCTATCTAGGCCCTGCCGCCTCATGCAAGCTATCTCCCTCTTCTCTGCGGTTCGGTTCGTTCTGTGACTGGACAGGGCTTGAACGTCCATCCCAAGCCTTGTCCCAGTTGAGGCGGCAAAGTCAAAACTTACCGTTGATCTGTTACTCTAGTTGTCAGCTTATCATCTTTATGCCACTGCATTCCTTCATGCCGTCCCTACATGCCGACATTCGGCCCTTCACTGCCGTGAAAATATGGGGTCCCCATGGGCATTCTTGACGAGCGCTTAAGCGAGAGTCTGGGGAAGCGTTTGAAGGTGACATGAAGCGATCTTCAATGACAGCCCGTTTCGCCTACGCATGGTTTATGGATGTTCGCTAGCAGTTCCGCCGGAGAGCTCCAGACCGTAACGTATGCTGACCATGATACAACTATGCCTAGAGGGAGAAGCCCAACTGATCGGAGCCGACGTCTCCGCTGCTTTGTGATAGCTCGAACTGGACAGTTGGTGCAGAGCCTCCAGCACTTGTCAAACGGCAAGATAGAGATGTGCTGATCCTAGATCTGCGGAACCACATACAGTTACTACCACGATCCTTCAACGGTCTACCAGGCAGAGGTCCTTGGCTGTCAACCGCTCAGCTCAAACTTCCTTCAGATGTATCCGCACCTATGACCATCCGGGAAGATACCGCGGCAGACAGCAACACAATACACGCTCATGATCGACCAGGCTGCGCGGAAGCAATACCCGAAACTCCTGAAATTTATCTGCCCCTTTCAATGCCACCTCTGATCTGCTGCCAGGACCTCTTTCTCCTACCTGACTGATTCTCGTGGATCTACTCTCGGCAGTCAGGCCCAGAGTCCCGGAATCAAGTACAGTCCAATACTGGTTTGATTGTTAGCTCGAGACCTCGGGTCAACTTCCCTAGGCGTTTTCATGCTGTGAATATGCTTTTTCCAAAATAAAATACACCGTATTGGATCTTGTTGATGCCTTTCGGATCCGTACCTAGCTATTTATTTAGTCCTTAACGAGGTTTGGGACAATTCGGAAGACATCTCGTCCAGTATACCAAAAGTACCTAGGTACCAAGCTAACAAACAAACCAGCACTAGATTGTATGTGAGGACAAGGGAAGGTAAATGGCAAACTTGATCGACGTTGTCTAGGCCGGACCATCTACGATGGAACGATGAATAACTTCTCCGCCACGGCTGAACAACACATTAAAAGCCATGAGACCATCCATATAAAAGCCACCTTCTTCCCTTTGGCAAATAGTCTGTGGGGCCATCCTTCTCTCTCGCCATCGCCAACCTCTCTTTCAGCGTCGGGAGCTCGTACCATCCACCGCCATGTTCTCCCAGCTCGCCGCCCTCGCGGCCTTCGCCGGCTTTGCCGCCGCCCAACAAGTCGGCAAAGAGACGACCGAGACCCATCCCAAGATGACATGGCAAAAGTGCTCCGCCGGCGGCTCGTGCAGCAACGTGAACGGCGAAGTCACCATCGACGCCAACTGGCGCTGGGTCCACGACAAGAACGGCTACACCAACTGCTACAACGGCAACACCTGGAACACGACGATTTGCAAGGACGGCAAGTCATGTGCCTCCAACTGTGCTGTTGATGGCGCTTCGTACGCGTCGACGTATGGTGCTTCGACTAGCGGGAATGCGTTGACGTTGAAGTTTGTGCAGAAGGGGGATTACTGTGAGTTGCCTATATCGCAATCATCCTGCCAAATGTAAGATGGCTTACTTACTGACTATGTATAACGCCAGCCACCAACATTGGTTCTCGCCTGTACATGATGGCCAGCGCCACCAAGTACCAGATGTACACTTTGCTCGGTAACGAGTTCACCTTTGACGTGGACGTATCAAAGCTTGGGTAAGCTCATCCATCTCCTTGTCGACAAGGCCCATCGTCAACAACAACAAAGATCAGAGATCAGATGCTGACTACCGGTTCCATGACAGCTGCGGTCTCAACGGTGCCTTGTACTTCGTCTCCATGGACGAGGACGGCGGGTTGTCCAAGTACTCCGGCAACAAAGCCGGCGCCAAATACGGCACCGGCTACTGTGACGCCCAATGCCCGCGTGACTTGAAGTTCATCAACGGCGAGGCCAACGTGGGCGACTGGAAGGAGTCCACCAACGACCCAAACGCCGGCGTGGGCAAGTATGGCTCTTGCTGCACTGAGATGGATATCTGGTACGTCTTTTTCCCTCCTCCCTCAGCCCTCAGCAATCCTCCACCATCACCGCCATCACCCGCATAGGTAACTAACACCCCCCGTTTAAAGGGAAGCAAACTCAATCTCCACAGCCTTCACCCCGCACCCATGCACCACCATCGGCCAACACCGCTGCGAAGGCGACGGCTGCGGTGGCACTTACTCGGACGACCGCTACTCAGGCACCTGCGACCCAGACGGATGCGACTTCAACTCGTACCGTCAGGGGGTCCGTGATTTCTACGGGCCCGGCATGACCGTGGACACGACCAAGAAATTCACCGTCGTCACGCAATTCCTCAAGGGTTCTTCGGGACAACTCTCCGAGATTAAGCGCTTCTACGTGCAAAACGGCAAGGTGATCGCCAACAGCGAATCAACCATCGACGGCAACCCGGGCAATTCTATTACCCCTGAGTTTTGTAATGCCCAAAAGGTGGCGTTTAGCGATGCGGATATCTTTGCGAACAAGGGCGGGTTTGCGCAGTTTAGTGCTGCGATTGCCAAGCCGATGGTTCTTGTGATGAGTCTGTGGGATGATCATTATGCGAATATGTTGTGGTTGGATTCGACGTTTCCCGTGGATGCGGACCCCGAAGCGCCGGGCAAGGGGAGGGGCACGTGTGAGACGAGCTCGGGCGTGCCGGCGGAGATTGAGAGTAGTCAGGCGGCTAATCAGGTTGTTTATTGTGAGTTACTCTCTCCCTTTCCATTCATCTTTTAACACTTTCTTTTTCCTGGGGCCGACGAACTGACATTTGGACTTTGTCTACTAGCCAACATCAAGTTCGGTCCTATTGGCTCGACCTTCAAGCAACCTTGAGGGGACTCCTTCTCCAAGAAAAAAGGCTTCCGCTTTAAAAGCCCTGCAGCGGCGCTACCTATCCGGAATTATAGAAGCCTTTTTCCGTCTCAGCTTATGCCGTGTGTGGTCTTCCTTCGATGGTGAAGTGTCGCTTCTACAAGGATTAATTGTTGGAATTAGAGAATGTGTCCAGCTAGATTGAAAAAGAATGACAGGGTCGGAGAACAGGGAACAAAGAGTCTTTTACATACGTACATACAACTGTTCAGATCATATTCGGACGTATTTTGCTGTTCTTTTTACGAAATACGAACGGGCTCACTTATTCTTTCCGTGTTGTTAGTTAGGTACCTCAAACCGATCCCGTTGTTTGTCAATACTGGGGGGAAAAAAAACAAAAAAAAAAACAAAAAAAAAACAAAAAAGAAGGAGAAAAAGTACAGTCACTGCGCAGTCCGGGAGTCGAACCCGGGTCACTCGTTATTCTTCGCCCATGGACCACTTGTTGGGAAATGAGAGTACTGACCGCTATACTAACCGCGCCTTTTCCTTTTGGTATGCTTGTTGATTGTCTATTCGGGAAACCCTGTTATAAAGGGCAGGAGAACACGGTGCAGGGAAGGTGCGGTAAAGTAAGCGGTTGTTTGCTCTCTGATGTGTGGGTTGCCGTTGAAGAAGGAAGGAAGGAAGGAAGGATGGTGTCTTGCTTGATGGTTGATAGGGAAGGAGCCATAAAATCAGACGGTAAAGAAGCAAACGGGTGGGAAGGTACGGTTATGAAGAACATGATGGAGGATGCCACATAACTGGCGCTTGGCTGAGATAAAGGATGAGTGGAAGGCGCAGTCTCAAGATACTGATGTCAGGCAAGAGAGGGATTTTGACCCGCAGCAACGTCAACTCGACGCTTCCCGTCAAATAATCCATAAAGCCAAAAAGCATGGAGGATGACTTCAAATGTAATCATGAAGACACAGAAAAGCATACATGTTAATTGAAGCGAGTTCTTGTCTGAAATTGAAACTGTCTTTGAAGCCAGTGATGCCTCAGTGAGCAGGATAGGTCTCCTCCTTGTCCCCCTGTTTTCCTTCCCTTCCCTTCTTTGCATCCCCTTATTCCCTTATTCCATCCCTAGAGCTAGCTGCCTTCAAACGGACTCAGACTGAAACCGCTCGAACTGCTGTATTTAGTGTCCTCCGCCGTACCCTCCATGTCCTCCCGGTCCACGAATTCCCATCGGCCATTTCCGAGGGTTCTGAAAGATGGGGAACTCGCTCGCGTTTTTGCGGGGGATGTATTCCCAGTCTTGGATGTCGAGATGGAGAGAGGGGACGGTGGATGGGTCGGTTAGGGTTTGGTCGTTCTGTTTTTGGGGGGTGGGGGTGTTAGTATCAGGATGTGAGGATGGTTTGTGTCGGTGGGCTTTGTTGCATGTGAGAGTTGGGTGGTTGAGGGGTTGGTGTTGGGAGGTGGAAGTTGGAGAATTGGTAATATGGAAAGGGGAGGGGTTTGTACAAAGCAAAACGGAGAAAAGGGTAATGATAATTGAGGGAAAGGGGGAAATGGGAGCAAATAATTCGAATGAAAATCGGGAAGGGGAAGGGGAAAGGATACAGGCTATCCAGAGAAAAAGAGGGAAGTATAAACTCACCGATCGAATCTCAACAGTCATATTCCCCCTCAAAAACGGAATGATCTTCTTAGGAGTCATATCCACATGTCCCAACCCCCTCTTTGGCTTCAGATTCTCTGCCCTTCTCTGCTTCCTACCAACTTCCGAAAGCCCAGAAGGCCACCTCCCCTTCCTCTCAAACCCAACAATCTGATTTTCTTCCACATCCACCTCCCTCCTCTGACTTTGAGACCCCTGCTGCTGTTCCCCATTCTTAACAACATCACTAAGCGGCCTCGCCAACGGCATACTAGCCTTTGCGATTCCCTCCATTGGCATGCCCAAAAGCGACATCCGGCCCATGGCCACCCCATTGACGATCAGGGAGATGGTGCAGGGCAGAGGCACCTCGGAGCGGTTGACGGAGAGCTCGGCGGTGTAGTAGTAGTTTTTGGTAGGGGGTTGCCCGTAGGATTGTCGTTTTTGCTTCTTTTTGGGACTGGAGTTGCTGAGGGAGTGGGGATGGCGGAAGGTGATTTTGTTGTTTTCTTCCGTTTGTTTGCCGTCGTCGTTGCTTGTAGTGACTTCTTCCTCTTCTTCGTTCTCGTTATAGTTGGAGGCAGAAAGAGACCGTGACCGGGACCAAGAACGACGGAATGTAATCTTGTTGTTCTCCTCGATCTGCATGCCGCCGTCGGTGTCGGTGTCGTCTTCCTCCTCATTTAGCGTGTCGTTCAGATCCGAGTCAACATCCCGTCTTGAAACGCCCGCTTGTCCTTGATCGTCCACACTGCCGTCGTCGCTAGACCCATATAACTTATTAACCGCCTTCCTCACTTGAGCCGCTAGTTTATCCTTATCGGGCGTCTGCCAATCCGTGTTCAGCTCAGGGTAAGTGTACCCGAACGTCCGGAGGTCCGCCACCGAGTTACTAGTGTGGAAGAAACCTCCCGCGTCCGAGGGTGGTGCGGTGTTGCCGCTGCCGTTTGTGGCGGGGAACTCGGCGTGGAAGGGCTTGAGGGGAGAGTCGGCCGTGAGGATGGTCCCCTTTTTGGTACCGAGCTGGCCGCCGGAGAGGAAGGAGTAGTTGAAGGTTGCGTTGTGGTAGTAGATTGCTTGCCAGAGGGCGACGAGACGGTCGGTGTTGGCGTGGTGAAGCATACTGGGGGGTAATGAATGGACTGGTTAATAGAGGTATTACCAGTCAGTTACTGTGGGATATACTTACAACAGAGGGTCGAAAGCGGACCAATCGATGTTGGCCATGGTGCCGCTTGTACAACCCGCATTGTTGTGCACTGTATTGTGAGGACTTTCAAATCCCATAGCTCCCCATCCTCCGGGGTCAGGCCGGACGAAGAGATCGTACTATAATGGGACAGTGGGTTAGCAGAATGTTCATTTAACCTGGGGACCATCAGTTGGATCTCCGTCCGCAACAGTAGGCGCTCATATTCCTACGCTCTCCTTCGCACAAGCCGCGATCCATGAACCACTATTTACGAAGCTGCCAGTGTCCGGCTTGACACTTCCATGGGAACCAAGGACCACTCCAAGCAGCTCAGCCCAAGCCGTCGGCAACCGCCTCCTCCGCTCAACCGAACCAACCCCCATATACAACAGAACCAATAGAGGAAAAGGATACTCACCACACTATCCCTCAGTTGACTTCCCACCTCCTTCATCTCCCCCTGCGCCACCCACGGCTCCGTCCACCTCTTAATCACCGTCTTATTATCCTCCGCCAAATCCTCAAACTTACACCTCAGCGTCTGGGGATTCAGCCCCAAATACTGGTCAAATCCATACATGACACTCCCCTCGTGGAACCGGTAACTATACAGCGGGTTTCTAACCGTCACGCCCACCGCGCCGGAGGGGGCGCCGCTGCCGCCACCCGTGCCGTTGTTGTTGGGCGTGGATAATGCACTTAAAGAAGAGTTGGGCGTGTTGCCGACTTTGATGGTCTCGTTCATCACGGCGTAGGGGAGTGAAGAGTCCGAGGCCCAGTCCCAGAAGGGCAGGCGGAGCGTGCGGGCGGCGTCCGTGTAAGCGGGTAAGAGGGAGGGGGGGTAGCGCGAGGCGATGGTGAGGGCGTGGGAGACTAAGGTTTGCTGTTTTGGGGGGTGGGCTGGTTAGTTGGGGGTTGAAGGGGGGAGTGTAGTGAGGATAGGGTGAGTAAATGGTACGTGAGCTGATGGGAGTAGGGGGTGGGACGAGGTGATGGGTTGGTTAGTGCGGTATGACATGGGTATGGGGTGATCATAGACAAGGGACTGGCTAGTGAAGACTGCGATTGGGAATTGCATACCTCGAAGAGAGCAACATATGGCCGATGCCATGGGGCAAAGATGGTTTCCTACGCGTTTTGCTACCAGTAAGTATCCATGGTAGCCATGGTGTTTAAGAGATGATCGAATATGGGACAACACTCACACCATGAGGACAGTACCCGGTTTCAGGCGCACCTTCAACCTGCTCAACTCCATTCCATACCTTGTGCGGCAATCCATGAATACCTTTTCAACGCGCAAGTCAGCTTTATGATGACCCCCCATCCCATCACGAAAGAGTGGTCTGCTCCAGGGTACGTATCCTCACTTACCCGCTAAGCTGAAATACGACAACTCCGACGACTCGTCCATCGCTTGCATCTCCGACAAGGCCAAGATGTAGAGGTCCCTAAGCAAGCGTAGTTAGTCAGTCAGCCATTGAGCCGTATCGGGGGATGAGTCAATGCAGAAAATATGACCCCCACGAGACAGTCACTTCTTCCTACCATTGCGGCCCTCCCCTGGCGTAGAGATCATTGATGTTCCTCCTGATTGGCCTCTGTCCCGTGTTGGAATCGACACCCGTCTTGACGCCGACGACCGGAATCGGTGTTGTTTGAGCGGCGGCTAGCGAGGCAAAGCTGTTGAATAATAGGAGGAGTGGCAGGAGGGTGAATGTGACCATGGGTATGAATCCTGATGTCGATGGTGTAAGGTCGAGGCTGCTGCTCCTCCTCCCCACCCTCCTTGTTCTCCTTGCGGCAACCTCCATTGGGAAAGGGATCCCGGCGTGATACCGGGATGTGTGGAGAGGGATGGTTGGGCAATGTGTTCTAATTGCTTGCTTGTTGGTATCAGTTGAAAAGTGACAGACAAGTGTCTGGTGTCGGCCGAAGGGTATTGCTTGGTTCTTGAATTTGTTTGTAGATCACGTCTGCCGCCGAAAAAAACCTAGAAGTTCTTTTTTTTTTTTTTCGCTCCTCGGGTACTCACTCGAAGGAAACGGAGTCGCAAAAGAATTAAGTAGGACAGCGCAGCTAGTTTTAAAAGAGTATCAACGGGGACCCTTCTGCATATTAATGGATGACGAATTGGCTTCCCATGGCCTTTAAAAGAGTCATGGGTCTGATAATAATAGCCACCGCAGCAGTCCAGCAGGTACAAACAAGACGAGATGGAAGAACCGAAGAAGCACGGAAAGATAAACGAGGGTTCCAGAAGCGCAGTGGCTCCTTAGGTACCGGTGAATAACACGATTGCTTGCTCAGGTACTTCGTTCCCCATTGAACTGATGACGACGAAAAACGAACGACTGGAACCAAACCCAGCCCAGCCCAGCCTCTTTTCCGGGCGCGCGCGTGCAAGCGCTGTAACGATATGACCAAAACTTTTTGTGATCCTCTTCCTTCTAGAATAAGGAAAGGACAGCCAAGAGACGAGAATGGGAGCATGAACACAGAGAGGCCTCGCGCCAATGAGATGAGAGGAAAATGTCCGACATAAACACACAACCACACCCAGCTCTGACGCATGGTTAGCGGTGAAGAGGCTTGCAGGAGCACACATATTCTGTAACTCGCAGCCGCAACTCGTATAAGTCCTCTTTGTGTGTAGAGACAGAAAGGGGGAAGAAAAGATGAAGCGGCCAGATTGGAGACCATGAGCTGTCGAGAAGGGGAAGGAGACGAGAATAAGCGGTATGGCCAGTTACTCTTCGTATGCTGTGTCGCGCAAAAATGGACAACTCGGCAGACTCGGCTAGAAAATGTCTCATCGGGCGCTTGCAGTCGACAACGAGACGAGAGGGTAGAAGGTGGGGAGTGAAGAAACATGGTCTGTGGTCTCGGTTGTGTGGGCGATGTTGTGAACAGCGCATTCGACGGCTACCACCACGAGGATTCCACACCGACCGGCGACAAGGAGGTAAGGGGTGTTATGCTCCTTCCCGTATGTGTGTCTCATTCATACAGCTCTGGCGCCACACATTAGCATAAATTTCAAAGCGAGAGAGCCGCCGGTGGTCTGCTGATGGTGGTGAGGGGATCTTCTTCTAAGAACTTCCAGATAGAAGGATGATGAATCGGTGTTTGTGCAAGTGCATGTACCAACCTTCTGAAATGGAATCGTGGGTGGACGGATAGACGGAAGGATGATTGGTAGATAAACCCTTCGTCATCATACTACTGACAGGCAGCTAGCCGTTGGGCAACAAGGCTCGGGCTGCAAGGGGAATATCTGCCTCGTTCCATCTTGCTTCGTGCGTCTCCGCCCTTCGCCGTAAAGGAGGGTAAGAATCCGGCTTCTTTCTGGTCTGGTACATTCGCTGTGCGCCTCCCGCGCGGGTTGTACTGGCGGGTGATGTGTGTTTGTGGTGGTGATGCCCATAGCGACGGGTTCAAGCTTAACCCTTTTCTTACCCACCCTTTTCCTCCATACCCACCACTTCGCAAACACCTTGCTTGCTTTCCCGTCCCCCCTCATGATTTCTTGGGTGTGGTTCTTGCATACCTGGGCGTGGGGGGCACCATCCCGTGGTGGCCTTGCGTCTTTCCCAGCATTCCTTTGTGCAAGGTCCCGCCCGTAAGCGGGCAAGGCTAAGCAAGGAGAATGGGGGCAAAAGTTGGGGGAGGGTAAAGAAATGAGGCGTTAAGGCCCAATGAGGCTCTCGAGGGGAACTCTCATCTCTTCAACGTGCCTCACCTACCCCGGTTCTTGTTGCCTTGCATTAGGGTAGCTTCCCTTGTCATGCTTTCTTCACGTTTTTTTCTCTTTCCCGCCGGATGCCTGAAAGAATACCGCACTTCCCGGCCGTCGGATGATACCGACATGCCCGTGAGACACTAGTTTATGTAGGTGTGAATATTTGGAGTTTTCTTCTTGGCTGATGGGACGACAAGCCCCTGATTGGTTGTACAAAGACTTACAGCAAAGGATTTGTTTCAATGTTGTTTAGAGGTGGTGTAACAACAGATGTGTGGATTGTTTATTTGGCTTTTGGCCTTTCACATACCTTTATGCCCCTCCCCCTCCAGTTCACTCGCTCCTAGGTCCACATCACACAAGGTAAGGAAATCGGGAAAGACTGTACCCGATGACAGTCTGCGTTGCGGAGCCGATATCGCAAAGGCCGTTGTTCGGGCTCTCTGGAGATGTCCTACCCGTGGCTTGATCGGAGAAATAATTTGCCCCCCCTTTGTGATACCAAAACGATTTGTAGAATTGAGCGCCTTATGTCGTAGGTTAGCCACTGGCTTTGACGGTACGAATAGGTAGCTGCCCTCATTAAGCGATATTTATATCATAGTCATCATGGCTTATTTCCGTGGTCAACTTACGGCTATTGATTCATATGACTCTGAGTCCTGCTCATGCATGAAACAGAATTGGGCTCCAAGTGTTAGGCCAGGTTATGCCAAAGCAAAGGTTCGGTGCTAGGTAAAGTGGAAGCCCTGCCGAGGTTGCGTTCAAGTGGTGATATGAAGTCTTGGTAGTTCGTCGTGCTAGGCGTGGGCAGGAGTATGTTCATTGATGTTCGATGTACCCCGAACTGATGCCATCCTTTAGATTGTATGTTGTCAGCAATCTTTCATCTTCCGTTCGCAACATGTGCCAGTTCGTACTTTGCCTTCACTTACGCTTAGCGAAATCAAAGATTTGGGATGACCGGCCGGGTTATGCCAGTGCGACAAGGGCCAGATTGGTACCATGACCCAGTTGAGTGTCCATGTCTCTGTGCTATTCACGTGGCAGTGAATTTGGGCTTGCAAAATGAGCTCATGTTTGCTTCCTTGTTGAACCAGAAGCCAGCCTTTTGCCCACTTGGCATTGCGACTTCTTGTCCCTCGTAGCACAAAGGGGGCCAATCCACAGCCTGGACCCGTCTCGGCTAGATAAATGGCCATGGCCACAAGACATTCGTTGCTGGAAGAAAAGAAGCGGAAATCCCAGTTCGTGCGATCGAAGATTCATGACGTTGTCTCTTTTTAGGTTCATGGCGTTTCTTCCTGCAATGCAGTGAACGAAGTTTTGTTTGCTCAGTCATCGCATCAGTGAACATGGGCTTATTGGTGTCAACGATCGGAGACTCTTATGCAACGTCATATTGATAAATAAAGCAATGCTTTTGACTAAAACATAAGGATGGATAGAATGGGGAAAGTGGAAAACTCGGAATATCCACGATCATGTGAAGTGTCACCGTAATACATGTTTGTGGGAATGAAAGGGAAGAGTGACTGAAAAGAGGTAGTCCTCATGTAGCAGTGCGGTTTCCAACAACCGTTCCGCAAAGTTGCCATTGACCCGATTAACCCATGCTGTGCCCCTGTCCCAACGCCGAGGAATTCTCTATCTTGAGTTTTCCCAGATTTCTGCTGCCGGCAGTGACCTGTATACCCCCCTCAGTAACGCCTAGAAATGAAAATCATGAATAGAAATAGAGACAAGGCTGATACTGGATAACGAGCCTCGCTTGCTTGCTGAAAGAGGGAACTGAAATAATTGCTGATTGTTTCAGCCATGTTGTCGCCGCCCATGCTCGATGATGACCGGATATAGGAGAGATTTGCCATGATTTTCGCCGAATACGGCCGGGAATGTTCGATCATGTGAACCAGAAAGCTTAGAGAGACTTCTCAAGCACGATCAAGTCTTTGAACCCATCTTTCCAGTTCTTAGACTGCTCGGGAGTCGGCCTTGGGAGAGGGCTTCTGCAGTAGCCGCCGTAGCCTGCCCACTCTTCCAATCCAGCCTTGACTCCGACAACGCCACCCTGGATGGCAGTCCAATCGCCTTGCGAAACGATCTCCTGCATCTCCTGGGCCTCGGTGTGCTTTCCCTGATTCCAAAGCTCAATAGTCTTGATGCATGCTTTGGGAGCAATGTTGGCGAGACCTGCGAGGATTCCATGTCCACCTGCTGCCAAGGCCTGGATAGAAAAGTCGGCAGAACCAGCGAGAACCAAGAAATCGGGGTTCTTAGGATCGTATGTCTTTGACAGCTTGCGAGTAGCCGCTGCTACACGGTTCAGCTTGCCGGTGTTGCCGCAAGTCAGCTTCACACCAACGATATTTGGGTGCTGGGCAAGCTGCACGATGATATCTGACGACATGTCCATGCCATTGACGGCACCTGGATAGTTGTAGATGATGATCGGGATGGGCGAAGCATCGGCGACTGCGTTGAAGAACTCGAGGACGGTCTGGGATGAAGGAGCGAACAGAGGCGCGTAGTAGGATGGTGGGAGGACAAGTGCGTAATCTCCTCCAGCTTGCCATGCTTGACGGCAGAGTAGGATTGCCTCTCTGGTGCTTTGGGCACCACAGCCGACAATAATAGGCATGTGAGAGAATCCGGCATCGTTGAGTGCTTTTCTGGTGGTTGCGGTGACGACTTGTCGTTCGGAGTGGGTAAGGTGGACGGCTTCTCCGTTGGAACCCTGAGTAGCCAGGCCTGTAACTCCGGCGCGAGCTAGACGAACGGCATGGCGAGCAATGGTAACGGTGTCAACGTCTTCTGTTTCCTTCTCAAAGAAGCACATCGTCGGGACATAGACGCCGGGGACAAGGGGTCGCTTGACGTGAGAAACGGGTGCGTCCAGGGAGCTGCTGTCATATGAGCTGCCCAGCTCAGCTGTCAAGTCCTCTACTGTGAGAGTAGATGACCCCGAGGGTTGGAAGGCCATTCTGTTGAAGCCGTTGGTGAAGCTTCCGGCCGGTGATGAGTCGTTGTGGGGAACCATGTTGACTGAGGGTAAGACTTGGAATATGAGGATGACGAAAATACCGGTGGCTTTCTATGATGTAAGGAGTAGGGGAAGGTGGACAAAGACAGGAAGGTGGAGGGCAGTGACGGTCAGCTCGTTCAGAATCGTGGGAGGGAAGTGGTCGATATTTGTACAAAGAGGAATGGGAGGAAGGAACAAGGACTGGGAGAGAAAAGTTCCAAGCAAGGGAGAAGAAAAGTGTGTATCGGCTGACTACCGTCTACGAGGAACGAAGCAGGGGGGAGTGGTGACGGTTAGTGATAGCCGTGGGTCAGTACCCGAGGCAGTGATGGAAAAAGTACTCATTGTGCCATTGTCGTTTTTTAGTTCTTGATCTTGTCCGCTTGGGATGATTTACGCAGTGGCCCGGCGGATTGGTGGCGTTACTCCAAGTGGACGCCTGCTCAAAACTGGAGCCAAGACCCATCGCCGCCCAGGCCGAACGACGGACATGGAGACATGGCAAGCTGAGGGCCAGAGGTCGTGGAGTGGTGAGGAATGAAGCCTTCTGATTCGTGCAAAAGAGAAGAAGGAAGGCCAAAGTATACAGTGCGGCCCCTTTTGTCCTTTTTGTGATCTCCAAACTTTTGAGCGACGTTCTTTTCGGCCTCGTCTTGCGGGTCTTGAGAAGGGGCACGACCCATACACGACAGGGGGCTATTTCCAGGATCCCGTCTGTGGTGGACGGTAATAGTGTGGGGGTTAGCCTGACAGGCCGGCTCCGTCGACAAGGGCCGCTGTTGTTACCCCGAGTTACCCCATTGTTGCCCCATGATGGGTAAGGCGGCTAGCCAAGAAATCTCACACTAGACCAGGAGGGGTAGTCGTAGTGTATCTCTGCTTATCCGTCGATGTCGTGGATCGGCGTGATATTCTTGGACAGTAGCTTCGTCAGACCTCCAGACGAGTCGAGATATGCTGGTGACGTCTTGTGTAAATAGGTCAGGCTCGTGGCAGGGCAGATATACCTTTTTGATGCTTTTGCTTATGTTATCATCAAGCCCGGTAGACATCCCAGCCGGCCTGAGTGGGTGCCTAGGCCGAAGACAATGTGGTGCTCGACCTTTTTGTTAATAGCACAGGTAATGTACAGTCGAGGGCTGAAGAATCCAATATAGATTCAAGGCCAGATGGGTTCAGCCTTGTGCCTGGTGAATCCTGTGTGTGATGGTCTTTTTGTTCAAGCCAATGCCCTCGGCTGATACACGCCTAGTAATCATCTGAGGCTATAGGTGTTAGCCCAATTTCAAGCAGGTGCACGTCACAACGAGCACACCTCGACCGCCAGTTTCACATTGCTTTTTGTCCACTTGAACATGGTGTTGTTCAGTGAGGTCAGGAAGGCTGCTTAATCCTGGAAAGATATGGGATCATGGCAGGGGTTGTTGTGAGAGGACGTTTGTTGCCGTGCATACGGGTACCTACTATCTGCGTGCGCGCGCAAGGAGCGGCACTCAGCCTTTTTTATGGCCTTATAAGCAGCTTGCTTGGGCCAAAAACCATACGGTAGATGCATCTTTGGCCGAATCTGGGGCAAGTGTTCGCCCTTGGGTGAGCATGCAGATACAGCACAACTAGAACTACCACCTTGGCATAGGTAACAGAGGACTCGACAATGACAACGCGACAGCTTCTGTTCAGCCAGGGCTCAGTCTCCAAGGCAATGGGCCAAGGTAGGTAAAGGTGAAGACTGGGCTATGAGAGGCTCAATCGAGGCTCTTCTTTGCGATACCTTCACGACAATGCCTAAGGCATCCTTGTCATCAGCGCTCAACGGGCCATGCCGTCCTTCTTTTCCCATGCCCCGTTCCGCAACTGGCGGTCAGTGATCCGGGCCGGAAGGCTTGATCGGGTATAGAGAAGTGTTTGGCGACACAAACCACGGCCTGCCAACAACGGCCTGCTTCATCAGGATGCGGTTTGTCAAAAATCGAACATGACGGTCATTAGGACAGGCTAGCGCCACCAAGGTGTCGAATAGCAGGGTGTTTGCGTGGCATCAATGGGACAAGAAGAGGTACGAACCCTACAGGTATCAGGTGATGTCCTGAAGATCTATATGGTCGGTTTGACGGTTTCACAATTTGGCGGGCTGTCCGACGTCTTGTATCGTGTCTCCCCGGACTTGGTGTCCGAAAGATTTTTGCGATGGTGGTCACGTCATTGCCAGCCTTCCGCTTACTGCGTGCTGTGCTCCCAAGGGCTTCCATAAGGCTTCGATATCGGAGGAGGTGTGCATGTTTCTTGGCCTGGCCAATGAGGGCACGCTAGGAAGGTTACGCCCACGTTGGCAAGCCAGACGTCGTGAGGCTTAACCTGTTCCTATCTTGAATGAATGTTTGCTTGTGATGGTGCCCTCTCTAGTGTGGCCTCGACTGGCAATATCGCCCGAACGTCTCCTTCTCTGAAGACTTGTTGCGCGTGGAGGGGCAGCGAGAGTCCGGTTCGGGATGGTCAAGGGCGTCTTGGTGGGTGTACTCGCATTGTCAATGGTTGGCGTGAAGGGCACTGGAGGGGCAGGTGACACTTTTGGCATGTCTTTTTCTGGCCATTCAGAATGCGTGCTTTGCGACCTGCGTTGAACAGGCCAACAGGGGAGAGAACGGCAGCATTCGCAAGTGACCTTGAAGAGCTGGCTTGCTGCTGCTTTGTCTGCTTTCCTGCGCCGCACAGGGCTCACCCGTGTTCCGACACAGAGACTGCATCGAGAGGTTGATTGCTATGGAAGTTGTATGATATCAGCAATGTGCAAAGAAGTAGAAAACTGGCACTCGAACGAGGCCCGGTTGATGTGCCCGGCTTACCTTAGCAGCAAGCTGCCATGGCCTCGTGCTGGAGGTTGAAGACTTGGGGATTGATTACTCGGAGGTGATGTTGGACCCTGTTGTCATATTGTCATGACGGGCAGACATCCATGCCTCTACTGGACTGGATCAAGCTTGACCCTCCTAGGGCAGAATTGGAAATGTTGAACACAGATGCAGTATTAGTCGTGATCGGCGCGAAAACATGTCGAATGGAGGATGGTCGCCAGCATGTCTTTTGAAGAAAGAGTACTGTGTCGAGTCGTCTCGCTCCAAGTTGTTCGGTCTGCCTGACAGCAAAAGAAAAAAACAATCGAAAATTTTCTTCCACTTGTCAATTGAAGGACCGCGTGCGGCAGGTGCCTTTCTGCTTGGTTCCTCCTTCTTCACACCGAGGAAGGAGCCGCCCGGGTTGTTGCTGAGCGACCGAGCGAGTGGCAGGTTGACATTCGGATCGGTTCCATTTGTCGATATCAGCCCACACTGCCCTCGCTCCTTCCTTCCTCCCAAGACTGGACCTGGACGGCATCTCTGCCCTTGGCCTGAAACTCCCGAGGTTCCAGCAGCTTGGGTCTACCAGTCCGATTTTTGGTAGGTGGTATGGGGATTGCCCCTGGGGAGTGGACGGGTGCCGCCGCGGGGACTCCCTGGCAACTCCCTGGCGAGGCAGTGGGGGTTAGTGCGCTGATAGTTCAGGTCCTGTGTAGCGAACGCTAACACGCTCCGGCTGATGATTACCGAGTCGTAGCACGGCGGCGTGGGCGGGAATATGACTGCGTCCAGCACGGTGGGAATGGGAATGTCTTCATTTTTCAAGTCACGAGTCGACCAGCTGACCCTGACACGTCGATGTGCTGGGAGGCAAAGTGTCGAGGTCTCTGTATCGTGTCACGTCGTGAATGAGCATTCCAGCTTGGGTGCACTAACAGGCTGCTGACAGGAGTACCTGAGCGGGATACGTACCCCACTACGGTACCTCTGGGGCGGCCCCCGGACAAGCGGATTGCGGAGTGCAGAAACCACCAAAATGTTAAAAAGTGCGGAGAAAGAGACAGCGAACTTGGCGATGTACCTCCGTCATAAACAATGGACGGTGAGCACTGTGCCAAGGTCGTCAACGATAGGTATCCACACCGAACACTTGTACGTATCCAGTGCGCCGTCGTTACAGCTAGCAAGCCACGCATTGCTTGGTGTAATCATAATTCGGCCACCATTCATTCACCTGGTAGCAGGTCGCGTGACGGGAAAATTGAGGTCTGGGTTTAATTGATTCGAAAGCATTGTTGACGCTTTCAGATCAAGGGATTTGTGAAGCCTGACGGGGAGGACAAGTGTGTTCTGTTGGCGGCTTGAATCTTGACGTGTGTTGAGAGCCTCCTGCAATACTGTTTGCAGCACATGCGATGCATCAATGGCATGGCATAGCAGGGCATGGCATGGCATCCATTGGTAACACAGCATCACCGACTTCAGGCGTGATGAAGATGAAACACTTTTTCATCCTTCCAGGGGCGACTCTTTGGGCCTCAGTCCAGTCGATCGCAAAGAGCGCAGAAGCTGCCGTAGACAATTTCAGCAGCAACCGGGATTGACGAGACCCCCACGTTGTGCTCGTCAACCCTGTCTTTGTCCTTTGCCTTGAAAGTCGTGATGGGTTTTGGGCCAAGGCCATGGACAGATATCATATCATCTATCCATGGACGATAACGTCGTGGGACAACGGTCGGTTCCGGCGCAAGGCAGTCTGCTATAAGTCATCTTCCAATCACCGACAAGCTTGAGGCCGTACGTCTACACTCAGCTGTATACGGTATACAACCAAATGCAACGAGCTTACCGGACACATCGGCGTATGCAAGCCACCGGCGCGGCCAGACCTAACAAGGCTAGATGTACTGCACGTCTTTTGGTGAGAGCCTTGGTTTTGGGACCGAAAAAGCACCTTGGGATCTGGCTCCGGCTGTGTGGGTGAGGTGCGGGTGAGGTGTTGAATGAAAACGGGATATTGGATCCGAGCTGGATGGCCGAGGGACAAGTTGAAGTTGATGTCAAGTCAAAAGGCGGGCAAAGGGGTCTGTGCTCCCGCTTGTATTGATCTGTCTCGGACACATCAGACCAGACGAGTCTAGATCTCTATGCTAACCACGTTTAACAACTTTCGGCTTGAATTAGCGCGGCTACTGTTAGCGCTTGCTGAATCACTTATGTTAGTGGATCCCAGCTGATAGGCTGTGGAGCTTGCGCACCGGCCAGGCAGATCTCCAACTTCCAACGTCACTTCTTTCTTTCCCTTGTGTCAATTCAACGGACAATTCAACTTGAATAACGGCAATTCAACTTGACATCTTTTTCAAGCTCCTTCCTATTACGACATCTCCCAGCGGGTTTCGTTTCCTTCTGCCACGCAATTGATCAGCGCCTTGTCACCTTATGATCGTCTCTTGTATCATGACCCGTCTCCCCGTCACCACCAGTCATCCCCCACTCTCCACCCACTTTGACGGCGACGACCTTCCTTTCACCAACTGCGCTCCAGGAGGTCGAGTCCTGGAACTTCAAGTCGCCCACCCCTAGACACCGACAAGACGTGGAATTTGCCATCCGTCTACTACCCAACCGTCACCCATCAATTCAACTTCCCCGCAATTTCCCTTTGCCGTTTGCCGACTGTCCACGCATCGCGCCCCCACCATTCCCTTATTTCCGTCAGGCACTTCACTCGGTCAAGATGTCATGTCGCACCACTCGCTACCCTATGAACAACCCCCCAAAGCTGCCACTGGCAACCGGAGAACTGCCGAGATTTGTCGAGCTGCTAACTGACCAGCCCTCTGTCCGTATTGCTCTTGGCTCAACCAATAGCGTATTGCTAGATATTGGTCACGGTCAGTTCTCCCAAGTCTTGTGTAGCACTCCCTAACAACTAGCCACCACCTAGAAAACAGCCTCCCAACAGCCTCCCAACACAGCGTCTCTAATACCGGTTGTTGCCCTCTGAGAGACATCGACGCGACAAGGCAGCCACGGGTTGAAGCCTGAATCCGGCATTGCCCCTGACCCTCGATATCGAACGTTGCGCATACCGACAAGGCCAAGAGTAGAGATGCCTGAGTGTACTCGACCATAAAATCCCATCGGGGCCCATTGCGAGGACTCAACCTCTAGAATGCCCACTCTCGGATAACTGCAGTTGATCCTCTCACCGATAATTTCTAACGGATACGGACAAGAGCAAGGCGAACGGTTCCGGGACCATCGCAGGAGCTGTTCCGCCTCTCGACATGGTCAAAGACGCGAGCAGCCAAAAGTCCTCCACGTGGCGGGCATGCTCCCCGCGAAAGCCCCCCGCGAAAGCCCCCAACGGCCAAGGCACAAACCCAAGGGTCATCTATAATCCAATCAAGTGGTATCGACCGGACCCCATGTAGGAGGCTCAAACTGTTACACCAACCATATTTGCATCCGTACCAACGGGTCCGACATTCGCTGGGCAGCAGTCTACCACACTTCCCCTAGCGTCGGCAACAGCCGCTGTTGTTTGACTTGCTGGACTTGCCATGTATTATGCAATTCTCTGGTTTGGCGCCACCATCCGCTTGTCCCATGAAGAATATTTTGGATGTGGGCGCGGCTACCTACTAATTGAAGCCTCCAATACGGTGGTCTGAACTCTTGATGGCATGGTTCAGACTGCTGAGCAGCATACACTTCATATCAAGCCGAGTTCTGCTCAGCCAAAGCATCACTCGATCAGACATATACTATGCCACCATGACACCATAAATATGGCAGTAGTCAGCAAGACGGAAAACATGTAGCAGGTAAGCTTTCAAACAATATCCCACCACCTAAAAGTATGTCACGCTGCATCAACGACTTCCCACCCTTACAGCGACTTGCATATTTCGGTCATCTGACGGAAAAAGTCGACCAATCGAGTTCACAAAGGAGGCCCTACATTCGTGTACCTCTCCATGTTGGTCAATTCGATCAACCCTTTCGAGTCTGGGCCAAGAACTCGGTTGTTGCTGCACGTCAGACTCGCCGCTCCTGGGAGTGAGTGAACAGTGTGCACGTCGATGAAGGCCATGGCCGGGCGGAGCGGCTAATCTTCTCCGTGATCAAACATACTCGTCGCTTGCTGTTCGTAGCTCTATCGCCATGGTTAACCGCTTCGTGGGGGTGATGGTGTTGTTTGGAACCTGATATGTTCCCAGGATACATACACGCTGTACTTCCCCTGTCTTTCTAACACGGTGTGCTACTTATTACACAGACATTCGACCCTTGAGGTCCAACACAGGACCAAGCTCAGCAGCAACAAGAATAGACGGCGAAAAGGTCCCTTGCATACTCAAGGCCAATTATTGCCCATGGCATCAATCTCTTGATCAAGAAGTACCAGCGTTGCGATCTATTTCAACTAGCAACCATCGCCGTATCTGATTCTGCAGATACTATGCACAAAGACATCACGAGGCGCGCAAAATTAGCCAACAAAACGACCCACTCCGAAGCCTACTCTTCTACGAGAGTCGGGAAATAATACCTTGGGGCCTTGATGTGTAGTCCGGATACGGCCAACAGCCCTAACGACTTAACCGTACAGTATAGAGACAGTACCCGGAGACGTCCCGCGCTTGAGACCATCCGGCGGAAGCTAACGAGGATTTGGACAATCTTCTGCCATCGTGCACATGAGACGGCCTCGGCAGGGATGGTAGGCGCGTTGAGGGGTAAAGAGAGGTATGTAATTGAAAGCTGGGCAGAAAAGGGCGGGAAGTTGAGGTGAGTGTGTGAGACGCGGAGAGGGGCTGAAGTTCCATCAATCCAGCGTCGGTTGTTACCCCTCTCCAGCTTCCTCGCCATCATTGACTAATATGGTAACTTCTTCGTCGTTTCTGTTACTCTTCCCGATCCCGCCTTGCTTTTGAACAGCTCAATAGGGCATTTCCGCGGGTAGGGGTCGTTTGCCCTATACTTCGGATTTTCGATGCCGAGTTTGACGAGTGTCGTGCTCTGAACACAGTCCAACTTGGAGTTTCGAGGGGGGCTGTGCCTTGGATAATGGATTTGTATCCCCTCGCTTTTGGATCTCATGTAGGTACCTGACGTGCACACCTCGTGGGCTACCAGCGCATAAACCCCTGACTAGTCTATTCTTTACCTCTCTACTGCAAACTTTATCCACCAATTCCGTTTCTCCCTACAGCAACAAAGCTCCATTTTCCCCATGATTCACGTCGTTCATGGGGTCCTTTTTGTCAGATTTACTGGTATGATCTGGTTGATTGATTCTGTGTGTGTGTGTAACTAACTCGAACGGTCTGCTCCAGAAGGTCTGGGGGTTCTGGGGGTAACCTATATTTGCCAAGACCTATAAATTAGGTAGCTAGGACTCTAGCATTTAACCTACATTTGGGTAGAATATTACCCTAGAATCTAATATACCCCCTTATTTATAGATTTCTTATTGCCTCTTTAAAGTCAAAAGTGAAATTATTTATACATTTTCTCGTTCTTTTATATTTTCAATCCTAATATTTTATCCAGATTCTCGAAATTAACTTCCTTTAGTATTAGAATAACCTCTCCTCCGCTATCCTTCTATAGTAGTACTTCGGCTATACCTAACAATTCCCTAAATCTCTTATACTTTAGAATACCTAGTACTTTCGTTAATTTATTTACTAATATCGATTTCGTCTCTAAATATTCAATATTAAGTATCTTTTTATTAATAATCTCCTCCCTCAATTAATATTTATAAATATCTATATATCTTATCTTTATATTGAAGGTAAGTGTCTCCTCTATAAGTACTCTAATAGTCTATTAATTATTATATTATAGAGTAGGGATAGAGTCTTTTAGTAGTTTTACTCCTAGAATTAATATTAAATAGTTTATAAATAGGGTTTCCTTTATTACCTTTTTAATTATATATAATTCTACTTCTATCGTTGACATAGTAACTATAATCTATTTAATTACTCCCTAGTAAATTAGACTATTATAGAATTTAATAGTAAATCCTTATAAGTTTTTATAATTATTTTTATTATTAGTAAACGAGGTATTAAAAGTAATTTTAAATTTATTACTACTATTAAAGTAGAATACTTATATCTTTATTGTTCGAAGATATTATATAACCTTTTTATTAGCGGCTATATAAATAGGATTAGGATTGTAATTATATTAAACTAATCTACTTAATAGGAATATAATATTTAGTTGCGTATTAATAATTATATATAATAGTAATCCTATATTAATTTAATAAGTTTATATTTTAGTATAATTAGTAATACTATTATAAGGGGTTAATTCTTTGTAGCCTATAGGCACTAGCGTAGGTTAATAATTGGATTTGAATAATTTCAAAATCTTTTCGATATATACTTCTTATAATAGTTAGATTTTTCCTTAATTTTAGTTATATATAACTTCGATACTTAAGAACTATTAGAACTCGTCTCTTCTAATTAAATAATACTTCGACTTTAATTTTATAATATACTTCTTAATTTCCTCTATCTTACCTTTATTAAATATAAAGATAATATTATCGATATAGTAGAATATAAAGATACTATTCTTCTTTATAATATATGGATTTTTAGGAATCGTTTTAAATCCTATCGATTTAAATATTCCACTAAATTTTCGTTACTATAGTAAAGGTATTCGTTAGAAACTATATAGTACTTTAATTAATTTAAGGATTTTACTGGGGATTTAATACCCGGGCGGTATACGTATATAAATCTCCTTATCGAGGAAGGTATTAATAAAGGCGTTAATTATATTATATTAAATAAGCTTAAAATTAAAGCAAATAGCGAGAGCGATAATAAATTTAAATAACCTCTTTATTAAAATAGAAGTATATATATCTACTCCCGTCTTACTTTATTAATTACTTTTTATAACGAATCTTACTTTATATTTATTAAATATATTATTCTTATTGAATTTGTAGGTATATACCTATATATAATCGAAGATTTACTTACTTCGTATTCGTAATACGTTAGTGTTAATTTTAATTTATATTTTTATATCCTTATAATTTTGTAGATAAGTCTCTTTTATTTATTTAAATAGTTGACCGAGTAGGTAATTATTAAAATTATTATAGTATTTAAATATAGGAAGTAACTCTCGTTGGTAAATTCTATTAAGACGGTTAGGTTTAGTAATTAGTCGTTATACCTCCGCTTTAATAATTATTTTGCCGGTTATCTTAATTATTAATTATAATAATTTATTAACGTAAAAAGTAATTTCCTATAATTCTTATTAACGGAAGTATTTATTAATAGTTCGGTTAATTAAGTAATTAATATAGAGTACGGCCGGCGGGGTAGATAGAGGCGACGGATATAATCCTATAATATATTCGATAAATATTTTTCTTGTATTAAACTATTAATTAGGGACGTTTTATAATTGATTATTCTCCTTTTAGGAATCTTCTTAATATTATTCGTAATTTTTATCGAAGAGGTTCGAAGGAAGCGATTCGATATTTGCATTATTAACGTTATTCTATAACTTATAGCCTTCTCTCTCTAATAGTTCGGATACCCCCGAGGGTTGATTGCGCGGCTCGTTAATTTTATTAAATAAATCCGCTAGTTCTTCGCTATTTATTTAGAAGTCCTCTTTTAGTTTCTTAAGGTTTGGGTTATAAATAATCTCTTCGTTAAAGATTATATCCCTAATCTAAATAATCCAATTTATATATAGATTCTATATACGATAAATAGAAGTCGTTAAGTAATTAATAAAGAACTTTATTTATACTTTAAATAAATACTTTTAACGCCGCTTCTCTTTCTTCTAAATAGTACTCGTTATAATAAATACTTTATAGCTATAGATTTTAAAGTGGCTTAAATTTAATTTACGAGCTTCCTATTAACTATTTTATTATATAATATAAGTATGAAACTATTCGAATAGGGATTTCTAATTGTAGAGGTAACGAGGGGATTGATTAATAAAGTAAACCGCTACGTTAGTAATTTCCGGCTATAGATCTATTAGGAATTTTAAATTTATTAATATAGTATTATATCTTTCCTTAATAATACCCCTTAAATATTCTACCTTACCGTTTTATACTTATATATTAAGAGTAGAGGGTTTAAAACTCGCTCTTTACTATAATAGTCTTTATTAGACTTTGTTATTTATAAATTCGTTATCGAATTCGAAGATTTTAACCTTAATATTATATTAGTATCGTAATATATTAATATAGAATATTAATATAATAATTATAGTAACTACTTAACAATTTAATAAGTAATAATCCTATATATAGCTAGATTATCGATAGGTAATAAAGAGGAAATATTTAATATTATTACTTCCTTTATTAAATTTGAAGAAATTAGTAGCGAATCTCTCTCTTAATCTAAAATTATAGTCTCTAATTATACGGTTAATTTATTATTTAATTTTTACTATAGTATATACGTTGTATTTAATTGAAGGGATATTATATAATTTAACTCCGTTAACGTTTTAAAGGTAGTCGATTACTTAGGGTCCTAAGTAACTAAGTCGTAAATACTATATATTTACTATCTCCTTAAAGGGGTATCTCGTATAGGAATTAATTTCGTAGCGGCGCGTTACGAATAAAGTTCTGGTAAATAATAGTAGGATAATTTCGATAACTATTTAATTATAAATAGTATTTAAATAATAAAAGAATAATCTATTAAACTTCTTTAAATAATTATTTAGTAATTAGTAGTCTTAGTAGAAACTTTACCTTTATAATTAGAAATAGGAGACGAAGTTAGTAGCGAAATTAGGGTAAAAGGCGACCTCTTTTAGCCGTAATTTTAAGGGACCGTTCTTACTTTTAATAATAATATTAACCTCTTTAAAACTTTTAATCGCTATTTAGGTATTATTAATTTATAAAAAATTATTCGGATTAATATAACGAAAGTAAAGGAAACGAATAATTTTATTAAATATATAAAGCGAATTATTAAAATCGAAAATCGCTAAGTTCTTAAAAGGGTAAATCTCCTCTCTAATTTAATATACCCTACTAATTTAAAAAGTCGCTCTATAAGTAAAATTTCGAATTATAATAAGTAATTATACATTCTCCTCCTTTTTAAAAGCCTTCTCTTTACCGCTATATTTAATTACAATTTTTATAACTTCCTTAGCTAGTTTAAAGTCCTTTACGAAATTAATTTTAATAATATATTAGATAGAAGGGAATAGCCTTACAATATATTTTAACTTCGCACTTAAGTTAATATACTAATAGTTTTTAAAAGAATATAATCTTCTTTCGTATACTTTATATATAGGGATATTAAATTTTTTATATAATTAAGTTTCGGTCTTATCCGATTAGAACTTCCTTTTTCTTCTAGAGCCCTTTAACTTTTTATTATTCTTACCTTCTTAACGAACATCTTTATCGTTAGTATTTTTATTTTAACCTTTACTACTATATTTCTAACTATTATATTCAATATTAATTTTATTAGTATTAAAAACGCTATAATATCCTCCTTTCCTAACGGCGACTTTACATTTTACGGCATCGATATTATATTTCTTAAAATTTTTATAAATTATTATATAATTAAATATACTGTTAACTATTTCCTTATCGAACTTCTAAATACCTTTATACTATTTAGGGCGTACAATTTTAATTATATTAATAAAATCGATATATTAGGAATTGGCAACCTTAGTTTCTCTAATACTTATAATCTAACTATTATTTATAGTAATAAATTAAATTTAAAGCTAATTAGTCTAATTCTTAGGTTCCTTCGTTAGAATAGCGATAGCTTCGTAGTACTACTTCTTCGCTTTAATTTACTTATTAACGGTTTAATAATTTATTATATTTTTAAACTTTCAATATTATTTATTAATTTACTATTCCTCTTTTATAACACTATTTTATAATCTATAACTAATTAACGATTTTATTTAAGTACATACAGCCTTATTACTAACTACGAATTCTTTTTAATCCTTTTTATTATTGGGGTAAAGTATAAATTCTAATTTGAAGAGCTATTTATTAATTAGGTCCGCTTTATTTATAAAGGTGTCGAATAATATTTCGTTTTTAATTTAATATTCGATAGGTATTTCCCGGGATTCCCTAATTTAGTTGATAACAATACGAACGGTTGTTCCGTTATCGAAAAGGATAAATTCCGTTTTAGCTTCGTTAATACGGGTTCTAACGGCCTTTATAATAGGGTAATAATTAGGATAAGGCTATTTCAATACGTTAGGCTTTTCGATAGTACTTTAAAGCTATTCCTTAAATATATTTAAATTATACTTTAATTAGAGTATAGGTTCCTAATAGATCTAATTATTATTATCCTTTAGGTAGGCGACGTTCTCTTTAGTATTATTGATTGGCTTTAATTAAAATATCGTAAGGGTATTGTTATCGTGTTGTTTATTGTTGGTTTGTGATATTAATCGTTATATTGATAGGGCGCGTATTAGATTATTAATTATTAGATTTACTAGTATAATCTAATTGATTGATTCTATGTGTGTATATAATTGACTCGAACGGTCTGCTCTAGAAGGTCTGGGGGTTCTGGGGGTAACCTATATTTGCCAAGACCTGTAAATCAGGTGGCTGGGACTCTGGCATCTAACCCACATCTGGGTAGAATGCTACCCTGGAATCTGACACTTTTCCCCCATTCCCCTCCTTGTTCCCCGCCTTTCTCCATCACAGTTCGAACTGCCGCAGTGTTGCGTTCTGCTAGGCACAACCATCTCGTACGTGAGCCGCGATATTTCCGTTTGCACATGACATGTTATGCCTGGGGTAAACACACCTTCAAAGCTTCGCGATGAGGGATGCCTTGGCTACACCCATCTCGGGATTGATCAAGAATATACGACCGAGGTAAAGATGCCCCACGGAGACGACAACGACAAGAGACAACATCGACCACTCAAACGATTGGGGGGGAAATGATCGCCACAACGTTCGGTTACGTGAATCGTACCCCCACTCTTCCCATCGGCCCCCATTGCCTATTACGGACGGGACATAGAGACCCCCAACTTACACTGACCCCCGCAGTTACAAACCCTCATCGACGACGACGACTACGGATTCGGAAAGTGACTTCACCACACACGCACGATCTTTTTTGTCGTATGATCGGCGGCCTCCCTCACATCATTGGGACTAACCACGATGAGGAACTCACAAGTCCTTGGTTTTGCTTTTCCCGATACCGCCATCGAATATCATCATGTGAGATCGATCCTGCTTGATGATGGTGATTCTGCCTGGTTATCTTCCATGATACCAGATACAGTCCAAAGTTGACTGCGCAATGCGACCTCGCCGTTTTGTCCAACCAAAGTCCAGTGTGCTGGAAGAGACCAGACAGGAACTTGAAATTGAGAGCTCATTTCACAATTTTATTTTATTTTTTCGGATCTCTTCTCGTCTGAGTGGAAGAAAAGTCATGAGTGAGCCAAGTTGTCATAGACTTCTTTCTGCTCGGTGGAAAACGCCATCGCAAAATCTCCTGCCAGGAAGCATATGCTGGCTATATGTTGATTAACATCGCAGAGAACATCAAGTTTGACGAGCTCTGTTCAGCTGCGAATCCCTTCAGTTGCACTCATCATGTCCAGCCAACCAGCCAAGAAAGAAGAAAAACATGGAATAAGTGACCAAGAGTTACAACCCCCATTCTTCCAAGAATTAAAATTCAGCTGTGTACACGTCTTGGCCTACTCATCTGGGAACTGGGGAGTGCTCGTTTCCTACACCCGCTATCGCTACACTTACTCGCTTTGGACTCGCTTAAGCGAGCCCTTCCTAGAAAGGGAGGGTATCATGACATGATATAATGAGAGGTGCGTAAGTATAGACATAGCTAGCTATGGTAGATGACTAGGTAGCACACACCACAGGAAGCCTCTAGAGGCGGTGCTCAGCTGTAGCAACATATTTCACGAAAGGATTCCTCCATTTCCTGTGCTTGTTGTGTAGTGACTTTTACTGTGTATGTTACTCTACCTGCAATCGAACTTACTTTCCACGTAGCCTCCAAGGATCGACCGTTACTCGAATGTCATGCAGGCTGTGCGATATTGGCGACGCAGAACCAATCCCAAGTAAAAGCTGCCCGCATCTACAAACCGGCCGATCGGCAAGTCGACAAGTTGGTGACTGGCTCTTTGCAGCTCCAAAGACAGTTTAAAACAAGAACTCGGTTCGATCACCATGTATTTCTTCTGTGTCTGTTCATGATTACACCTGTCACAGTCATCATTCTTGTCGCCGCCATCTTTCTCGTCGGAATTCCTCTAGTCAAATACCCCGACCGCGCTTCGAGGATGACGAAGTATGGAATCCGTGTATATTTGGCCATGGGACGGGTAACGGAAGCAAAAGAAGACACATCATATCTCCGTTTCGGTCTCAAACCAATCTACTCACCAAGACAGACTCGGGAACTCTTCGGCAAAGCGATACAGTGAGTGATAACAGTACTAACATTGTCATATTATGGGACCTAGGGCAAACTTCACATCGGAGCCGCATGCTAGTGGACAGACGGGTAATGTGAAAATCTCTAGAACTCTACATTTCTTCCAAGGCACATTTCTTTGGCACTGGAATATGTCTATGAAGGAGAACGAATATTTCTCTCTGCTATTTGAGTACAAATTCCATCAATGGTTTCTAGAAGCTAGATAAAAACACGCTCCAGAGTCAAGCACTGATCGCAGCTGTACGGTTTGAAACCAGTATCTGAACGAAGGGTCAGTAAGGTCGATGCTGTTGCAGGCAACCGAAGTGACTTTCCTTACCGATATCGACAACCTTGCGGATCATCTCGTCGAGACTGATGTCGCCGTTCTGGTCGGTATCGATAACGTTGAAGCACTCCTCGGCCTCTTCGCGGTGGTGGGGGCTCAGCACTTCGATGGTATCGCCCAATAACAAGGACTGCTCGCCCTCGGCAGCGAAAGACATCCAGATACGGCGAACCATAGCCTCGGAGCTGCGGACTTTCTCGAGCGCTTCGATAA
Organism: Neurospora sp. CHS-2018a; assembly: GCA_009802275.1. NCBI lineage: Eukaryota > Fungi > Ascomycota > Sordariomycetes > Sordariales > Sordariaceae > Neurospora > Neurospora sp. CHS-2018a. The sequence goes on along the minus strand of RAKG01000017.1, from coordinate 348,595 downwards.
CGATGGATTGCGCGGACGTAGGGTTGAAGACGTTCTTGCCAGTGATTTCGGAGGCAATGTTGCCGAATACGGAGGTGATTTTGTCGCCGATGCGGTGGACGTCGCCGAAGATGCGCATGCTTTACCACCACTCTGTGGGATAACCACTGTCGTGGGCAGGACTGTGGCCCGACAACGACCCCGTTGATCGCAGCGTCCTGGTGGCTGTCACCACAAGAGATCACCAAGATCTCTGCAGGACTGCACTGCTCAGCGCACCAGCGATCATAAAGGTTTTGGAAGTCACCAGAGCGGCACTGGTAGAAGACGGTGGACCCGCCGAACGACAAAGAGCCGTTGTTGCACACCTAGAAGCCAGCCGTGTAGATGGCACCAGCCTGAGGAGGACCGTCAAACTGGAACTGGAAATTCGAGGCAATGTATCCGGTTCGACCGTGGGCGTCCGGTGAGGGATATGACGTTCAAGGTGCTCTTTCCGTGTGAACTTCTTTCCACAGAGGGTGCACCAGAAAGCTGGTGGTCTCTAGGCAACGCTCCAATCCGGAACACGTTGCGCATCCATCGTTCGTAACAAACATCGGGGAGTATTCCCCGTCTCTCGAATTTTCTTTTGACCCTTAAAAGCGCCAATGGTGTGGGGTGGATCTCGACAATGTCGTCCAGCGGCACCGCAGAATCGAAGCCCGGAGCCGCAGGACGATCCAGGCGCAGCGCCTGCTTCTCGGCCGGGATCCCGCCGAGGATGGCTTGGAGCTCAAAATGTTGTTTGAGCTCAGAAAAGCTCAAGTGTCCCGGAACAGGACCGGAAGAGAGATAGGATGTCCTCTCTAGGAGGCTTTCCATCGGCGATGTCTTTCAGGGCGGCAAACACTTCGTCGGCGCTCGTCTTCTTGAGCAGGTCAGATTCGCCCGTGGCGGAGCTTTCGTCGCATTTGACACCATGTCCGCTAATGAAGATGCCGTCAACGGGAATAAGATCGCCTGCAAATAGGTGCATTACATCGCCCACCATCACGTCGAAGACGGAAATCTCGACTGACTTTCCGGAGCGAATAACCTTGACGGTGCGGTCGTTGTGTTTCTTGTTGAGCTGGCTGAACTGCCTTTCCATCTGCCAATCATTGAGTGTGCCTACTGATGGCTTGGAGCTCAAAATGTTGTTTGAGCTCTGTGATGGTCCAGTTGGGGTTGATACCCCCGATCACCCTTCCGGTATGGTTGGCTGTGTTTTTATACATAGCCAACTTGACGACCACCGTCGTCGGCTCCTCGCAAGAAGGAGGAGTAGGTCGATTGGGCTGCTCCGGCCTCTTGAACCCTTTTGTTCTCTTTTCGTAATAGTCATCCGATGGAGCTTGGGCGGCAGAGGCTGGAGGAGCAACAGAGGAGGCCAGAGAAGGGACAGCTGATCCTTATCATGTTCGCTCCCATCGAGCGCTGTCCTCTGGCATGAAAGCCGTCCGCGAACGTCGATTTCTTTTCCGTTTCTGTTCCTGGTGTCAATATCAACCACCCAATCCCTCCCCTCACGAGCCTCTCACACACACCAAAGGGCGCATCAGCTTCTTAAAGCTGCGCAAAAACCAACCCAGCCAACCCAACAGCCAATGCAATCTTAGCATTAACCTTATGTCCAGCAGCCCCAGCAAGCTGAACATCAGCAAAACCCTCACGCTGCTTGCCGTCCGCGCCGCCGCCCGTGGACGCAGGCGCAGGAGGGGCAGTGGCTCTCCTTTCTTTCACTAGAGCTATTGGTATTGGGGTCTTCGAACTTGATGTTGATGCTAATAGCATGATTCGCTCCAATGGTGGTGTTGGCCAACGCGGCGACGACGGCCGAGTAGGGCTGGAACATCTGCATGCGCTTGAAGCTGCAGATGGTCTTGAGCGAAACGGGCTTGTTCTCCACGCCTCCGGTCGTCTCCCACATGAACTGCTGTCGCTGAAGTAGAACTCGACCCCTGACTATTTGTTAGACACGGTGGGCTTAACCCAACCGCCATGTCCACCATAGGCTCCATAGCCACCATAGACGTAGCCGGTTCCCCAAGCAGCACCGGTAAGCCACCATCTTTAAATCGTAGAAAGTCTCGGGGCTGGGAATTTCCACGTCGTCTGGATCTCGGTATGGCCTGAAAATGCGTATCAGGACGAACGCAGGAGGGGAAACCGGAGGAACTCTGGTTGGCCTCCAAGTTGTAACGGGCTTCTCACCCGGCTGAAGCTGGGGACCGGCTTACGAAGAGCATTGGCCCAGGTGTTTGATGTCGACGCGCTACCGACAGCGGCAGAAGCCGCACCAGCCTGGATCTGTGCCATGGCACTCTGATGAACCATGACGGGTTCGGGGTCTTCGACTTGGTGGCGGAAGCATGGCGGCCTCCATCGTTGGAACCTCGACAGAAGGGCGGACATCAGGAGCACCGGTTTGTTGGGTGGCCTGTCCCCAGAGATGTGAAGGGGACCGTGGCGAGGAGGGCTGGAACTCAACAATCACTACGTCAGGGGACTCGGAGGCCGCTGGCGATCCATAGGCACGTTCGGCCGCTTGCCTCCGGAGATGTTCCTCGAAGCTTTTTGTTGGCGATGGTGCGTTCGACCGGCGGTTGCGGTCAAGCAAATCAGCGAGGATCTCCCCGGGCGACGGTGGCCTACTGTCGTTAGCGTCTCCTCGGGCTCCTCACCCGGCTGAATCTGAGGACGAAGCTTCTGGTTGGCGTTCCAGATCTTGTCACTAATCCAGGGCAAGTCCACTGGATCTAGCTTATGGTTCCACTTGTTGCACCACAATTCCCACTCATCGCCGGTCATGACCAGAAATCGTAGGAAGGCAACAACTTGCGTAAAGGTATCGTTGGCAACGTTATGTAACACTGCCATACCCCTGCTGTTGCCTGAGCTGATGCTGTTGCTTTAGCTGTTGATGGTGGTGCCGATGCTGCTGCTGATTGTTGTGGTGGTTTGACCGGCGCCGCTCTCGCAGAACTAGCTGCCGACGCAACATCCCAGGATCAATGGACCCATCCTGCCGGGACGCCGCCAGACCAGCCACACCGACGCTTTCTACCACCTGGCTTTTGATCTCTTCCCGAGTCAGACTTGGTGAAAGTTCCAAGAGCTCAAGTGTCCCGGAACCAGGACCGGAAGAGAGATAGTTGGTGGTGACCGGCTTGCCGCGGACCTGGATTTCTCCAGACAGAAACAGAGCATGGAGGACCGGCTGGCACACCCTCACCTTGGTTGTCCTCTCCACCGCGTCTGTTGCAATGGTGTATGCTGCCCTTGTGTAGGCACCGCTCACACATTCCGCTTCCCCCCACTCCTGGTCGGCACGCGGTCTTTGCCAGCCTGCATGCGTAGCAGGCCGTTGGCCGGCGGTCCTGCCGACGGCACCCGCATCTATCTCCGATACAAATCTTGTGCTGCTCGCAGTTATCGGAGCAAACGTGGCGACCCATCGAGGTGCTCATTTCAACATCGATGGAAGGGCGGACATGTGATTGTCGACACCAGAGCGGCAGGGTGGGTCGAGGTCGGCTGCGAGGGTGGGGCTGGGAGGTCCGGATACCTGGATTGTCTTGTGGTTCAAGGCCGTCGGGTTGGGATTCCAAGATACGACCAGGCGATTGTGAACGCTGTTGGGGACAAGTAGGCGTTTGTAAGGTTGAGATTGCCAGTTGTTGGATCAGGAGGTGGGCTCGGCCGAATTACTTGTCCAAGCAGCATCGCGCTAAGAGGTGAGCTTATTGGCAAGCTCGTTGAAGCATGTTCATGCCGGGGAAGAAATCTGCAAAGAGAAAAGACGTCAGTTTGGTTTGGGGAAAACAGGTCATTGATAGTTCGGAATAATATTCACATTCGGTGGGCTGAGAGGTCTTTGGTCATTTTTGGACCGTGGGTGAGTTCTTGATGGGCGTCATCTCGTCGAAAGAGGGCGCATATTCGTAGATCGATGAGATGAGGCAGACTAGAGGGGTGACGGTTGCGTCGGGATCTTGGAACCAGTTGAATTCGGGGATGACATTGGGCAGATGACTGCCGCTGTTGTAAGAACAGCAAAAATGATCTCGTGCCATAGCACAGGGATGATGCGAGGCAGAAGTTCAGTTTACTCTGCCGTTGTTTTGCGAACAGCAAAGATGACTGCAAGTCATCGATCAGGGAAATGAAAAAAGAAAAAAACAAGGAAAAGCAGTAGATATGTAGCAGAAATATGTTGACAATGAGTTGATGAGATATGCAATGATGATGGCAGAAGTATATAGAAGTGTTGTTGATGGGAGGGAGAAGGGGAAGAAAAATTACAATTTGGTGGGGAGATGAGGGAGTTTAAGTATGCATCCTGACGAAGGCTGATCAGGGTGAAATCAGACGCCAACCAGTTCGTGTCTGAAGCAGAATTGGAAAGTAGAAGGTCGGATTCTGGATCAAGTTGGACTCATGTTGAAAACGGTGGAAGGGTTGAATGAGTGTGTGGTGATCACGACCAGATGGCAGAGGTTGAGCGCTACCTAGTTCCGTGATACAGGACGGTAGGTGACGTTGAGCTTTCGACTGACCTTGCCGACGGTGATACGGGCAGACAGGAGGCAAAGGTGGATGGAGCTCATGATAGAAGTGCAAGCACGTCAGTCACAGGATAGGATGGAATCCCTTTGCAAGGCTTTTTCGAGGCAAGTCCATTGCAAACGACGGGGACTCAGATTGCTGTAGACCACTTCCATCTGAACTTGCAGGTGTGTCTCCGCGGCCAGCTCACCACAGCAAGGAGAAGGCGTGCGTGGCCGGAGTCGTCAACGATGAGGTGGATCAAAGAGAAGTGTCCATAGCCAAGGCGGGCACCCGAGTGAGAGGAAAGACTGGCGATGTCCATTTCCAGTTGCCGTCAGCACGGTGAGTAGGCGGAAGCTGGAAGGAGCAACTTCCTTCCAACCGTGTTCTCCACATCCAACTGATAACCGGACAGGAAGCCGCCCGGCAGTCGTCTCTGGACTGAGAGCTGTGACCTACTGCGATGAGCTCCAAACTCTGATGCTTTGTAGCTTCTCGATGAAGTGAACGAATCACAGACATGGCAATTCACCATTTGGGCAAGTGCCAAGACCAGACGGCCGGAGGGTGCCGGGATCCACATCGGGACCGCCGGGACCCCGGCCCCCGGGCCCGATGGGGTCGGGGTTATCGGGGTTAGTGCCGGCTATGTTAAGGTCGCTCGGATGGACGAGGAAATTGCTGTCGCCGTACTGTATCCTACTCGCAACCGCTGTCGCTGTCGATACGGCAGGAGTTGCGTGATGTAGTCAATAATAGCACTTGCTATCATTGCAAAATCACCTCCGCCTTGGAAGCACGACGGCGGCAACATGGCTGGAGAGCCCTCTTGCAGTGCTTTTCCTTCCTTAGGTATACGAAGAAAGAAGCATTTGCATTGCCTCCAGCGGCAAGAAAAAGCCGTGATCGTGATAGTCGTGATGGCAAAAAAAGCGTTTTTTGGTCTGTAACTAAAGCGCGCATTATGGATTAGTTCATGGACGGTGTGGCTGTGCCTGCCCAGAACACCATTTTCCCACTACTGTAGGTGACTCCATCGCCGTGCCGTGATTCCGTCCGTATCGCGACTTCGCAAGAACCACGCGACCGTAAAAAATCGGTCCAACACGATATCTCTTATCAATCGCATCTTGATCGTTTTCGCTGTCGCTGGGAAAAAAAAAAAGGGGGTCAAATGTCCGGCCCGTCTGGTGGTTAATGCCGTTGTTGCTGACTGCGTGAGGTTAACGATGCGGAGGGTTTAAAATAGACGGGTGGGTGGGTTCGAGGGTCGCGACGGAATCGTGGGAGGGTGGGATTGGGGATCATGATCTCATGCTTTCTTCCATCGTGAAAGGGACCTGAATGAAATGGAACGTTGCAAGTTCCAAGCCAGCACTGATGGTGTCCTTTCGTACTTCGCACTTCGTAGTGCTGAGGCTGGCACTGCTACAGCAGGCTAGCTCGCTAGGTATCACTGCCTCGTTCGTCGTGCCAACAGCTGGACAAAAAAACGTGTCACTTTTCACGACCAGTCAAGCAGTCATCAATTAGGTCTTGGATAGCTCGCGATAGGGGGCAGAGCGGGCAGCGCCATGTCCGAGCGCCATGAGGTGTTGTCGCAAACGGAGGAGACGGGAGTGATGTTCAGAAAGTCCATGGAAACAAAACGGAAGAGGAAGATCAAATGCGAAAAGACGTCAAGATAAGGTGTGTGGTTTTGAGTGTCCATCCATGATGTTATCGCCGGGGAAGATCTGGAGGATGTGCGACGGACAAATCCTGGAAGAACACCATGATGATGTCTGGAGATGATCATTATTGGAAATGGTTTACTAACAACGTACTACCCAGCGCAATAAGCCAAATGTTAGTGCATTAACGGCGGGGAACAAAAGACGGGACCCTGAGCGAGATAAGTGGTGGGTCCCATTCATTGTCCACGTCTGGCGTGATGTTCACAGGATGCATCCCGATCTTCTCAACGACACCATCGCGGAATGGAAATCCACCGCCCGCCCCGCGATTTACGACCCGACGTTTACGATGGATACTACCTATCTGTCGATGAAGTGGATGCTCATGGCCAATATTGACGCATTCGCTTTCCACAGGACTTCCACTTCCCCAACCTCGACATTTTTATGTCATGATCAAGGGAGGAGCTTACTCACTGCCTCCGTACTCGAAGCTGTCCGACGGAACGCGCTCGTCCCTTCTTGCTTGGTGTTTCAGGCACAACAGCGAAACCATGAATCCTGTGGTTTCGCATGAAGTGACAACAGTGCTTCATCTTCCATTCCTTTTCATGAACCGGTTCCATTCCGTTCATTCGCTGGGTTGGAACTTATTCGAACTCTTCCAAACCGCCCATTGGTTGCCGGCCGAGTTGTTCTCTCGCTCGATTTGAGGCCAACCACCACCCTTCATTGGACCATCCTCGGCCTGGGAATGCGATCGGCGCCCATGGGCGTCTGGCCCTCTCTTTCGAGATTTCCAGGGCAACCGCGGCTCTCGCCCTCGCACTCGTGACTGGACCAAACTGGACCCCCAAAAGACCCCTAGACATCCATTCACAGGTACCAAGCAGCGTGGTGGTTGTATGCATTGGCGCATATGTGCATGATCTAACTCAGCCTGAGCGCAAAGAGAGCGAGAAGCATTCGCTGACGCCTCATGTGCACATGTTGACTACCATCACGAAGTTGTTGCTGACTTGCTCCCTACACCGTAACGGTCCGTGTGGGTGTTGGTAGGCCTACCGGAGACAGGGGAGATAACTGCCGTATGGCGCAAATGATGGTATCCGTTTCCTCTTGAATGAGATGCTACACGTGTACAGACACTACCTCTACGTGGAGATCTGTTTAGCTCCCGTTTCACCGTTTCCAACAGATGGCCTATGGTGAGTCGATCTTATATACACACAAATCCTACGATGCCTTCATCTACACTACCTCGGCCTGTGAAACCAGCATCGACAGCTGGGCGTTTCGTGGCTTCTGCTGTGTTCATCCAGATCAGATCTGAGTCAGGGAGAGAGAGGCATTTCATAGGACAATGGCCGACGCCCACCGCGCAACTCGGCAACTGCATCGCTGCCACCGCTGCCACCGCTGCAACGGAGAAAGCTGGTCGGTAACGCCAAGCGTTACTCAACACGACGCCGTGTTGCCGTTGTCCGCCCCTCCTTTTCGAGACTTTGAGAAGCCAAGATGGCAATTCGAGATTTCCTTGTCGTTGTTGCCTGCTTGAAGTCTTGGGACCTCATGATATGGATGGATCCGAGATTCCGGGAATGGATGGCGCCGTCGGTGTCCAGTCCGTCAATATCCACTGCCGACGCTAGAAGCATTAGTAGTTTAGTGCATTCATGCCCAGAGCACGAGAATCTCGTGTTGTGTTGCCTTTTGACCGTTTTTGGGGTCACCGGGGGAACAAAAATGTCTCTCCTTGGTGTTGGCGTGTTGGATGCTTCCGTACAAAATATTGCCAAAAAAAAGCCGAGCAGTGATGCCCCTGAATGTGAGAACAATGACCAGGGGGAGTGACTTTGACATGGGTTCACAGCGCCACAAATCTGGAGCGTTCCCTAACAGGCCCCAAGGGTCTTTGCCGTGGCCTCTGATTGGTGGTGTTGGCTCCCAAACTCTAAAGGGCTCCTCCTGAACGCGGCGCTGTTGGCTTGGGAACGCTTGGGAAACGCTTGGTCGGCCTTGGGACGTTGCCTTGGCTGCTTCGGGAGGGTGACATTGGCTTCAGGACAAGAAATTGTTCGGAAAGGTTAGTTGGCTAGTCCCATTTTGATAGGTGGCTAGTCCCCCCGGCACCATCACTTGCACGATCGCCAAAGTTCAAAATACCTTCGCGCGCACGCAAACTGAATTGAGATAATACCCGACTCGAGCGATAAGGAAAACTCTGATCCCAAAGAAGTTTGTTAACGACGAGAAGAGAGGAAACCGTTAACGAAGAAGGATAGAAGCATCGAAAGAAATTCTTGTCCAGGCATCGAAAGAAGTTCTTGTCCAGCAGTGTCCAGGTCTAAATTACCCCACTTTTCGTAGCCCAGGAACGCCAAGACAAAATCAAGACCACATTCTTCAACATTAACATTTGCGCGAACACTTTGCACCTATCCCCTTTACTCGCAATCTTCAAAAAGGGGCAAAAAGCTGTAGAGAAATCTTTGAATGAAAAAGTCTAAAAGAAAGCGAAACTCAGGCAGTTGTCTTGGTTGAGATATCTCAATTCTGAGTTAGGGACTTTGGGACTAGCCACCTATCAAAATGGGACTAGCCAACTAGCATTACCGGAAATTGTTACGACGGGGACGACAAACGGCGACACCAGAAGCAAGGGTCGCTCATTTTATTTCTTGTCCAAAAAAGGAGATGCGAGCAAGGGGTCGCAAGGCAGGCGCTACCCATGCTCACTTGTCTCCATCACGTTAACAGATCAAGCGAGAGGAGCACCGAGGATCCATGGAGACATCTCCACCCCAACCCGACCTTTCTCCCTCTTCTTCCTTCGTTTCCCCTGTTTCCCAAAATCTTCAAAAACACTCCTTCGCACATCACCTTTTCGACCCTTCTACCTCGCCATTCCCGGTCAGCTAGAAGTATCTACAGTCCTTCGTTTGGAACTAACAACGTTCTCACCACACTCGCTATCTTGCTCGTCTTGCCTTCAGCTACCGTCCTTTGATCCCACTAACAACCACTTCCTAAAGACACTTCACCTCCAAATCAGTAATCATGCATATCAAGACTCTTACCGCGTTGGCTCTTGCCTCGCTCGTTTCCGCTCAGACCTACACTGACTGCGATCCCACCAAGAAGAGTATGTGTCACCAGATATGAAGAGAGAAAAAAAAAAGTGGCTAACTTGTCTGCTTCCAGCCTGCCCCAATGAGAAGGCCGTCGGCAAGGAAATTATCAACATCGACTTCACCAAGGGCCAGAACAACTTTTTCAAGAACATGGTCGGCACCACTCTCACGTACGACAACAAGCTCGGCGCCGTCTACACCATCAAGAAGGAGACCGATGCTCCTACCGTTGCCAGCTCCCGCTACATCTTCTTCGGCCAGGTTGACGTTACCGTGAGGGCCGCCTTCGGCAAGGGTGTCGTCACCAGCTTCGTTCTTCAGTCCGCCGACCTCGACGAGATCGATTGGGAGTGGATCGGCAGCGACCACGCCCAGGTTCAGACCAACTACTTCAGCAAGGGTTGCACCGAGGTCTACAACCGCGGTGGTTTCTCTGCCGTCGCCAACCCCCAGGATGAGTTCCACACCTACACCATCAAGTGGACCCCTACCCAACTCGACTGGATCATCGACGGCACCGTCGTCCGCACTCTCAAGGCCTCCGAGGCCTCGGGCTGCAGCGGCTTCCCCCAGACTCCCATGCAGATCAAGCTCGGCACCTGGGTTGCCGGTCGCAAGGACGCCGCCCAGGGCACCATCGAGTGGGCCGGCGGTCTCACCGACTTCAGCGAGGGTCCTTTCAACGGCTACTACCAGAGCATCAAGATCCAGGACTACATGGGTGGTGACGGTGTTACCGGCCCCAAGGACGCCACCGAGTACAAGTACGGCGACAAGAGCGGCACCTGGCAGAGCATCAAGGTCATCTCCGGTACCTCTACCGATGACGCCGAGACCACCAAGGCTCCTTCCAAGACCGGCACTGCCACTTCCACCGCCACCACTCTGAGCACCGTTCCCGCCTCTTCCGCCTCCTCCGCCGCCGACTCTTCCGTCAGCTCGCTCCCCATCGACAGCACCCTCAACAACAACAACGGCACCACCTCCACCGGCGATGCCGCCGAGGCCACCAACAGCGGCAACGTCGTTACCGGCGGTGCTGGCAAGCTCGCCATGAGCATTGCCTCTCTCGGCGCTGCCCTCTTTGCCGGCGCCATGCTTCTTTAAACTGCTTGTCTGAGGGAAATGACGAAGAAGGAAAAATGAAGGATGTACAAAAGGATATTTGGTCACTTATATATCCATCCTCGCTTCCAACCGAGCTGTCTATATATCTTCTCTTTTTACACCCACGATCCTTTGAACTGGACACACGACATCTCTTGCGCGCCTGTGGCGGTAGATGAGATCTCGACTGGTCCAGAGCGCTTTGAAATGTACAATCAAGTTTAATTTATCGGTTGGTTGTGTTTTGGCACCATCTACACACAGCAGGAAGAAGATGGAGAGAAAGAAGAGGGCATCGGTTCGGCCGGCATGTTTTGTCATGAGAAAGAGCGCATTAATTACGTTGGCGATTTTGGCTTTGGCTTTTTTTATACCACCACACCTCGAAGCGACGCACTTTTTGTTTTGCGAGGAGTTCATGGATATGGTAGCGGCCGACAAAGCGTGGTTCGGTTCGCGGAAGAGGAGGAAAGAACAAATGAAGAGCAGGGATGAACATATGTTTATAGATTCGGACATAAAGAATTATGTATATTGATGGAGGGAGTTGGTAACTTTTTGGTTGAATACCATACACTTTTTGAACACACTTGTTGTCCTGGCTACAATTGTGGTTGATGACTTTGCTTTTGCTCTTTTGTGCTGGACTCTTTGCGATGGACTTACAACCTCAAATCACCACCCTGTCACCCCAATCACAATTCACGGCATACAAAAGAAAACCCCTCGGCATCCGTGCCAGCCCGAACAATGGAATCCTGTCAAACTTCCCCAAACATCTTGGCCCATTGGCGACTCCATTCCTGCCTGCTTGGCTCCCTCTTGCGACCTTGCCTCAGTCCACCTCCAAATTTGCTTGAATCGCTTCTGTCATTGCCGCTTCGCCGTGTTTTCCGCTTTGGGTTTCACCGAGAAGCTTTAATCAAATGTTCACCGCGTTAACAATGAAGCCGAGACTTGAGAGATCCAAGCCGTTGGGTGCAGTCCAGTGCCGTCAATTCCGTTCCAACATCTCCCAAGTTTCCAGCAATCCGTTTCTCATTTCCGTGACGGATCTTCCCCGGGCCAGCAATCCCCATAGGGCGATATTCTGACAGGCACCAGAAACCAAGATGGAGTCAATCCGGAAATGAAATGCACCTCCTCGGGCGACGTTCCAAGAAATTCATGTCGCCCTGCCAAGCAAACTGAATCCCACTGCACGGAACGCTGCAAGGAACACTTCTCCGACTCCAAAAATGCAGGAGGTCCGGCATTAGCGCCGAGATGGTGCGAGCTTTGCAGGGGCTTTGCAGGGGCTTGGCAGGGGCACCTACAGGACCTGGGGCTTAGTGTACAGCACCCTGCAAAGTTCTCAGTGACCCCATCCCCAGATGATTAAATTGTAGGGCTCAAAGTCCATTGTTTGGCACTGCTGGGACTGCTGGACGGCCGAGGGCAGCCCCAGCTTATCCAGGGAGCCAGGTCACCAATGTCCAACAAATAAGATTCATGAATTAGCTCCGGGGAAGCACGAGGGAAGCAACTGCCTGGGCTGCTGGGATGCAAACTCGGGGGATAAGGAGGGATACTTGGGAGAGGATACAAGGAAGGGGAAAGGATGCAAGGAACAGGAACGTGGAATAAATTACGCCGTTGGGTACACGGCAGACGATAGTCGTCATTTGGGACTCGATCACTCAAAGAAGACTGGGCATTGTTTGCTTTATTGTGGCCCGGGCAAGTATTGATTGCTGTGGGGGTGAAGGGGGAGCTGAAGAAGTCATTCGGTATGTGAATATCTGAAGATTGATTGATTGATTAATTGAGGCTGAGATCAGAATCGGGATTGAGTCGAGGTTGAGATTGAAAGTTATTCCCGCTGGGTTTGGTGATGTGATCGGATGTGTTTTATGTTCCGACGCTAGAGGGACGGAGCATAAATTGCTTCTCATCCGAGCCTCCGTCTCTTCTCATCCTGCTTAACGGATCATCTACCGGTGATACGGTATGGTAAACGACGAATAGGGCTGGCCACACGACGGGACTATTAACCTGCTCGGGCTTTTAGGATGGAAATACCAGGTCACTCCTCGCGACGTTCTGCTCCAAGTTAAGCACCCTCTACTTCAGTTTCCCTCTAGCATATGTCGGAGTTAAACATCACGGAACACGGATCCTGCCGTTTTGCCAATGATTTCTTTTCTCTGATCGGAGTCCAAAGCATTAAAGCGGGGGTACTTCGCAGAGGCGGGCAGACCGCGCGCGGCCCAAGTTGGATCTGGACCGGTGTTAGAGTTCGAAGCTGAGGCGCAAGACATTGTTGATGTTGTGATACCATAGGCAGCCGAGGCAGCGTAGATCGCGGTGTTTGTGTAACGCCCTCGTAACATCGGTTTGTTTCCCATTAATGGACTCCGTTAGCAGATGAGTACATAGCAAAGAAACAGAGGAGGTAACGTAGAACTAGTCTGAATCGAGAGTCATATTGATTTCCGTATCGTCCTCAGCTGGCAGAGGCAAGCTTTTCGTCGAGTATTTGATGGTTTATGCAATTTATGCGCATCAACGACGACGTGTAATTATCGGACGACATGCACAAGACCGGAGCCGAGCGGAGTTACTCCACCCCCATCGGGAGTCCGGGACGGGCCTCAGCCCCACTAATCCGGGCAAGCCCGCACTCCCGGTACCCCGCCCTGCCGCCCGTGATGACGAACGTCTTAATTTACAATTCAACGCCGACGAAGTCGAATGAGCGACTGATAATCGCCGACATTCAATATGTCAATATTCAGGCTTAAAACACTTTCCCGTCTGAGTCAACGGCGAAAAGGGCAACGCGGGGTCGACCCAGCTTGAGAGCGGGCATTCTCTTGGTGCGGGGAAGGATGGGAAACACAACATCATTGGCGATCTGACGGAGAGGATAACAATCAGACCTTGAACCTCATACTTTCGAGGGTTGAATGAAACAGCATTGACCCTAACAGGAGCAATCATCGCCGTCACCCTTTCAACATCATTCCGAAACCCTCGCCGACGGGTAACATCACACGTCATTCATTCGGAATGTCCACTTCTTGAACTGTCTTCGAACAGAACCAGCATCTCACAGACATTAAACGTTGAGCCAGCAACCGACCGACATCAGAAAAAATCATGGCCTCGCGACTCAACAACCTCGCCGCCTTCCACCAAAAGCTCGCCAAAGCCGATCGCATCCTCGCCATCTGCGGCGCCGGACTCTCCGCCGCCTCGGGCCTTCCCACCTTTCGCGGCGCCGGCGGTCTATGGAGGAACTACGAGGCTACGGACCTAGCTACGCCGGAAGCATTTGCTGAGGATCCGGGGTTGGTGTGGTTATTTTATGCTTATGTATGTCATTATCCCAGCATCCTTTCTGTCCCTTCACCAGTGTTACTGATCCCCAACCACAGCGCCGCCACATGGCCCTCCAAGCCAAACCCAACGCAGGCCACCACGCCCTCGCCGCCCTTGCTAAGAAGAATCCCAACTTCCTCTGCCTGACCCAAAACGTCGACAACCTCTCCCCTCGCGCTGGCCACCCGTCTTCCCAGCTGCGTACCCTCCACGGCTCCCTCTTCACCCTTAAATGCTCGAGTCCGCAATGCACCTACATCGACACCAACAACACTCTCGACCCCCTCTGCCCTGCTTTAGCCCCCGCATCCGTTGACCCCCCTCCTTCCCCATCCGGTTCTCAACCAGCCGACAGCGGCAAAATCCCCCTCCTGGATCCCAACACTCCTTTACCCCCCATCCCCCCATCCCAACTTCCCCAATGCCCCCAATGCGCCTCCTCCACTCCCACTCGCCACTCCCTCCTCCGCCCCGGCGTAGTCTGGTTCGGCGAGTGTTTAGATCCCGCCATGCTCTCCGAAATCGACGCCTGGATCGACCAAGGTCCCATCGATTTGGTGCTAGTCATCGGGACGAGCAGCGTAGTGTATCCAGCTGCTGGGTACGCGGAGAAGGCGAGGACGAGGGGGACGACGAGCGTGGTGACGGTTAATAGGGAGGTTGAGAAGCGGATGTGGAAAAGACCGGAAGATTTGGCGTTTCAGGGGGGCGCGGAGGAGTGGTTGGGTAGGAGGGGGGGGGGGGGGGGGGGGGGGGGGGGGGGGGGGGGGGGGGGTGATTATAGATTATGGGAGGTGATTGAAGATGATGAAAGATGATGAGGTGGTGAAAAGAAAGTGAGTGCTCAGTGATAGAATAGGATCCACTACCGCGTGGGAGACGGCCCGGGCCGGACCCGATATGATCGGCGGACGGGACGGGAGCTGGATGCATAGTGACCGCATGAGACGAAAGGTAATGCCTGTATGCTCTTTGAACTGGATCTGAAGGCTCGCTGAAGAGACTTTAACCCCGGACTGACAAAGACACACGGCACCATCAAACTTGATAACCTCTTCACTACCAATAAGCATATGATACATTTAGAGACATACATAGAGTGTAACATATAGTATCTTATTTGAACGCGCTACGGTCATGCTATTAAATAGCATGCCATCACAAGCTGTCCATCTCTTCCTCCTATTCATAAGTGGACCGTAAACCGCCTAGCCAGGAACCATGACACCGACACATGACCCAACCAGATATCGGCTTCCATACCGTAACCGGGTATCCCCTTTGCCGTTCCCTCGACATAATAAGAATATGCATACCGGATTGTTGTTCCACATAATGCTCGCTTGCTTGTTGGTAAATAAGTACCATAAAAAGACAGCGATGATGATGCCACCAGCGCTTTGCTTGGTCCTCAAGTGACCATAACATAATGTGCCACTTAAGCCGTCCATCAACACCCCACGCACGACCACAAAGCCAACCAACCCTAGCAATCCCGTCTCCGCCTTCATCCCGCTTGAGCACTTACCCTTCGTGCCAAGCTTCGTTCAGTAAAGAAACAAAAGGGGGTTAGTATAAACAGAGAAACGGAATAACGCCCCGTCAAAGACAAGCCACCGGAACTCCCGCGCCCATAATATGCTGGTAATGAACTTTTGTGTTGTTGGGATCCTCGTAGAAAAAGAAACCTCTCCAACAATGGATTACACAACGATACCGCCACATAACTCCTGACTGACTGAAGAGAAGCATAGGTTGAAAGGGGGGAGATGAAGGTAAATAAGAAGGGAAAGCAAGTACAAGTAGTCGTCAGGAGCCATGGGCAGTTTTCGTGTGCGGCAACATGGCAGCAGCTTACTGCCACCTTTCATCATCCACGGACCGATAACGCGGCTCGCGGGGAGCGCGCGAGAGCTTGCCAAGGAGAGCGTCGAGCTGAGCCCAGTTATCGTCATTCTCGGCGAAGCGGCGATGCTTGCGGGATACAATATGCTACCGTCATGTTAGTAAGCGTCATACCAAGCATGATAATGTGGAAACTCACCGCATCAAAGTCCTCGAACTTATCCTGACAGTTTTCGCAGTAACCCGGCTTGGGATCGCGCGGCTTCGGCTTCGTCTGCGGCACGGGAGTGCTTGCGGTCCTGCGCAACTTTCTTTCCTTCTTGGCCTGCTCCTGCTTCCGAGCTTCATCATCCTCCCAGATGTCAGGCATCGGGGGCTTTGCTGGGTTGCCCAAGCTGGCGGCACGCGTGCACTGGGCGCCGTCTACACCAATCTCGGCCAAGCGACGAGAACCAGAGTCTTGCGAAAGGGAAGGAACACTGGCCTTCTGAAGAACCTTGCGCTGAAGACCCAAAACTTCCTTGCTGATACCGGCCTTGGCGCCAAGGACACCGGTGGTGGACGACACCATCTGAGAGCGGATGGCGGATGTGAGCTTGTTGGCCTGAATACCAGAAGCAACGGGCTCTCCGGCCACCAAACGGCCAACCTTGGTGGTATGGCTCATGAAGGCATTCTGCGAACGGAAATCAACCGAAGGGGTGGACTCCTTAGCCGACTCGACCGTCTCGGGGGCATCATCAACAACTTCAGCTGCACGGTCGTTGGGTGCTTCCATCTCCTTAAGAGTACGCTTTCCCGTAACCGGCTTGGGTGATGGCACCTCGGGAGGCTGGAGGGTCTTGGTAGCAGCGGCCTTCTCGGTAGCTACAGCGGCATCCGCAGCTTTGGTGACTTTCTCCTTGGCCTGGGTCCGTTCCCTCCTCGTCCTTTCAGGGGGATCATAATCCTCAACAAATGGGCAACGGCCTTGGGATGCCACACGGAACTGAGGCCACTCGCCATCCTTCTTGTCGGCAACTCTGTGGTACTCCCTCACCATGATCGGCCTCGTCTTCTCTTCGATGTCGTACACATAGATGTAGGGTCCCTTGAAGTAGTGGATATCCTTGGTAACAACAGTGGGATCACGGTCAGAGGGGCCGTGGACACGCTCATTCTGGAGCATCTGGAGTACATTAGCAGTCTGCTGGCGAGCCTTGGCCCTGTCAGCGGCCTGGGGTGTATGTCCACGGCCCAGCAATGCAGCCTTGTACAGGTCCGTCTCAAGGACCATGCCGAGAATCCTCTGAAGTTTGTCCAGCGACCAGATCTTCTTGCCCATATCCCGTGCACGGTGCAGGATATCGGTGCTGCGTGCTTTCGGCTTCGGCATCGTCTCTTCCTGGGGCTGCACTGAAGATTTCCGGATTGAGGGCTTGTCGAAGATGAGTTTCCGTCGGACCGAGTCGCCATTGCGGTTCAGGAGAGACGGATCGATCGTCTTTGGTTGTTCACTTGTCGACTGGATGCTGGTGCCGGGCTGGTTCTCGTCCTGGACTGGCTTTACGGGGGGAATGGGGCGGGTGGTGACGACATGGGTGATTTCGATGGAAAAGAACTTTTCCTCACGCTGTGACAGATGTGTAAGTATATGCCGGGCTGTTGGGCCTGCATTGGGCAAGGGGTTGACTTACAGCGCCCAATTGAGCGACTTGTTTGGCGAGCTTGTGACGCTGCTCGTCGGGAATACTCTCAAAGTAGAAGACCATCTTGTGAAAGCGAGATCTCATAGAAGTTTGCCATATACTGAGGTCTTCGAGTTCCTTTGCGGTGATGCGGTCGGTAGTGGTGGTGGTGGAGGCGGCATGCGACCTCTCGGCACGGGTGCTGGTAGCCGTGGTGGTGGTTGTCCTAGACGAAGCCCTTTCAGCCCGTTCCCGTTCAGCGGTCCGGGATATCGTCGAGGCCTTGCGCATGACGTTGGACACATTGGACCGGGAGCTCGTCGGCGAGGCGGCGGCGCGTTGACCGCCATGTTCAATCATCTGTCTCTTGGCCGGCGGTGGTTGACCGTATGGCTCCTCTCTAAGCTGATCGGCATGGGAGCGGACGGCCTTTTTAGAGCCCTGTAGTGCCAAGGCGGTAGCCGAGGACCCACGCAGCGGCGAGTTGGCGGCATTGGGGTTATCGGAGAGAGGAGCCCTCTTAGTGCCCGAGGCAGCGGTGGTGGTCGACATTGCTGTGGTGGTCGATCTAGAGATACTGTCGTCTTATAAATATCCAGTCAACATGCTATGGATGTGGTGTTGTTGTTTTGTTTTTGTTTGTTTCGAAACGGTCGGTTCGGGGGTAGCAAGGACGATGCTCGACAAGGGAGGGAGACAGTTTCCGGTTTGTCTGTCTGGTCGCGTGCTGATGCTAGCTTGGACTTTGGGTAGGGGGGACCCGGATACCCAAGAATCGACTCGTGTTGTGGGTGGGAGGGAGTGCTGCTGTTGGTAGTCGGCGACTCGACAGACAAGAAGAACAAAACAAGTGGTTAGGCTCGGTGATCGATGGTGTCGATAGTCGACAATGACCAATGCGGTTGGGATAACTATTCGTCGTCGGCCGTTGTCGTTGGCTGGGGAAGGAGCAAGGAAGCAATCGACCCTGGCCTGGCGCAAAAGGCGTCGGTCGGTCGGTCGCGGAGCTGGAGGTTGGTGCACTGTTCTGAGCTGCCAAAAACGCGTCTCTCGATTTTCGTCGCTGGAGGTTTTGGCCCGTCGCAAATGGCACGCGCTGTGCTCCGATGACAGGAAGGAAGGGACCGCTGTTGACGGCCGAGGACAATTGGATGGTTTGCTGAGAAGCTCAAATGTCGAATCGCGCCCAGTGGCCAGTCGACGGTCCGAACAGGCCAGAGGTTCTGATGTTGGGTGGTCAAAAAACCTTCCTGCAGTCCAAGTGTTTGGTTTTGATATTGACAGTCGCGAGCGGCAGATCCCAGCAGGCAATTGTAGGCAATGTGGGGAGTGCAGGCGCCGGGGTTACACTGAAAAGCGCTGACAATGAAGTGCACCGCGCCTGGCAGCTGTGGTCTGTTGTTGCTGCTGGTAAATGCTCCGCGACGCCAACAGCGGCTCCACATCCGCGGCTTGCAGCTGGCAGGCAGCATTAATGCCCAGCAAAACCTGAACTCTTGGCAGTCCAGTGAAGCGCCTGGCAACTGTCAGCATTCATTTCAACACACCAAAGTGAGAGGGACAAAGTGACGACATCCAATGTCTTTGCCTTCACAAAACATTTGAACGAGACTCATCCGTCTCGAAGCAATTCAACCACATTTCTCGCGGTGCATGTTGCTTGGGAATTCCGAGGTTGGTAAAGGTTGAGATTCCAACAACTCCGTGTTAAAGTTTGTAACTAGAGTTTAGGTACTAGTCCTAATATCAAACCTGTCTTTTTCTCGAATATCGCGAGCCATCATCCCAAGTTCACCTACACCACCGAGGTGAACTCACACCTCGTTCTCACCTAACCACCACATTCCTCACCCACCACCCTTTGACATGAAGCTCCCCAGAGCCGCTCTGCGGCAATGTTCCCGCCAATTGCGCTCTCAAAGTAACTGGCCTCTCCAACCACGTCTCCAATCTGCCAAGTCCATCATCCCCGCATCTCACACCAGCTCGTCATCCTCACTCTCAACACCATGGCGCCCATCCCGGACCTACGCGACGACCACAACAACAGTCTCAGCCGCCGACCTCGAATTCGGCCAACCCGTCTACGAAACGCACCCCCACATCCTGCAACCAGGTGAACTAACCCCTGGCATCACCGCGCAAGAGTACCACGAGCGACGTTCCAAGCTCGCCTTCGCCTTACCCGAAAACGGCATCGCCATCCTCGCCTCTTCCGAGCTCAAGTACCGCTCCGGCGCCGTCTTCTTTCCCTTCCGACAAGACTCCAACTTTCTCTATCTCACCGGCTTCTCCGAGTCCGACTCGCTGGCCATCATCCAAAAGACCGGTCCCAAACCGGGGGACTACGTCTTCCACCTCTTCTGCCGACCCAAGGACCCGCGCGCCGAGCAATGGTCCGGCCCTTGGTCCGGTCTGCAAGCAGCCGAGGATGTGTTTAATGCTGATTTTACGGGCGATATCGCCAAGGTTGAGACCCTCCTGCCGCCCATCTTGCGCGGCGCGGGGAAGGTTTACACCGACATCACCCCCTCCACTCCCGTCACGGGCCAGTTGATAACCACCCTCCTCTCGCACTTACACCTCCCCCCTTCGCCCCTAGCCGGCCTCGTCCACTCCTTGAGGGCCATCAAATCCCCCGCCGAAATCTCCAACATGCGCCACGCCGGGCGCGTCTCGGGCCGGGCCATCACATCCGCCATGCGCCGCTCTTGGTCCTCCGAAAAAGACCTCGAATCCTACCTCAACTACGCCTTCACCTCTCACGGTTTATCGGGCCCCGCATACGTCCCCGTCGTGGCGGGCGGAAGTAGGGGGAACATGATCCATTACGTGCACAACAACCGTCTCCTCAAACAAGACGAGATGGTCCTGGTCGATGCAGGCGGGGAGTACGGGACTTATATCACTGACATTACCCGCACGTGGCCTGTCAACGGCAAGTTCTCGCCCGCGCAGCGCGACCTTTACGAAGCCGTCCTTACCGTCCAGCGAAAAATGGTTTCCCTCTGTCGCGAAAACGCCTCCCTAAGTCTCGACCAGATCCACCGCGCCACTGAAGCCGGCCTTCGCGAGCAACTTACCCTCCTCGGGTTCGACGTTTCAGGAGGAGGAAAGATGGACATTCTCTTCCCCCACCACGTTGGCCATTATGTCGGGTTGGATGTGCATGATACGCCCGGTTACTCGAGAGGGTTGACGCTCAGGCAGGGGCATGCGGTGACGATTGAGCCGGGGGTGTATGTGCCGCAAGACGATGAGCGGTTTCCGGAGCATTTTAGGGGGCTGGCGGTTCGGATTGAGGATAGTGTGGTGGTGGATGTGGAGAGCCCGTTGATTTTGACGACGGAGGCGGTTAAGGAGGTGGTGGATATTGAGGCTTTGAGGGAGTGAGTCTGCTATTATAGGGGACTGGGGAGGGAAGGGGAGGAGAGGGGATGGTGTGGGTTGTGTGTATAGAGAAACGGTATTGTGTATATTCGTGTATTCTATTGTATGTGAATACCCACTCTGAGACTAAAACCATGGCTGAGGGTGATCGTCTCTTCAGACGTAGGTTGTCTCCTTTGGTTTTCATTCATAGACTTTCTTATAAATATGTGTGATATACGAAGAGTCTATGCAGATAGATGCCGTGGAGGTTTTTCAGTCACATTGAACAGCCATTGAACCCTATCCCACCGTACAATCGAATTCTTCTAGAAAAAAGTTACTCTCTTCCTAACCAAATATCGGAAGCGAAAGAGCCCCATCATTACGTCACTCGGCGTGGTGGTCACCATTCGCAAATCGCTAAGGTCAGGGGAAGATCCCCATCACGACAACTTCACTCCCCATTTATACTTGACATACACTCGACAAACTCTTCGAAAACAAACACAAAGCATGCATTTCTGTTTAACGTCAGCATCCCATCCGAATTTCGCCGACAATATCACAAAGCAGGTACTTTAGAATGATCTTATCAACCTCCAATTCTTTCTTTAGCCTTTCAACACCAGTCATCTCAAATTCCGCGCAGAACCACCCCCTAAATTAAACGCATCGCAACCGCCTTTCATATTCTTTTATGATATCTCGACCACGATGAAGGATCCCGGACCATCAGTCTCGTCTGTAACTTGATCACTTTTAACCTCATATCCTCGAAATCCTTTCATTCATGTCACACATCCTTTCCTTTCCACATATCCCTCCTAGCATGTGAACTAACCACCGAGGCCATAGACCATTGACGCTCAACCCATCCCCCTCATTTTCGCACCTCTCACCCCTTCCTCTTTTATCTCCCCTTCAGAAACCCCCTATCAAGCTTCGAGACGAAAACTAACAGATGTTTAAAAAGTGGGGTTGATACTGAAACCAAAGAACCCTTCTCCACGAAACAGAAATATTTACACACTTGTAAGAATCTTGAAAGAAGTTCGAAGAAAAAAAAAAGACTTGTTATAAAAGACGCCTCAGTGCCAATCAATGCTTAGACGCCAGACAAACGACAAAAGATACAAAGTCGCATAAATCGCATAACTTTTTTTTGAAGCTGACGTTCTAGCAGAATCCTCTAGGGTCGAACAAAGTCCTGCTATACGCCGGCATCTGGTACGCCGTCGCGGCCGTGTGATTGAGAAGCTGCTCGAACGCCTGCAGTTTTCGCGAGAGCTCGCGGTGCTCCATGGTGATTTGCTTGTTCCTCCGCTCGAGCTGGTGTATGTATTCGGTGGCTTTGGTGAGGATTGTTCCCTGGATTCACCGTCAGTTAATTTCCTTCCACTATCATTTGTAAGTTCAAGGGGCAAACCCACTTTGCTGACTTTGGGTGCTCTCGAGTTTTGCGACCCGTCATCGTCCCCTGCAGCCTCCGATATTGTGTGAAGCGCAGGGACCGCCTCCCGAAGCTCGGCAATTTTGTCCTTGAGATTTGTCCGATATTTCCTTTCGATATCGTTATGCGCCGTCCGATCCCCAACCTTGTGTTTATCCTCTACCTTTCTGTTCTTGTCGCCACCACTCATACCCATCTTTTCGCTCGACTTTTCGCTTATGCTGCCCTGCTTCTGAGGGGGTCTCGGTGGTGCTGGTCGGGACTGGGATGATGTGCTCGCCCGCGGTGGTGATACAGGCTTCGGCATCTGACCACCGCCCATCGATGAACTTCCATAACTCGAGCCGAATCCCGAGTTGAATCCGGTTGCCATACCCCCAAAGCTGAGGTTGATGTTTGAGCCGAGTCCTCCCATGCTGGGTCCGGGGTTCATGGCAATCGCAATCAGTCGTCGTTGTTCGGCCTCGTTCAGGGCTTGTTGGTTGAGTCCTATTAGAGAGTCCATTCTGAGGCCGGGTTGTGGGCGCTCCCAGCTAAGGGGTGTCGAATAAAGGCCTTCACGCGGCGGTACTTCTTGCGGTGGAGCTGTATCTATTTTGGAAAGCTGCTCAGCCAGGTTCAGGGACATCGCCCGCTCATCCTCCGATAGAGCATTATCCAAGGCGCTGTCATCCATGTATTCCTCGGATTTTAGCGTACCAGCAGTTCTCCGGTGAGTGGGGGCCGTTGTTGCCATTGAGTGTGCCGTGCTCTGACGTCTTGAAAAGGTAACGAAAACGATTAGGAACTAAAATTTCTCGGTCCAGAGGTTTATGGGTTTAAACCTACCGTTGTTGTTGCTGTTGTTGCTGGTGCTGTTGTTGTTGGGACAGCTGCGGGGCTCTTCCTTTCCCTTTGTGGTCCTGCTGCTGAGGGGGCTCGGTGATTTCTGAAAGCTCATCAAAGTTGTCCTCATTGTCGAACTGCAACCAGTAGTCCGGCTCATCGAATGGTGATAGCTCCGAGTTCAGCCTTGTTCGTTTCCTTTCATGGCCTTCCCGGGTTCTGGACGCTCTCGAGGACGACATTGCGGATTGACTGCCATACATGGAGGGCCGTCGGGTCATGGAAGGATGAGCGGACATGCCAGTGAAAGCGGTTGCTGGAGAAGGTTGTGGGAGGGAGTCAAGGGACATGGTCGTCGGTGCCGTCGAGTTCATGCCAGAATGGCTGGCTTCCAATGATGGCGCGGTGCCCCATAGTGTCGATGGCTGCGAAGAGGAAGACCCTGGCAAGGTGTAAGATTGGTCAACGGGATTGACCGTCTGGGCAGCGTCAGCAGCGAGACAAGATAGACAGCGAGGGCACAGTAGAAAGCGCTACCTGATGATTGGGTACTGAGAAGTACCCGAGATGCCTGAGCGTGTTGGGATCCATCTTGTTACCTGGGCATACCGTGAGGCTATCAAGACTAACACGGAGACGAGGCGACGATGATGAAGATCGCGGAGGTCAAGCTGAAACCGTCGACGGGATAACCGGAAGCCTCGTGGCCGAGAAGAGTAAGGACGTGTGAGAAGGTGAGGGGTTGGTGTTGGGTTCCAGCTTTGTGTTGTAGATCATCTGCAGATGTCTACCACAAGCTCAAAAGGGGGTTTCTCGGTCAAAGCCCAGACTTGCGGGGGGGCTAGTCGTCGATTGGTGGAGGGAGGGAAACGCAATGGCACCAAAGACAGTGGGCAGCTGAACGATGGAGACTCGAGCTTGTGTCTCCTATTTTTTTCTGTTTTTTCTTCTTTAACCGTCTTGTCTCCAGCCCACACAGTGAGTATCGTCTTTTTGTCGACTAATATCTTTCTCAGTTGAAAACGGGGGGTCGAGAGACACTGAAGGCGGATGGCGCGACAACCAGGAATTTGGCGTAGCGAACTGGCGCAAAGCTCTGTGACTGAACAACACAACTGCTTGTTGGATGGCAGAAGAGTGCGTGATTGGGTGAGACCGAAAGCCGCGGGCGGTGGTGTAAATCACCAGACTTGAGGCAGGAAGGCGGGAGAAGACGGCCGGGGATTGGCAAAGCCGAAGAAGCCAGAAGTTTCGCAAACTATGAACACGGCGTACAAAGTTGCGTGGATCTGTTGGCCAAAGCCTAGAGGTAGGGTTCACCAACAGCAGCAAGTCGCCAAGCAGAGTCAGGCAGGTCGCGGCGGCGGGCAGCTAGTACTAAGGACCTAAGGTAGGTAGGTCTAGGATGGATGGAAGATGGAGTGAGTGAGTGAGTGCCGCGCGAGATATTATCGTGGGACAACGGAGCGGGTAAGCACTGCGGTGCCGGCGCGGGACAGGGCCTTGTGAGCGCTTGAGGTTCCAAGACGGGTGGCGGTTGCGTTGCGATTGCGCGGTTCGAGCTTTGGAGAGTCTGTTGTAAGTGGTGGTGGCCGGGATGGTGAGTGATGTTTTCCAGTTCGTTCTCTCTGAGAAAAAAAAAAGAGGAAAGGATAGAAAAGACAGCGATGCCTTGTTGAAGATTTGGAGAATGTCAAACAGAGATCCAGCCAGATAGCCACAGATAGTAAACCGCGACCCGGAAAGGAGGGACCGACGATGGATGTGAGATGTGGACGCAAAGATGGGGCGGAATATCGTGGGATGACTCCAGGGGGCCCTTGAAAAGTTGAAGCTGTCGGTTAACGTCAGGTACCTCTTTACTATTACGGTCAGGTACGTATGTCAGGTATGTCGGCTATGTCATGTATGTCATGTATGTTAGGTACGGTAACGTAGAGGTAAGGTAGTGTAGAGGTAAGGTAGTAGGCAGCGAACAAGAGGGGACTCAACTCCAGATTGCTCGAGGTTTGTCGGATGCAATGCAAGAATAGATTGAAGAATTGCAGACGTTTACGTTCCAAATGTCACGGTTCTATGTCGCCAACGGCGCGAAACAGAAAGGGCCAGGAATATTTTGGGCTGTTGACTTACAACAACAATTGAAAGTCTGGACTCCACGAGAACCTTGCCGGTTACGTTACTGGTCACTGGTCTCTCTGATCCTTTCTTCCACTAGCCGCTGAGTACCTCTACAGCAAATCGCCTTCTCTGCCGTGGGTAGTGTAAGGTAACTGGCCGCAAGGTACCGCGCACTTTGACGACGAGACAAGAGAGAATAAGGAGTCAAAAGTCAAAACGAAAAAGACATCTGGAATGGAATGAATTGGGTTTCGTGTTTAGGTCAGACCCGGCTGGTCCCAGTTTGAAACTTCGCCAGAACAAAACAATACCGGTCCAGGTGTACTTTTGCCCGGTGAGGTAGACAGAAGGTACCGGCCCGGGGTGCAGTCCTTCCTCGTGCCACTAAATGCTAGCCGGAGACTGTGTACACTGTGCCTCCATGTGGGTGGGAGGTACTCCACATGTACCAGGCGACATGACCGAATGTTTGCTCTTTCACCTTTTCACTTTTTTTTCCTCACATGCAGTCGCTGGTGCACATCGGACGTCGGTAGGAATCGCAAGAGGTCATAAATACGGGCGTCTAGCAGCTACCTTAGGTAGTAGCACTGCAAGAGATTGCAGAGTGCAGACCGTTCCTTCCCTTTGCAGGACAACACAAGCGATAAACACAAGCGATGGAAGGATTCATTTCTTCGATCCCGATTCTTCCTTCTTCCTCCTTCCGTCGCCGAAAGGGAGAAAGGCCGAGGAAGCATCCGTCCCCATCCCCCATCGCCCGCCGTCTCGCATCGAGGAGACAGAAAAAAAAAAGGAACCATCGGGATCGGTCGCAGGTTGGAACGCAGGCCAGGCAAGCCGATTGGCTTGATTAAGTTGTCGATTTTCGACATGGCCTGACTTTTTCCATGGCGGATTCCACTCAAGCGCACGCCGGGCCCTCGAGGGTATGGATCGCTGGGGATCAGAGGGTTTGTGAAGGTCGATTCGCTGAAGAGCGCACCCAAGAAGGGGGGAGATCAGTGAACGAGGCCAATCGGGGACCCTAGGGTTTTGCTGCCACTCTGCATGGGGTTCTGACGCAGCTTCAACGACTTTGAGCCCATTTGCCCTGAAAATCATGCCACTTTTCGATTCGCACAAGTGACGGACCCACTGCCAAGCCGGCAGTGGCTTGTGGCAACTCGCATCCTGACTGGTTATGAGGTACCAATGGCTGTCAGCCTTGCGCTGGAAGGCTTGCCCACTTGTTCTCACTGTGTTCTAGACCTCCGACCATCAGCCATTTGCACCGGCTCGCCATCCATCCAAGTCCACCGCAAGTACTCCTCCGTCCATACTCCGTCCAATGCCCCTCTAATGATGAAACGGCTACTCCATACCAAACATTTCATTGTTTTCCGCGTGCCGTTCCTTTCTCGGTCTTTATACCCTTGTGCTACAACAACGGCGGAACAGGGGAGTTTGAACGCCGACCTGAGAACTTGCCGACCGACTCGACGACGGCACGACGGCAACACACACTGGGATTGATCCTTTCCACGTAAAGAAAATCAAAACAAGCACACGACCGCCGACCGAACCGGGAAAGCGCGCGATATTGATGTTTCTTTTGACTCTTTGAGCACGGGCGCAGCAACGGGAACGAATGCTCCGGGGGATGATCGTGTGGGGGGTACGGCTTCCGTCACAAGCCATATCATATCTCTGTACTTCCCCGCAAAAGGGGATCGCCGTTTCGATGATCCGTGTACGACCAACAAACCGGTGAGAGCTAGGTAGGTATAGATATCTACAGCCCAATTGATGGCAATCATATCTGTTCCGCAGTCCGCTGGAATGCTCGCTCATCGAGATTGACTCGTATCTTTCACGTGCCGATCATAACCACAACCCATCTAGAATAGCCATCACACGATGAAAGAATGCCATAGTACCTTCTGTGCAGCGGCGTTATAAGGGACCGGACATGGACATTTGATATTTTTATTTCTCGGTGGATTTCTCCATATGCAAGTCATCGAGGATTGGTCACGATCCAAGCGATGAAGAGATAAACCACTTGTGCAGGCTTGCTAACAACCCTTGCATGTTGCACAAGTTGTCTCTCACCACTTTTGTTGACCTACATACAGATCTCTGGCTAGCCGATGATGCCCGGAGATGCTTCCGTCGCAGTCGCATACGCTCTTGTTTACTACTTTGAGAGATAATCACATACGATATTCTTTCAGGTCCCATCGAGATCTCTGGTTGTTTTGGAGTTTTGATATCCAGATTCCAGGTCATCGGGACGACATTCCACAACACAGGAACCCTAACCCTCAAACAATTACGCCCGTACTTTGGGCAGCTTGATGCAACCATGTCTCCACTTTCTCCTTCCAACGCTCCCAGGCAGTCACCAATCAAACTGTCATCTCGTTGCCCAGCTGATCCTTGACATCCATCAACATCATCGTCAACATTATCAACATCACTCGATATACTGGGCCCGGATTACAATCAAAGTCACCTGAATACAGTCGTTGATTTCTCTATCTGAGCTATCAAAGGGACACCAAGGGTTATTCATCCGAACAACTTGGCCAAGCGCTCAATCATCACCGGGAAACGAACAGGTCGAAACCGTGTCACAGTTCATCACTTCACCTTCACATCAACCTCTATCCATCAATCATCTCAAATCCAGACTCTCAAAATGGCATCCCCACAACCCCCATTCGGATCCAACACCGCCTCCCCCTCAAACAACTCTCCAACAGCCTCCCCCCTCCTCGAAGGCCGCGACTCGCCCAACCTGCCGCTAACCATGACCGCGTCCACGGTTTTGATGACCTTACCACGGGACGCCACCGCCGCCCTTGCCGAAGCCGGGACCTTTGATCAAGAGAAAGTGGTGATACGCTTCAAACCGGTCGGGTCGGCGCCCGCCCTCCGGAGGGAGCAGGTGAAAGTGGTCAGCACGCACAAGTTCGAGACGGTGGTGGCGTATCTGAGGAAGACGCTGAAGGTGCAGGAGACGGATAGCGTGTTTTTGTATGTGAATAGCGTGTTTGCGCCGGCGCTGGATGAGATAGTGGGGAATTTGTGGAGGGTGAGTTTACCTAGGTTCTTTGGTTTTTTGGTTCTTGGTGGAGGTGGTGATTCCGGTGATGATGCGGGTGATGAGGAAGTGGAAGGAAGTTAGAGTGTGTAAGAGTGTGCTGACGACTTGTTCTGGCAGTGCTTTAAGGATTCTACGAACCAGTTGAATGTTTCGTATTCGATGACGCCGTCTTTTGGGTAGTCACCTCCGGTCCGAAAGGGGGGTCGATACCAGGAGACTTACAGAGTCGGATCATACCACTTATGGACAGCACGCCAAACGGTGTCGAGATTATGGCGCAGTCTCTCGATTGAACATTCATCAATTATGAGGCCTTCATGGAAAGTTGAACATCTTTCTCGACTATCAAAAGACATTCGACACCAGGAAACGGCACACCGTCAAGGTCATCGATATCAGCAGCACCTCACACCACGTTGGGAAGACCACGAGAAGCTCTTCAGCAAAGATATCTACAATTACTACATTACCAACACGAGGCAACGCTCTTACAGCAAACAGCAACACAATTTTTATCCCAAAAATCCACAGCAAGGGGTATTATCCTCCTCTTTCCACGCCACCACAAAACAGCCTCAGACTCACGCCTCCTTCTCACCCTCCCCTTCAGCTTTAGACGACGCATTCGCACTCATCAACCTCCTCACATCCCCCACAAACGCCTCCACCTCCTCCCTCGCCATCGGGTACGTATGCTCCTCAGCCGGATAACTTCCCCCCTTCACCTCGTCCCTATAAGTCTCAATAGCCTTCAACGCCTCCCCCCACACATCCCCATACTTCTTCACAAACTTGGGCAAAAACCTTCCCGGCGGGAAATTCCCCGTCATATCCGCCTGCACCAGCACCTGTCCACTCGTGCCACTCCCCGCACCAATTCCAATCGTCGGAATCTTTAGGAGGCCAGTGATAAAAGCCGCCACCTCCTGCGGCACGGCCTCCACAACCATGGCGAAAGCACCGGCCTCCTGGACGGCGAGCGCATCCCTGAGTAACCGCTTGGCGGATTCTTTGGATTTTCCTTGGACGCGGAACCCGCCGAGGGCGTTTTGACGCTGGGGAGTGAGCCCGATGTGCGCGAGCACGGGGATGCCGGCGGTGGTGATGGCACGGATGGTGGGCGCCATTTCAAGCCCGCCTTCGAGCTTGACGGCGGACATGCGGCCTTCTTTGATGAAGCGGATGGCGGTGGAGAGGGCTTGTTGGGGGGAGATTTCGTAGGAGCCCATGGGCATGTCGCCGACCTGGTTAGGTAGTCAGTGTCATGTGTTCGGATGGTATGTGTTGGGACGGGAGGGGAGGGGGGAGATAGGGGTGGAGTAAGGAAGGGGGTTTGAGAGGGAAAACAGAAAAGGGGCAGTTGTAGGTAAAGGGGTAGGTCTAAATAACGTCCAACGGAAATCGAGACAACCTCAAAAAAGGAAAAGACATACCGTAAAAGCCCTGCTACTAGCCCTCGCCACACTCCGACAATGCAGCAACATCTCCTCCACCAGCACCTCGCTCGTGTCCTCCATCCCCAGCGCAACCATGGCCAGGCTGTCACCCACCAGGATCATGTCCATGCCCGCGTGCTCGGCCACGTGTGCCGAAGGGAAATCGTGCGCCGTGATCATGGTGATTTTCTCCCCCTTTTTGTACATGGACTGTAGCGTGTTGAGCGTGACTTTTTTGCGGGGGTTGGTGGGCGGGAGGCCCATGGGGGAGTGGGAGGATTGGCGGGTTTGGACCGTCACATGTTGATGGGGGTGTAGGACATGCTGTTGGGGTTGGTGATGGTGCTGTAGTGGTGTGGTGAGGGCTGCACCTCGTAGCAACGTTTGTGTGCCATTGTTGCTGATCCTGCTACTCCTGGATAGAACGGACCGGGAGGTACAGTAAGACCTCCGGAGTAGTGAAGTAGTTACTTGCTTGTGCATGGTGTTGTTGTGGTTGTCTAAGTGGTTGGTGATGTATATTGTATGGTGTATATAAAGTACCGGTCTAGAATATACGCAATCAAACGAAGAAGGTATGAATGAACTTTTCGCTGTTGAAACGGTGCAACTTTTCCTGCCCCTTTTTTTTGGTCGATGCAATGCAAGAGGTGTTGAATGAGAAAGATGAAAGGATTAAAACCACATTCGTTGCGCCAATTTCCTGCGCGCCGGCTCACCCTTTTTATTCTACTCCAGAGGCCATGATGGTTTTTGCTGCGTATAATTGAGTATATCTCAAATTTCTTGGTGTTCGTTTCTGCTTTGCCGTTCCGCCAAGTGTCAAGGGACTGGACCCGCCGGCTTGTTCGGGCATTCGGAGAAAGCTCCACATCACCCACTTTACCGGTGGCTTGGAGAGGATTGATTGGTCATGTGCCTGGAGCCGAGGCAACGGCGACTGTCGACTGACACTGGCACTGCACTAACAATTTTGAGAGGTTGACAATCGTAAGAACCTTGATGCCCCTTGAAGGTGATGAAAGCGGTCCGCCGACGGATCACCGAGGAATGTTGAGCTGGCTGCGTTAACGTTGACATTTTGAGGCTCTATATTATAGCCTATTGTTATCTTGTTGAGTAGCGGAGGATAATTTTGCGCCGTGCAAACGATGGGAGTGCTTGCTGTACATATGCAACCACTTTAAACCCGCCGACTTTGGCTTCAGATGGCATCGTGGACTGCGGGGGACGCACGCCCGCTGTCAATCGTCAGCCCTAGCACATGGCGTTCCGGTACCGTGGTCCGGAGCCGAAGACTCGGTGTTGGGCTGCCTTATGTCGTGTGCTTGAGAGATGAATATATCTTACACCTTGAAGTTGCTGGACTATCTTCTCCAGTACGGTTTGTTGTCGCAGGCAACCAGCGAAGCTCATGTCCGGATGGGGCACCGTTCAAAGGGAGCGCGTGACCCGTGTACCTGGTCGCCGGTTAACCGCCATCACCATAGTCAACACCTCCTTCTGTTAGTGCTTCCTTTTCCCCAGACTTCCCCGCCATTCACAATTGGACTTGACACCGGATCGCCGGCCACCCTCATGGCCGCGAGGCCGATGGTGGGTGACGGTATCCGATGAGTTACAGAGTTGATCGACATGTCCTTCATTAGCACCCACACACACTATCGGTAAGATCAGGGGAATATCTGAACTGGATCTGAGTCAACTCTTGTGTGTCGAGATTGGTTGATCCATATGGATGTCACATGGTTGTTACAATGTGCCGTTGACACATCGTTCTTTATTAGTTGTTGCTGTTGGCCATTGTGTCTGTTGTTGGTGGCCGGATTTGGCTTGGAGACAAAGCAAACATGTGTTGTTGGTGTCTGTCAGTGTGCCTTTTTCTTCAGCCTCTGAGCCTCTACCTGGCTATGCCCATACATAACAAATGCCAAAGTGTGCCATTGGCAGATCGTTCCTCAACGACGAGGTTGAGTGTTGATCGTCGCAGCAAGGCAACCTGAAGTTGGAAGTGTCTGGAGTTGAGGCAGACCTGAGCAAGAGTACCCAGGCCCAACTGCCCGACTAAACCTCACTTCGTGCCTGTGCAACCTGGAATGTCCAAAATCGAATATGTGCAGCTCATGGCCCATATATCACCCCCGGAATGCTCTTGTTACGCATAGGAGACAACTTGCGGTTGGTCGGTTCGAATTTTGCCTTGATGAGTTGACTGGAGTTGACTCCTCATTCATTCCTCCTTGCCCGGAACTTCTGAAGCACAGGGACAGAGTGACCACCAATGAATCCTTATCGGTCCCTTCAGCGCATGACTTTCCCCACTTCCAGCCGCTTATCATTCGCTCGCGGCCGGCAAATGCCCCCCCTGGGCCCCTGGTCGCTACCACCTGAGGAGATCAGCGCTGTATGGTAAGCCTGACGTCGTGGACGATCGTCCCTACTGCGGGCGGGAACGTGAGTGTGACTTATCTAAACCGGCAGCTTCCACCGATTCATCCCACTTTGCATCTCGCCTTCTCTCCCGACTCTTCCTTCTGAATCCCATCCATCTCAAAAGAATACCAGCTTCAGTTTCCATTCGAGTTCATATCCTTCGTTGAGATTATCAGCACTGTTATCAGCTTCGTCCAAGCATCCAGCCCACATCGGCCGCACCAGACCAGACGAGCCAGACATTGCATCTCGCCACCACCCGACGACCACGCATCCAACTGCCTGCTCCCGGATTCTGCAGTCTTGACAGTTGGCATCAACATACACCATCGGATCATACAGAACGCGACCGCTTGCGATTTCGGTCCCGATAACCTGCGACAATTCAAATCCAGATACCTTTCATTTTTATCATTAAGATAGAACCGAGCGCGAGTTCTAGATAGACAACATGAGTTCCCCACGCCGCCGTATCGAGACAGATGTGAGTTGCGATTACGTTTACGTTCAACTGCGAATCAGATACTAACAGGTACATGGATAACAGGTCATGAAGATGTACGATTTCCGTCCCTACAATGCTCCCACAATCCTTTCCCACAAGCGCACTGTTAACGCGATCGATATGACAGGCTCATGAGCGACTATGAGGTCACTTTGGTGAACGATAATAGTATGGACACACCCTTTGGCCAGCTTCCCGCGGGAGCTATGGTATACCCGTTTTCAGACCGCTAACACTTCGTTTCCAGTGTAAGATGCGACAACTAAGCGATCCGAGCTGGGATGAAGGGCATACCTAACAATACAATAGGCAGGAGTTCTATGTGAGGTTCAAAGGGCCTGCTGAAAGTTTGTCTCCCCAAAATGTTCCATTCCCCGTCTTGACTTGCCCAAGTCGCAGATGTGCCTCGAGGTTCTTGCGATCACTAACACCAAGCTCTCCCTACAGCACCCTTTGAAGGCGGCATCTGGAAAGTCCGCGTCGAGTTACCCGATCAGTATCCGTACAAGTCCCCTAGCATTGGCTTCGTGAACCGAATCTTCCATCCTAACATTGATGAGCTGTAAGTGCGGACCGACACCTGAAATGATCACATCATCCGAGCAAATAATCACGACAATCCGTTGGCGGGCTCTGGTTCGAGGGATAAGAACAAGCAACAAGGCGGTGGGAGTCTCATCGTAGAAGAGCAACTAGGGCTAACCAAATACGCCACATACCAGATCCGGGTCGGTTTGCCTAGACGTCATCAACCAAACATGGTCGCCAATGTTCGATATGATCAACATTTTCGAAGTATTCCTGCCCCAGCTTCTACGTTACCCGAACCCTACCGATCCTCTCAACGGAGAGGCCGCTGCGATGCTTCTTAGAGAGCCCAAGACCTACGAGAACAAGGTGAAGGGTATGTCAACACATAGGAAAATGCTTTGGACTTCAAGAAGGGTGGAAGTTGACAATGTTTTTCGCAGAATACGTTCAGAAGTACGCGAGCAAGGACGCAGCAGACGAAGCGGACGCGGAAAGTGAAGACGACGGCGAACTATCATCCGTGGCTAGTTTCGACGAGGAAGACGACGAGGAGGCCGCCGGTAAGATGGACGACGTCTAGGTTGGTAGTCCTCCAACGAATTCCGAAGGCCCTTCGAATACTGGAGGCTCTTCAAATCCCGAGGGCCCTTGAGGCCGTCATTTCGTCACTTCGCATTTATCAGCGGCAGGAGTTGTTTTCTTTCTACGAGGTATTCCAAGGGCGTCTGTTTTGAACCGGCGTTGAACACGGTATCATGGGTTGGGTCGTTTTTTGTTTGCTTAGGTCACTCACTTTGTTTTATTCTCCTCTCCTTTCAGGACTGTTCATACACATCATCTCAGCACAAATCGGTATACCACTTCGTCAGAGTGCTCTGGCTTTTAGTCCGTGATTTTCATTTGAAGATCAAAGAAAAACCCACACCAAGCTAGTGATGTTCTGCTTTCCGATGACACGGAGGTTGAAGCCCAGAACCAGCAGTCTAGGTAGCGAACTGAGAGGCACAGTTGAATCGCAACGGAGTTCTCGATGTGAGTCTCGAGTGAGGTGTGAGTGGCAGACAAAGATTGTCACAACATAATGCCCGGGAGGTGATATCTAGGCGTTTACCCTCACTCATTCGAGGGTGGTTGGTATCTTCTTCTCGGAGTAAGTTCACATTCTACTCAGGTATTCAAAATATTTCTGTGTAATATTATCCTCCGCAATTCGAGATTGTCGGTTCAATTTCACATCCTCTCATCAATCTACCTCCCACTCACTGCCTCGCTTCCCCCAATCCCCAACCCCTTTCCCTTCTCCGACCCATCACCATTCCCCTCCGCTCACATGTAACTCGAATCATAATACCCCTGACTCGCATAACCACTCCCCAGCACCGTCTCAATCTTGACCGCAGCACCCAACTTACTACTAAAGCTCGCCCTGGTCCCGCTCGCCCCCGCACCGGTATTAGCATACTCCCCAAACGCAACGTTGCTGGTCCTCTCATCGCCCGTGTTCCAGATCTTCCAGCCCGCAGCGTTGATCACGTTCGTCATGCTGGTCTTTTGGAACGTCACGCGGGCGTATTCACGCCAGGGACGACCGAGGTAGTAGGCTCCCGAGGACACAGAGTTGCCGGCGGCGGCGGCGATGGTGCAGCTGTTGAAGACGTAGTTGTTGGGATTACTTGAAGAATCGCGGCCCGAGGCTATGGATATTGTCAGTTACTTACTTGTACATGACCAGCTCGCGAGGGACAGCCAACAGATGGGGAGAATGACGGGAAGGGGGACATACCGGTGATATACCCAATACTGGCAGCAACAACCTTGATATCACACTTCTCGAACCACGCCGGTGCTCGCTGCCCAAAAATGAAATCCGTAGCACCCTGGATCAGCGTCCGGGCATACAGTTGCGCCCCCTCCTGCGCTAACAGCGTATCCTGAAATCCCTTCAACTGACATCCATACACGCCCACGCCGTCGGCGGACACACTCAGCGCCACTGCTTGGCTGCCCTGGCCGTGGCCATTTTCTATGTTCAGGTTATACAGCCTCGCGTTTTTACTCTTCACCCTGACAGTCGCCGTTTCGTCATTGCTTAGTCCATCAGCCTGGGATTTGCTAGCAATAATAGTGACGGCGTTGGAAGAGTAGCCCAGGGTGGAGGTGGTAGAGCCGTAAATGGATAATTGCGCTGAGCGGGCAGGAATGAGGACTTGTTCGCGGTAAGTCCCGGGGTAGATGAAGATGCATTGAGATCCAGAAGAGGTGGTAGAGAGGGCGTTGACGGCGGATTGGATGGTTGAGTACTTTTGGCCGGAGCCGACGGAGAGGCAGGAGGAGGATGGGGGGGAGGTGCGGGAGGCGGCGAGGGCGGTGGAGGAGAGGGAGAGGAGGGAGAGAAGGGGGAGGAGGAGGGATTTCATGGTTGGCGATGTGGGCGATGATGAGGGCACCTCTGTTGGGTGGTGAGAGGAGTCGAGGGTAAGGTAGCGGAGGAGGAAGAGAGGGTGGTTGGGATAAAGGGAGAGTGGTTGGGTGAGGAAGGTGATATACCTCAGAGCTTAGGTCTGTTCACATGTTCGGCCTCGAAGCTGAAGAGGGTACCTTCGTCCTTCTCCGGCCGGTGGATCATCAACTTTTCACCATCCGTCCGGCCCGTTCTACGATACGACCGCTTCCCGATCCTAAAAGGGAAACCTTGAAGCCCTCACCCCTTACCAGCATACGTACCCAGTTCCGGGATTGGTGGACCTGTATACCTCTCAACATCTCCTTGGTCCAATGCATTCAAGCCATAGCTGAGATAGCTCGGAATGTGAGTAACATCGTTCGCTCCAAGACTTCAAAAACCCGGGGTGCATCTTCTCTGCCGATCGATCTTGCTTTCCATCAAAATTCCATCAACCGGGAATTCATCTGTCCTTTTCGCTCGTTTCGCGGAAGGTGACAGGGTGATTCGAAGGAGATGCCGAACCCTACTCTCCTACCCGATGTTGTCTTGGAAGCGGGGATGAGGGACGAATCCCATTTGCGGATAATTAACAATGTTTTGGTGCCGAACGGACGGGACTGGATGTAACTGCGGAGGGAGCCGCAACGGAAGAATAACGAATATGGAAAGCACTCGTGATGTTTTGAAACTGCTTGGCGTTTATGGTAATTTCCAATTTTCCATTGACTCGGCCCCTTTTCGATCTGAGTGTTTCAACCTCATAGGCCCTGGTTGGTATACAGTCCAATGCCGGAAAGTCTCTTAGCGTGATACTTAGCAGGGGGAGGAAGCAGGGGAATTGATTGGCCGTGGAGGCCATTTCACTACAAAGGTCATACGACAATCGTCCGACAACCGTGAGATGAATACCTACTAGGAGTGGAATAGATGACGATACCGAAGGGAGGATAGGTACCAACCAACCTAGGTACCTATGTTTCCTGGTCTAGTACTTGACCTGACGTTTTTTCCGTTTTGTAACAAATATCCCCACAGAGCCTGATAGCTCCCTCTACCTGGCAAGTAAGGTACCTACTTGAAGGATATTTCTTTGTGAGTACTGTCACCAGACCACCGTGGGGTTGGTAGCGCAGTCGTCAGATGTGGAAAGCGCGCCACGTCTGCTACGTCCTTAGTTTCGTTCGAACCTGGCTCCGGGTACCTTGGACAACTTTTTCTTTTTTTTTCACCCACCACTCACTAGAGTTGTTCGTCTCTACCCACCCAGTGCGTTATATAAAGTCCACGAAGCTTCTAGCTGTATGGTTGTAATGTTGGGTCTCCTGGTCCTGGCTCGCCTGGGTAGTTGCTGCGGGAAGAGACGTCAGTTGGGTGATGGAATTGGATATTCCTCACTTTTTTGCTGTATTGGTGTGTGGTCATCTGACTTGATATATATGTTATCGCTGGACGAACCAACCGACCCAAAACATATTGTCAATATAGGAACGAACAAACAGATCGCGAGAAAGATTTCGGGTCTGACCGTGGTTTGGTAGTCCGAATAGGATTCAAGTATGCAAAAGCTTGAAATATGGCCATGAAATGGATTATGCGTGCCGTGGAGACAGTTTTGGGGTTTGATGCTTTTGAACTAGACTTACGGGTATGTGTTAGTGAGCAGGAGAACAGCAGGCGAGGATTTGCAAAGGAACGACCATTACGATGTCTCGGCCGTACCTGCTCAGAAGAGGTCTTTTCGAACTCAGTCCACTGTGCACCTTCGGTTATTCCTCCCAAACCATGCGACTTATTACGAATTTCAGACAGGAACCAGACGAGGTTGATCAACCGGCGATGGAACAAATGCAATCACTCGAAAATATCAACATCATCACTCTCACAAAAAGCACCAAACTTGTCTTCAACAGAGCATCAATTTTTTTTCCCCTCCACCAAGCGGCAGAGGAGGTTTCAAGTTAGTCTAACAAACAAATACAGTAGAATCGAAAACACTTCCAAAAGTCTTTTTCTCTCGTACACATCGCCGGAGCTTAGCAGCGTCAATCCTCATAGCTTTCTTCCATCCAAACATCTTTCCATCTTTCCATCTTTTACACTACATCCCAGCATCCACCGCTTAGTCGAGGAAAGCGACGTCACGAGCATGACGGCGGGCGAGGGCAGCAGCGCGACGAGCAGCACGACGCTTCTGGCATCCACCCTTAGCAGGCTTGGTAGCCTGGGGAGCAGCAGTGGTGACAGCCTTGGTGGCGGAGGGGACGAGAGTGGTGGTAGGAACCGCAGCGGCCTTAGTAGTAGTAACAGCAGGAGCAGCGGCCGCAGTGGTGGTAGCAGGAGCGGCAGTGGCAGCGGGAGCAGCAGCAAGACCAGTAAGGGCGGTAGCGGTAGCGGTGACAGCGGAGCGGGACTGAGCGACGTTGACGGCGCCCTTGATCAGGGCGGGGCCGGGGATGGGGTAGCTGGTCATGGGCTGGTAGATGTTGAAGAGGATGCCGGCGTCGTTGGGGGTGTAGAGCGCGGTACCCTTGACACCCGCGGGCTTCTCGGTACCGGAGCCGGTAACCTCGAGGTTGAAGCACTGGGGGTAGTTCTGGGCGCCGTTGGCCTGGCCGGCGGAGTGGAGGGCGATGATCTCGTGGCGGAGGACGTAGAAGCCGGGGGCGATGTTGGCCGGGATCTCGACGAGCCAGCTGTTGCCGTTCTCGATGAGCTGGTCGGAACCCCACTTGCCGGGGGCGGCGGAGCCGTCGATGAGACCGACCTCGTCGATCTTGAAGAACTCGAGAGCGGTCTTGTCGACGGTCTCGCAGCCAGCGGTGCCGCAGTTGGCGAGGTAGTCGATCACGGGACCGTGGTGAGACTCGGGCCAGGTATCCCACTGAATGGAGATCTTGTCACCGGCCTTGACGACGGCATGGCCCTTGGCGTTGGCAGAGTTGCGGTGGCAGATGATATCGGCCGAGGAGAAAGCATCAGGGGCAACGAAGCCGTTGTCCGTGTTGGTGGCCTTCCAGCCAACGACAACAGGGGGGTTGGCCATGTAAGGGAAGCTGCCGATGTCATAACCCTGGTAAAAGTCGCCGTTGATGACAATGTTGCTAACGTGGCCGTGGGCCGCAACGGAGGCCGCACCGGCGAGGACGGTAAGAAGAGACTTGGAAGTGAAGGAAGGCATCTTGGTTGATATGGTAGTAAGTTATTGGTGTTGTTGTGTTTGTAAGTAGGACCGACTAGCGGGTTGAATGAGTGATGTGATGTAAGGAATGATAGGCTTCACTGAAGCTGTTGTAAAGAAGGTAGAAGTAAAAAAGAAGGTGGGTAGATGCCGAATGATCAAGTTGAAGGTGGTGATTTTCCAAAACTCAGCAACATGGCGACGACCTTGACCTTATATCTTGACTTGTTCGTAGTCTTCCAGAATCGAAGCCTTACCCCTTGCCTCTTGGTGTCCCCAACCAGCCCACCTAGTCGAAGCATCGTGCTATGCAGCCAAGTCCATTTGGCATATCGTTCCGTGATGGGTATGTTCAAAGCATCGGTTAACGAACACGACGTTTCAGCGAAATGAGGTGGCCTGGACAAGGCGGGGTCTGATAACGAACCACATTCCCAAAGTTGATTCCAAGGTGACCATGTAAGCGGGTAGCCACCCCCGCGGGTAGACTGGCCATCGGATAGGGAAACAAAACAGATCGACGGCGGTGGAAGGTAATGTGGTATGCTGGCGGATCTCCAACCTCGGATACAACTCCAGGAGCATCAACTGCGTAGCAGTGGAGGGATCATTGCGGCTCCTCAAACCAAATGAGCGATACGAGGACCACAATGGGACGAACATACAGCGCCATTGTCAAGAAAGTGGTTCGTCCAAAGTGAAGATGGAACTTGCCGTGGCGCCGCAATGCCCGAGAACTGCCCGTGGGTCAAGCTTCGACCCAAGTTTCGGCATCGCAAGCTATCCAAGCTAAACCTACAAAGTCAAGCGCCGTGTTCTTGAAGCACTCCTCACCATCACAGGCATGAAACACAAGCAGCAGTGAGGTCTGTGTGGAGACTCAGGGGCAGACCAGGGGGTGATTTGGGTGTATGTAAACAAGGGCAGGCGAAGGGGTTCGCGTGGAGTCCTGCAGGGGCATCTTGAGCCTCCAACGTTCCAACGTTCGAGCTGCCACGGAACGCTTGCTAGCGCCCGCCAGCGGCCATGGTTACCGAGCCCATGGGCCCCTTGGCCCCTGGGAGACTGAGCCAGTCAAGAGGCTTCGATATGCCAGGTTTGTCGGAGTCGCGGAAGGTTGAACCGAAGTGTGGCGCCATTCAAACATGCTGACAGAGCATCACTTGCGAAGAAGAGAAACGCCAAGAAGTCGAAAGGTGGTGAAAGGGGTCAGGCCAGGATATGCCCCGGAAGTTGAGAGTTGAGAATCTTGGACAGATGGGCCATGTTGCATGAATGTCATTTTCACTTGAATGACACCCTCGGCATGGGCACTTGTAAGGGGGTAGATATGAGGTCGTTTGTCAAGAGGGTTAAAGACTGACTGATAGCCTGAGTTGCATAATGTCTTTCTCTCTGTGTGTGTGGCCGAGACGACAGAGAGCCTCAGATGCTCGCTACCAGACTTTGCAAACTGCGCATTGTCCATTATGCCGCGGCGGACCACAAAACGACGACGGGAAGATCATAATGCCAACAACTATGTGCATTACGGCTGGTTGGCGAACAGAAGTACCACGTGTCTGAGGTGTGATGGTAGGTATATATCATGTCCATCCTGGTTGTATAAAAACGATGTGCGGCCCCAGCTCTCTCGCAGTTGGTTCTGTTCCTGGGTATTTCGGGATAGGAGGCGTCCAACGACTTCAAGGATCAGCTGGTCAGTCAATCTGTTGGAAGGACGTGTCTTTGGCCGTGAATTGTTACACCGAAGGCTGGATAGGGTGAAAGTTGGAAAGTCCCATGGCTCATTGAAAGCTGTTGGAAAAGCGAAGGCGACAATCGAGTTGGGGAATATGAGCGGTCAATGAAGAAAGGTCAGTAGAAGAATGGCATGCGTTTGAGGGTTGAGGCAAACGATGGGCTGAGGCGGAATGGTCTGGCCATCAGCAAGACGGGATGGAATTGCGAGATTGGATGTTGATGAGGAACCGAAGTTGTTGTTGGTGATTGCAGTGATGACAGCTGAAAGAACGGGGACAGCTACCTACGTAGCGTCCTACCTATGTAGCGCAGGCTGCGCAGCGCTGTCCGATAAGACGGAGCGATAAGGACTCGAGCGACAGGCACAAATAGCGGGGGTGGGGCGCATCCTCAACGGGCGCGGCCCCACTGTTAGTGCATTGCTCCACTCCAAACATCAAAAGTTCAACTTCCTTCCAAGTTGAACATTTTCACAACAATTTCACAATCGGGAAGGTCCAGTCGAACCGACAGTGTTTGGCTCCTTCCATCATTGCTCCCAGCACATCAGGCAACACTCATCTGGCCAGACTAGCGTCATACCTCGGCTTCGACCCTGACAGCTTAGCACATTTATTCTGCTCCTACTCTGGCGTTGGAGTTGAGTTTACGCACCGTTACCTGGTCACTGAGAGAAAGAACAACAACCAGCGAATATTGAACAGCTTCCGACCTTCCGGTGTACTGTCCTCAGGCACGCTACTACCGACGTTTCCTTGTCGCGTCTGTCGAGCTTGCTAGCTTGGCCGCCCTTCAAAGACATAAAAGCGTCCATCTGAAAATTACGCTCCCTTGAGCCAAACAACACAAACATTTACGGACATCGAGCCAGGCGCCCATCGAATCATATCGGTGAACTCGGGCCGTCAAGAAAAGCCCGCATTCGTACCCGAGAATCACTTGCTTTTTCACCTTGCCTGATAAAAGCAGCAGGGCAGCAACTGAAGACAGCACTATCAATCAACAAAATAGCCAGCATTCCTACCTTGAGGAATTACTAACGCGTCGCCAGTGCTACTGGCCCATCACTCTGACGTCACCATGTCAAGTCCAAACATGAACAAGCTGGCTCTCGATGCTAGAACTCGCGAGCTCAAGCAACAACTA
This sequence comes from Neurospora sp. CHS-2018a, assembly GCA_009802275.1. Classification (NCBI taxonomy): domain Eukaryota; kingdom Fungi; phylum Ascomycota; class Sordariomycetes; order Sordariales; family Sordariaceae; genus Neurospora; species Neurospora sp. CHS-2018a. Next base: position 306,975 of record RAKG01000017.1, on the reverse strand, counting down.
CTCCAATCTATGCAAAAGGACCGCTCTTCTCGCCCTTCGCCGGCCACCAGCGAGAATCTTGCGCCTGCCAGCAGATCCCTAACCACTACGGTCGCGTCAACACCAAAGCCCCAGCAAGTCGAGATACCGAAACCTCAGTTTGTTCCTCATACTGTTCCTCAGGTTCCTACCGAGACGTCCATCTCGGCCGATGAGAGTGATATCGCCGCTTTGATCCGCTCTTTTTCCGATCACGTCGATCCCATACCAGGAATTGTTCCTACACCGGATCCCTCTACCAAACAGCAGAATCAAAGCTCTATCGAGGCCCTACCAAATCAGGCCACTCCTGCACCGGCCTCGAATCATTCCTCTATGCCTCCTCCTGGACTCGCAAAGGTCGTAATCACAGCGCCCTCTACTCCGGCCGAGGAGGGTGAGATTCAGAGCGATGCGGAAGAGCCAGTTAAGGCAAAGGTGTACGAACGACGTCAAGAGCAATCGAAGCACCAAGCCTCTCAAGGAACTGACAAGACTCCGCGATCCGGAGCTGTTAACAAGAAACATGTGCCTCAAAAAGGCCCCGGTAAGCCCCAAACAGGCACCGAGAAGGCTATACGTACAAATAACAGGCCCGAAACCCAAAATGCTCAGGCCAGGAATGCGCCTACCACTACCTCATTGACTCCCCAAAAGGCCCTCGAGCGAGCCCTGGAACTCAACCCGGACGTACGGGAATGGCTGGCGCTAACTGATTACTATAACGTGGAAACACGTACCCAAAAGATCGAACGACTTCGTAAGCTGAAAGCTCTGGCCGCAGAGAAAGAAAGAATAGAAGCTGAGCATGCTGCTCAAAGGGCCAGGCTAGAGGCCGAGCGGCGCAAGTTGTTCGAGGAAGAGGGATTGGACTTTGGTCTCGTTGCCACGCCGGTAGTCGAGACTGCCCCGGCAACCACTAACAAACTAACCGAAGCTCCCAAGGCTGTAGTGCCCAAAAGGGAACGAGAGAGCCCCGTGGACATGGCCGATATTCGCCCAGAAAAAAGGCTTCGGCCGGAGGAGAATGGACTCCGGCCGATGGAGATCGACAACGAGTATGACGACCGTTATCGGGAACGTGGTCGGCCCGAGTATCCTACCAAGCGTGCCCCATCATGGTCTCCGCGTCGTTATCGCGCTTCGTCACCTCGTCGCGACCACCGTCCTAGCCGTCCTTCCTCTCGCGACCGCGAGTATCAGCCCCCTCGGTTTTCTCCTCGGCCTCGGTCCCGCGATCGTTCCGATTTCAACAAGTACGATGGACGCCTTCTCCATAAATATGACAACCGGAGTTATCATGGTGACGATAAAGGCTTCTTTGACGATCACCGTGGAGACAAAGCTCCTCGAGCCCAGTCACCCCGTCGACCTAGGGATTTGGAGCATGTTGAGCACTTCGATACGGGCGAAAAGGGCGGTCAGTTTTCCTTGCGGTCATCCTTTCGCCATTTCAAGCACAACGAGCATTGGTTTCAACAGTTCAGACACCCCCGCTAAGGGACTCAGCCCCGTCGACCAAATGATATCCCCTTACCTCATGGTCTGACGGGGCTTCATTTGCTCCAACATCGTATCATTATCATATTCCTCGTGGAAAATCCGTGCAAATCTCTCAAGTGACCACGATATTAATGTTCCGTGATGCAGATACCCGATTTTTCGTCCTCAAGTCCTTCAACAACGAGAACCTAGAAAAGGCTATGGATGACGTAAGTCAAGCACCCGCTCTGTCCCGGATCTTCTGTTGCGTGGTGTTTCCGTGGTTTACGCGTTATTTATAGGGAATTTGGGTCACCCAAACGTCCAACGAAGAAAAGTTCACCAAAGCCTACGAGACGTGCAGAAACGTCATCTTTTTCTTTTCCGTGAACAAAAGCAAGGCTTTTCAGGGTTATGTAAGTTACGTGCCAGCCCGATCAACTCGGAGTCTCATCTAACATGTACATTCAGGCATTGATGACCAGTCTACCTTCGGCCGACATCACCAAGGCATCTTGGATGAAGAACATTCATTGGCAGACCTCCCCTCCCTTCCGTCTTAGATGGCTTAGCAAAGTTGCCGTGCCCTTTTCCCGCATCGGATACCTCAAGAACCCGCTCAACGAGAATCTCTCTGTGTTGATCGCCAAGGACGGCCAGGAAGTCGAGGAGGATTGCGGCCGCGCCTTGTTGAGAGAGATGGAATCGTACGCGGAGTGGGAATCGTCAAAGAACACAGTCCCCTCCGGAAGTCGTCATCATCATCAACAACAACAACAACAACACGCACGCCGGGAGGGCGATTCGGGTTCGGGCTTCAATGCCCCCTCGTGGTGGAACAACAAGAAGAAGCCGCACCATAACACCAACAACAACAATCACTGGAATAACCATCACAATAACAAGCGCACGGAGGATCACCATGATAGGTCGTCTGCGCGTTAGACTGGCCAGGCCCTTCTTGATCGCCTTAGGCGCGGGCTTTCTCCAGCGTCAAAGGACCCTCCAGCTCCAAGCTCTCCGGCTGTCTCGAGACAGAATCAGGTTAAACCGGCTTACAATCACCGGAAAACCCAACCGAGCATGAAACGACCAACCAGACAACAAACAACAACAGCAACCATCCTGAAACCTACCAAATTCAAACTCAAATCGACGAACAAGAATATGAACGGTGGCGGCTGCGGCATAGGGGAGTGAAGAGGAGGCTTGGGTGGTGATCGCAATGGTAACGGTCATAATTTACTGGTACCGCAGCATTTGAGGCTGCTCGGCACTAAGGGCGTGTTCGTCGTGTGCCCCTGAATTGGTTCGGAAATGGTGGAAACTTTCAGTGGTGTGGTTCACGGGCAGGACGGGATGAATGTAAAATGTATGTGTGTACGTTTAGTTGTTCGATTATACAGCGAATAAAGCGAGTGAAAGCGTGCAAAGCGAGGAAAGAGTGGAAAGAGAAGATGTAAAGAGAGAACAGAGCATAGCGAGAACAAAATAGAACAGAACAATAGGTACACAGAGGTACCTAGCTTTGCTATGAGTGCAGTAAGATATGGTTTGGTTACCTACCTACCTACCTACCTACGTATCTACCTACCGAACAATAACCACAACTCTTCATAAAGGTTCACGATTCCTTGACTCCTACATTCCCCCTCCATGCTTACATAAGGTAGGTAGGTAGGTGAGTAAATAAAAAGCCTTCCGATTACCTCAACATCCTCTTCCACGCCCCCCGGGTGGATGGCCTACTCCCGCCCGGGGAAATCTCGGTTTCATTAATCCCGAAGTCATGGCAAGTCACTGCTTCATTAAAAAAGCCAAGTGATCATCATGGACATTGTGCGTATTTTTCGTCATGTATATACTCGAAGTATATGTACACCATCAACACAATCCCTAGATCCTCTCTATATCCCCCATGTATCCAAGAAATTCAACCAGCATGTACCCAAGAACAGACAAAATCTTTACACCACACATCAGGCAGCAGGGGCGTCTTTCCGCCGCCGTCTAACGTCAATCTTGACATTAAGCGCCGGAATAATCGTATGCGCCACCCATGTCGGTGGCGGTCTCTTGTCGATGGGCTTGATGTCGTAGTTCTGGAGAATGTGGGCGAGCATCATTTTGACTTCGTGGGCTACGAAGAAGCGGCCGGGGCTGTAACATGTTTTGAGTTAGCAACGCACCCACCCAACGAAAGAAAAAAGGGAAGTGGCTGAAGGTGGGAGTGGAAGCAGATAAACGGTGTAAAAAAGAGAAAGTACTAACCAAGCATGCCTCCCATGACTAAAAGGCAAATGCTCACTACTAGTAGTCACCAACCCCAACCTCTTGATCCTCAACGCTTCCTCTGTATCCCCCTTCTCTTCCTCCGCCCGAGCCTCATACTCCTCCCTCACCCTCGAAAACCTCAACGCGTCATACGCCTTCGGATCCTCGTAAATCTCTGGGTCATGCTGCACGCTCATGTTCGTCATCAGAATCGCTCCGTAGGGGGCATGCCACCCCTCAAACGGGTTGGTAATCCCTTCCTTCGCTACCACCTTGCGGTGAGTGAGACCCGTGCTGAAAATCGATAGACGCATGCTCTCGCGGATAGCCGAGTCAGTTCTGTATAAACGGGCAAGGCCGTTTTTGGTCCAGATGCCATTGGGTTCAGACTGCAAAACGGTGCTGGTTTCCTCGCGCAAGATGGACAGGTAGTCCTTGGCTGGATCGGAGGCGAGCAGGTCGAGAAATAAAGCGTGCAGGGTGATGACAGTCGTATGAATGGCAGCGAACTCGATGGGCAGGAGGCGCATGGCGATCATGTAGGGCGTCTGTTCGTGCGGGAGGTTGTCGGCTTTGGCTTGGCGGATGAGCCAGGTTACCAGGGATTCTTCTGGTGGTGTTTGGGATTCGCCGGATTCGAAGCGCTCGTAGTCCCGGAGGCGCTGCTCGATGACGGGTTTGACGAGTCGATAACCTTGGTAAAAATGGTACCAGTTGGGCAGGGTGACGAGACGGCCGACGAGCGGGTGGAGGACCGTCGGGAAGAGCGTCAGGATCAAGCAATTGCGGAAGACGTCGTCGGCGAATCCGACTTGGCTGGATAGGAAGGCTTGGTTGCGGCAGAGAGGCAGGCCGACGGCTAGGCGGTTCATGACACGGGGGACGATGGCTAAGAGGGCCTCCCAGAGGTTGATGGTGTTCCAGTTCTCGGTGTCGGTGCCAAAGGCAATGTCGATGGAGTCGGCTACTTCTTGTTGGATGTCGGGGAGGAGACCGACGAGGTTGCGGGCCAGGTGCTTGTGCATCACCTTGGTAGGGAAGTGGTCATCGACATTGAAGAAGTTGTAGGCGCCGAAGAGGACATCTTTGTGGGCTTCTTGGGTGTTGAGAACGGTCTCGGGCTGTTCGACCATCCAGGCTATCTGTTCTCGAGGAACGACGATTTCGTCGGGCTGGCTGGGCGAAGCGGGAGTGACGAAGGAGCGGCCGTGTTTGCCATACTTGTTGTAACCTTCTTGGACCCAGTTGTGGTAGTTGGAGAGGTTCATCCAGTTGCGAATAGTCGCACGGATTCCTCCAGTGTAGCCGACTCGAGGCAACGATTTGGGATACGTTGACTTCTTGGTCGATTCGATGGCGAAACTCGCGATGGTAAGGAGGATGACAAGCGCCGTTATGCGACCCGGAGTCAAACTGGCCAGCAGCGACTCGACGAGGTGGGAGCTCAGACTGGTGGTCGCCATTGTGTCTATCGCGTTCAGCCAATATTGGTTGACACTTGGAAGAACATGTTTTGGTCGTGCCCAAGGGATTCGGTTGTCGTTGGCGCCATGTTTGCTTATTCCTGGTCAGGGTATACTCCGCGATGAAACACGGACAAGAAGTTGACGAGGATCGAAGTCGACGCGGATTGGTGTTTTTTGTCCGGGCATGCGTACAAGGCACGTCACTTCAGGGGCTCTGGGCCTGGACGTTGCGGGGTACTTCAGGGGCGTGGTCCACTGTAAATAGTTACCCCAACCCGGCCCGTAGAAGTAGGTAGTGGGGGGTGGCTTCTAGGCAACCGAACCGGTGGGGTCTTGTTCCTTTGTTTTCTTCAGCCCTATGACGAGCCTCGCCTCATCCCTTCTTATAACTTTTTTCTCGGCCTCGTGGATCCGCGGAAAGATAGCCTTGAAGGCGCCTTCCGTCTGATCGCAATGCATCGCCATTCCAATATCGCGACAGGGCCAAATGTCTCAATGTGACACCACAATTCCGACACCAAGAAAACCATGCGACTAGTTCGAGATGTCTACCTTTAACGGCCTGCTGGTCGAGTTCCCCGACATTAGAGGTTAGAACATAGCCTCCAATCCATTCTTGCTTGACTCGATGGCTGACCACTGTCCTTGATCTAGTCGACTTCTTCCGCAACCACCCAAACCGCAGGGCTCCCTTGGCTTGCTTCTTGAGCCATGTTCACACTGATCATCTGGCTGGTCTCGACACTTTGCGTTCACCATTGTTAGTTGGAAACTGTGCCCTCTTGACGGCTATGTCTAACCGTTCCTAGCGTATACTGCTCTGCCGCCACCAGGGAGATACTGCTCCGCCTAGAGACCGTCGCTCGCCGTATCAACTATGCCCAAGGCATCCTGGAAGCTCGACAGCTGTCCTACAAGCACCTCAAGAACTTGTTGAAGCCACTCCCACTTGACACCCCGGTCGAACTCGAACTCGAGCCCGGGAACCATATCCAAGTCACCCTGCTAGACGCCAACCATTGTCCTGGTGCTGTCATGTTTTTGTTCGAGGGTCAGGGAAAGGCTGCCCTTTACACTGGGGATATCCGGAGCGAGCCATGGCATGTCAACGCCATTGCAAGGTCACCATCCATGGTTCAGTATACATACGGACTGAAGACACTCGATACAATCTACCTCGACACATCATTTATCGAGGACATCGAGTTTCCCACAAAGGCCCAAGGCATAAGCGAGTTGCTGGACAAGGTCTCCAAGTATCCTCCCAATACTATCTTCCACTTTCAGGCCTGGACATATGGGTACGAAGATGTGTGGGTTGCCCTGTCCAAGGCACTAGGGTCAAAGGTAAGAACTACGCCTGTAATAACGCGTCGATCGTTGGCTAACCTTGATAGGTCCATGTTGATGAATACAAAATGGGCATATACCAGTCCCTCCTTGCCAAGGATCCAGGCAACAAGCGTGGCTTTGGTGTCCTGCATCACTTATCTCCTGAGGCTCCGGCACTTGTGGGATTTATGCGCGGTAATTCGTACCACCCTGGCTGCCTGACATTGGATGAAAACGTCCGCCTCCATAGCTGTGAGAAGGGCAACTATTGCAAGACAGTCCGGGAAAACCCGGTAGTCCAGATACATCCCGTCCTTACCCACCTCAATAACGATGAAGACCTTCCGGAACTTGGCATTGGTGGAGGCGGGGATGATCTTGAGCCTGAGGAGGAGCAAGACCACTTGTCTGAGGTACAAATCCAGATGGTCATGAAGTTGTAAGATTTCCCTGCAGCATCCTGAGGTTATTCTCATGCTAACTCTGACAGTATCCGCTGGCTTGAGAAGTCGGCTGAAAAGGTCGAACTCCTACCTCTCGAGTCTTTTGCGAGCGGCTCCAAAATTGAGATAGGCATGGACCTGCTCACCTCTGGTGCAGATAACAAGACTGCGCTCCTCAATTTCCTGCGAGACCTGATTGACAAGTCGAAATCTCAGATAGCTCAGGACAGGTCCATTCTGGCTGCTAATAATAGATTCGAAGGGAACCTGCCTAGCCTCATCACCTTTCCCTATTCTCGTCACTCATCGTATGTCGAGCTTTGTCATTTGGTTGATGCTTTCAAACCAAAAGACGTATGGCCCAACACTGTCAACCCACGCGAGTGGCTTGAACAAGGTATGATGGCATCTGTCCCCAATGGTCAACACCTTTTACTGACACTCAATTTTGTCAGGCATTACCATTGAACACTTGTTTGGAAGGCACTGTTCCGGCAGTTCATTCCGACACGACAAACTGATGGAAGAGATATTTGGAACAAGGGAACAACCCATCTTGGTCAGCGACGGCAGCCAGTCCACCGCTAGCCATCCTGGAAGCTCACTCCATGAGCCTTCATCGCCAGCCCCACAGGTCGTTGACAATTGGGATGGCACAACCATTGCCCCTAATCTGAACTTGTCAAGCAGCTTCTCTCAGATTTCGGTCCAGGAGGAAGATTCATTCGACATGCGCGCCCATGCCTTTCGAATGATGCTAGACAACGCCATGAACAACGCCGGCCACGAACTCGGTCTTATATCCACCAGAGACCATCACACAAACATGGAGGTTGAGCTAGGCGAAACATGATTGGAGCGCATATTCTCAACCCTTTGATGGCACTCTCTTTTGGATGTCTCGGCTCCGGGACCCCCTTTTCTAGCGTTGTAGTAGCCACGAACACCGTTCGGTATTTGGCCGCCCAGCATGGAGAATCTTGTTTCCAGCAATCGAATCGGAATTATATACCCCAGAAAATCTGGAGATCGACCTTGGAGTGCAACATTGCAACATTCTACGATCAATCTGGGGCATGATTTAGCCATTTACAACCTGTTTCCGCCCTCCCCTACTTTGCCTAAATGTCACCTAACCCCCCGTTACCCCAACTTTGGATGTTTCAGGGCCATGTGGAGGGGAGTTCGGGGAGCCACATTCTACGTCAATATCGGGAGGCGGCTTTCACATGGGGAGGGTGTAGCGTGTAGATGGCTCCAAAGGGAAGGTAGATGAAGTTCTTGGGATATAAATGTCTGGAGTCCCGGATTTTCAACGTGCTTGCAGCCACACCTTGCTTCCCCGGGTACCTGGACCCTCTGAGCCGCTTCAACATCCCTTCTTCCCAATATCCCACGGGCGCGTCCTGCAGGTCAGATATGAGGCTCCTTAGACTCACTCTCCTCGTCTCTTGCTGGGCCTGGGCCTGCTGCGCCCTCGTCATCGAAACCGCGACTCTGGGCCTTCAAGACAAGCAGATAGCCCAGCGCGCCGACCCTTCGCTTGCCGGATACCTGGGCGTCTTCTTCCTCGGCGCCGATCCATACATCTACTTCTACCTCAGCAACGGCAACAACCCCATCTCGTTCAAGGCACTGAATCAAGGTTCACCGATCTTCAAGCCGACCAAGGGGACAGGAGGTGTTCGGGACCCGACGATTGTTCCCGGTGGAGGTAACGAGGCGGGGAAGAAGTGGTATATTATTGGGACGGATTTGAATATTGGAAAGGTGCGTTATCGCTGGGGTGTCAACAACAGGGATTGAAAGAGGTTATTGACGGTACTACGAGGAATAAACAGACAACATGGGACGCAGCACAACGAAAGGGCTCCAAGGGGATCTTTGTCTGGGAAAGCACCGATCTGATAAACTGGGTCAACGAGAGACTGGTGGTGGTAGAGGACAATACAGCCGGCATGGTCTGGGCGCCTGAAGCGATTTGGGATCCTGCCAAGGGCCAATATCTCGTCCATTGGGCTTCAAAATTTGTACGTCCCCTCCTTCCTTCCCTCGTTCCTTCCTTCCTCCCCATTCACCTCCTTCCCAACTTTCCCATCTTCCTACCTTACCAACTAACTAACCAACCCCACAACAGTACCCAACCTCCGACCCGAACCATACCGGCACCCCCTCCTCCATCAAAATCCGCTACGCCTACACCTCAGACTTCAAAACCTTCTCCACTCCCCAGACTTACATCGACCGTTCCCCCACCGACATCATCGACCTGACCATTCTTCCTGTCAACAGCACCAACGGGCAATCCTTCCTCCGCTTCATGAAAGACGAATCCCTCAAGACCGTCTTCGTCGAAACATCCACCACCGGCCTCTTCGGTACTTGGACGCGGGCCGGCGGGTCATCAGCCATCATCCAATCGGGTGTAGAGGGGCCGGCGGCTTATTGGGATAATACGACTCCCGGTAAAGTTCATCTGTTGTTGGACTTTTATGGGAGTGATGGGTATAGACCGTATGAGAGTTCGAATCCGGGAAGTAATGGGGGGTGGACGGCGAGTTCGAGGACAGGGTGGCCGACGGGGTTGAGGCACGGGAGTGTGCTGCCGGTGGATCAGACGCTTTGGAACAGGTTGAACTCGAAGTGGGGTTGAGAAGGGGGAGGGGGAAGGGTGCGGAGGGAGTTGAAGTGGTTGAAGGGAATAAAGAGAGGAACGTGACGAACCGTTACAAGCATAGGAGTACAATCACCGGGATATTAAAGACGTAGAAGTTCAAGTAGCCAAAGGGTACTGGTATTAAGTGTAAGCTACTGCTTCCTGAAAGCCCTGCGTATAAAGACGGCCTCCGCAGGCCTCTTGATACTACATAGATCTTCAACAAGCAATAGCTTACACACAATACCAGTACCCTTTGGCCCCTCGAACTAATACATCTTTGATATCCCGGTGATTGTATTTCTGTGCTAGTAGATCAAAGGGAACAATATACGAGTGTGTCCTTGTCGAGAGTCTTTGGTTTCAGTTGCCATTGCAGAATCTTTGGTTATGATGTACTCCTTGACTACGTATAGACCATTTCACATCGGAGATGGTAGGACATTTGGGATCAGGGATCTGGGGACTATGTATTGATGAATATGGTTAGGATGTCGAGAAGGGTGGAAGGGCAAATTTGAGAGAAGTGGTGGTCGAGGCAATGCAAATGGTTAAGGCATGGGAACTGGTGGGCATTACTTGGATCTTATTTGACTGGGTGTCTGTCATACCACGATACCCTCGTCCTCTGTCTCTCTACACTGTAAAACAATGTCTTGTCCGAATCCAAGATGAAGCCTCTGCTACGACATGGGGAATGTGAGTGAGGTTGAAGTGTCCATTTGGGTCTCTTTGGGTGGAGAATTCATCGTGGACTAGGGAATACAGCAAGTAAACGAAGGTTAACACAACTGAAATGCCCAAGACTCACTCCTTAGCCGGAACCAGCTCTCATACTGACCACATAGCACTTGTCGGGAAAGAGCAAAAGGAGCTAAAAAATGTGACACTTCACATATCCTCTCTCCGCCCATGCATACCTGAAGTTCCCCAATGGGTATTGTTACTGCGAACGTTTTGCTTCCCTCCCTAGAATAGCTTCAATGGATGAGGTGACTAAAGCAAATCGTCGCTCTCTTGCGGCAAGGATAAGACGTGGTGGTGATATCGTGTCTTCCACGTGAACATGAGAAGCTTGTGTCTTTCTTATACCTCTCTGTCTACGAGCTTTCGTTAGGATTTCCAACATCTTGCCTTTCCATGTTGTGTAGCGTGCCAATCCAGATTTTACTCCATATACCACCTCTGTCGTGATTCCCATGAGCGAGCCGTGAACTTCACCAGTTTGTCTGTGAATGCCATCACCAGGAACGCAATGCCTGTTTTTCTCACCAGGTTAAATGGTTCTTACCACTATTACTTATCTGCACTCATTACTTCCGTTATGAACCTCTCCCCCTCTTGCAACCCTTCACATGTGAGCCCTGATTCATCTAGATATGTGCATCCCGGAACCCTCCGTACATTCACAGACTTCGCCTGAATGCTTTTCCGGGAATGTGATTGGAAGACTTTCGATGTCGAACATTACATTTATTACCTTTCATCTCAGGCCACCACCCAATCTGCCATCTGACATCTGGCATACGTTCGGTACGGGATGAAGCGAACAGTGATATGGAGCAAGTGGCGAGACGAAGAAGGGAAATGACCCACGCGGATACGGACTACGGTACCGAGAAGTTCGATGGGTCTCCGAAACCTGGGATTGTGTAAATTACTTACCCTCTACCCTCGATAGCTGCTGGCTGGCGGGGAAGGGATGATGGGTGCCCCCGATATTCGTCGAGGAGAGCATGAGTTCAGCGCAAGTGACACTTAAATATCTTGATATGAGGGCATTGTACGTATCTTGGAGGATGCGAGTGTGTAAGCTGAGCGGCCCGGAAACGTGAGTTAGCAACCCTTATGCGCAGCAGGAGGAGGAGGCATGACTGGCATGCTGCTGCCGTGGACCTTGGACTCTTTGCATGTTATCCAAATATCGTTTTTTGATTTGGTATCATAGGAGTAGTTCCTCATTGTACTCCATTAAACTCCTCTGGAGAACACTTCTGACCCCGAGTCCGCCAAATAGCAGGAAACAAGGGCTCGTTGGTCGGATCTCCGGCCCATCAGCTGCATGTAATGCCTTTGCTGCTGTATGTTGGTCATTTTGTTTGTGCTCCAATCGACGAGAACGGTCGAGATGAATGACCCAGGTCCAGAGGACAAGGGGCAACGGCCAGTACCGGTAGGTATTCTCCGGAGACAGGGAGACAGGTAAGCCTCCCCTCCAACGGGCTGGCAGTTACTTTGCCCCTTCAACCTTTTGATTGGTCCCTGGCCAGTTTCAACACGATGTAACGACGGCTCGCGGATGTTGAAAATTCCTGGCGGCGGGCTTCGGAAGGCTGGACCCCTGGTCTCGATGGAATGGTGAGATTACGCCGGCTTCGAGCGTGTTGTTGATTGAGTTTTTCACTTTGTCTCCCTCCCGACCCTGTCGTCTCGTCTCCAGCCGTCGACAAATTTTATTCTCCGCAATTTCTCCCCCCGCAATCCCAGAGAGCGAGTGACCAAGGTAGAGTTATTGCGATTTGCTTCTATTCTTGGAGAGCTACCAGCTACCTCTCTGTCGGTAAAGGCAAGCAATATGGGATCGCCTTGTGGGTATCAAGATCTGGATGTATATAGTGGAAGGGACTGACAATCTGTCAGCTGGCTTGAAGATCAAGGAAGAGCATGAGAAATACTTTCTCACCTGCCAACAAGCGAGGGGCACAGATTCCTCCGCGGGATGAGCAGCACACCAGACGTACGTGAGTGTTTTTGTCATGAGGTGCGGAGGAGGCGTACGTTTGTACGTACCTGTTGGGGCTCTGGAAAAGAAGGCTGCGAAGGACAGTCCCGGTCGTTTGTGATATCACGGTGGTAGACGTGTGTAAGACGGTTGGAGGGTCGGGGATCTGTAGAGACCATGCCGGCATGGCTATTAGACAGCCAACAGCGTTGGGAGTCAGCACCACCACCTTTCCGTCCCGTATGTATCCGACAATGTCACTACACGGACATAGGACAAGTCACGTAAGGGCTGACTTCACGAGCTGACCCCCGATATAAACCGACGAAAGGACCCAACCTCCGTTCCGAAGCGGTCTCGACCGGGCCTACCGGGTCGTCCGGCACCGCGCGATGTTTGGTCAGTGTCAAGACAGAAGCGGCGCGGTCTTGTCCGTAGTGTCGTCGAGGGTATTCGGCAATGAAGGACCAGGGGGGTGGCCGCATGACAGGACGGCCGCCGAACGTACGCGTGCCGTTGTGGCATGGCGGGTAACTGCACACTGCACACTGCACAGAAAGGCAAGTTTGCCATTGGGATGTGAATTGTGCAGCTTCAAGCAGTTGGAACAGTTGCTTTGGGAGTCCCATTTCGGACATATCATGATTGCGGTAGTCCAGAAAGGGTCATGACATGCCTGGGTCTCGCTCGGACGTTTCCCAGGGTGATAGGGTTGCCTTGTGGACGGTCTCGGCTATGCAAGCTTCTGCTTTTTCGATCAACGGTAGGGCATGGTGGAATCGCCAACCTTGCCAGCCTGCCATTTCTTCCAATCCTGTCACCTTCTGTGTGTCAGTTACTGTGCAGTCGCACTGGGAATCCCTTCCCTTTCTCTGTACATATCAAAAAGCAACAGTCAGCGCTCGCTCTTGTCCGAACATTTTATCCGATTCGTTGAACGGTCAAAGAACGTTGCACACCGGTAGTCGTTTGTTTAAAGTGCCTGCAGCCATAGCCCCCTTGCCTCCATGGCACTGGAATAGCACCCGGTCCGAGTGGACAGGTCCCTTTCTTGATGCTTTTTGTCACGCGTGGCTTTTCTGCAGTCTTTTGGGATTCGGAATCTCATGGTGATTTCCAGTTCCGATCGACTTCGTCATGGTTGACGAGGTGGTAGGTTGATGTGCGAGTTGATAGATGAGGACACCCATTGGGATCGAGCTTGACAACGCCATCAGTAATCTTCATGGAAGAAGAGACAGAAAATGTGAAATGAGTTTCTTGTTCCCTCTTCTGGAAAATTCCGACTTGGCAAGAGACGTCATATGTTGTTCCTCTTTTCTTGGAAGGCATGGAACACGCACAGACCTGGTGTTCATGGAAAGAGCCATGGTCGGTTACCGGAGGTCTCGAACAGTAGGCACCTCACCTAATCGCTTGAAAGCCCATTGTTCCTTCCTATCAAGATTTGAATCAAGCTCAGGGTTTGGTCATGCCAGGCAGTTGACGGGAAACTTTCAGGTCGCTGCGAGGAATCGCTTCTCTGCGATTGACATAGACCAAGGGGCATCCAGTGTCAAAGAATGACAGTGCAGACTTCCGGCTGGCAACCGTCCAGGCCAACCAAGACCCCCTATGTTCAGACTGCCTTTGGAAATTAGGAAGACTCCTACACACGGTTAGCTGACTGTTCGACGAATATTCAGATTAAAACAAGCTCTGACGAACCAATCAAGTGCCTCGAGGAAACACGGGCCGGTCAAGGACGCCACAACTGACAACTGGCGGAGCACGGCCATATTAGCTTCACTTATATACCAACCAACCACCACTTGCAGCATATGCTGCGTATTAGAGGTCGCGGTATACATCTGAAGACATCTGTCCGATATAGGAGGCCTAGAGGCGCAACCCACTCACTCTTTGTGGGACGAGGAGTCAAATTAAAGACCCTGTGTGAGTATGTATAATGTGTGGCGTCGCCTAGTGTATGCTTGGAATCCCTTCCCTGGGATCGACACGTTTTTGAGTCCCGTCTGTTCGTTACCTGAGCGAGTTGTGCCACCACATCTTGAAACTGAGTGTGGCTTCGGTCTATATTTACTCCGGTGTCCATGATGCATTCAATTACTTCACAGTCATGAGTCTGCAGATGACCTGGCCAAGATGGACTATGACTGCGCCGTAATGTGCGACGCATATCTCATCACCTTGACTCTCGACTTCTATCAACACAGAAGAGGGCTTGATAAGACCGAAGTCGGCCTCATGTTTAGCTCTGGACCCGACGACGTGATCCTAATCTCCGGTCCGGACCCGTTGGATGGGATACCGAGATGTCCGGTAGAGGAAGGTCAGAACATATGGGTGTCAATAAATTTATCATCTCGATATCGTGACTGCTGAGGCTTAGAGCGCTATAACTTCAGGCGGCCACCTGTTGTCCCAGGCCTCCAGGATAGTAACTGGTAATGTCTGTACTGCTGAGTATGAGAGAATGCACTGGCGATCCTGATCAATGTTAGCTTCTCCAATGCACCACGCAGAGCCGGTACCGCTTTTTTTCAGTCGATTTGGTTTTACTCAACCAATCCTGCTACTGGATCGGTCCCAAGAAACCCTGTGACCCGCATCAACTCACAAGAGGATTGGTCGTATCCCTTGTTAGGCTTTGCTAGTCCGGATCTTAGCGTAGGTTGAGTAAAACCAAATCGACTGCGAAAATGCGGTATTTGGTTCGGATCTGAGAGACGTGCGTTAAACACAAGTGACCATGCTAAACGTCACCTCGTGTCTGCCATTGTCACATCAGTCCCGGGACTTGGCTGTCGACCAGATCGGGCGGGGTTTACTCCGTGGAGAACCCTCGACAATTGGGGCAAGAACCGGACGTTCAACATCTCTGGATGACATGTAGGGCAGTGGTGTACGATCGTGGAGCTTAGGCAGGAGGGTAAAGCTCGCTCTCCCTTCTCCTAGTGGTCCAGCTCGGTCATCGCACCTGGTTAAAAGTCATCCCCATGCTCTTAGTAGATTCAGATAAGGATCATACTCACGTTCAGTATTTAACCCGCCTGAAAACCCTTTCTTGGTAATGTGAGTGACAGTATTGGTCTGGCTAATCCCAAAAGAAACTTTAGAGTTGTGGTAGACGCAGCAGGAGAGCAAGTCCAAGTGTAGATACGAAGTGTTTCTGGAAGTTGTTGCCAACACTTTTCTTCTTTTCGTTCCTCTCTTATAAGGCTGGAACTCTTGGTGAGACAATATGAATGCTAGTAGCTACCGCTACCGGCAGCCAAGACAGAACTCTGTAGTGATAGTTCGCTGCTCGATTGGTACCGACTTGGGTTCATTGTGGGTCTGGTAACCCCATTGCCACTGAGACATGACAAGCGAAGTCTAGGAAGATGGGCCTAGACCTGGCGAATCCCCATGCCAGAAAAATTTGGGGTTTGGGGCTTGAGGGAGGGCTTGTTGCTGGGAGGTCAGGAAGGGAAGGGCCCCAAATTCGGCTATTCATCGCGAGTATGATATGGACTTCTCACCATCGAACGTTTCCGAGTCATAGCTGGCCACGACGTCCTTCCTCGCCAACGGAACAAGGGAACAGCAACAAACACGATGGGAGGGAAACGGATGGTCTCCTCATCTCCAGCATACAAGTAAGAGCCTCAAAACATGGCATTGATTGTATGCAGGACCCGAACACGCACTCGACTGGTGTTGATATTAATTCCAGGTATTTTTGGCTAGCGAGAAGCGGGAACTGATTTATTGCCGGTTGGGAAGAACGGGACACAAATTGCAGACCCTTTCAGCGACGGCCCGTTTGGTATCCGAGCTGGTTTCGCTCAACTCTCGTTCCGTGTCTTTGCAGGAGGTTTCAGAAGAACCAGGTAATGCAAAGACTGCCCCTTGGGCTGGCAAGGAACAGCAAACGTTGCGCCATCTCTTGACCACTTTGTTGTTTTCACTACCCCTCTCTGACATGGGAGGTCCTAGGAGGAGTAGCCGTGACGGAGCGAGGGCAAGCGGATTGTGATGAGACTTGTCATCGGTCGGATGCATCTCCTCGTCATCTACACAGTCTGTGAATCGAACTGGGCCTGGGGAGGGACAGAATCCACCAGTGTCTAGATCCTGTAGGGATCAAGACATGGGTCTTCAAACCCCACAAAATGCACCGTTGAGAACCAAGGTTCTGATCCCGACGTGTACCCGTTCTCCCGTTGTACCGTTGTACATCACTCGAATGGAGCTTTCCTGATGTGGAGAGGACTGGACAACGTCCGAGCCGAACCAAGACTGGAAACAAACTCAAGAGACGCTGCCCAACATGAGATTGCAAGACTCATACGAGACGGAAGTGGAGAGGATTCCCGTCATCTCCTTGTCAGACTGTCAGAGAAGAGGGATGATGATAGGGATCCATGTCTTTTTCTGCAGATCGAGTCTGCTAGCAGTGCCTTTTTGTCATTCAAGAGACACGCTAATCGAGCTCATCGGAGTCGAATACCCGTACAACACCAGAAGAGAGGTGATAGCAAGCAAGCGGATAGAGGGAAGTGAGGGGGATCGATGTGAAGGCGGTGGGGATGGTGATGGGGAGATACAAGGGGCAAACAGCAAATGAAAGGCTGGAAGGGGAAGGGATACATGTCCTGATGGTCTTAATACGCTCAAATATAGGGCTGAGGTCCAAGGAACCCATGCGTGATTGGCTTCTTGCAGTCTTCAAGGTAACTGGATTGGGCAAGCCTGGGTCTGTCTGCATTCAGAACTTTTCATGCTGCCCTCTGGCCGTAGAGCTTCAGACGATGGCACCGTTGGCATTAGTGATGCTGGTTGCCGTGCGGACCAGTGCAAGAAACACCGTAAAAACAGTGTCGAATGAGCACGATGGAGAAGACCTGCCGTTCATGCCGCGGCCGCTAGCCGGTTTCAGATGACCAGCAGAGTCGTTGGCCTTGCGAATCAGTTTGCCCACGGTCTACATCTGGACAGTGAATATTGGGATAGGGCATCGATGGGGCGTTGGGAGTCGGAGAAAAAAGGCCCACGAGAGTGCCATGTTGGCCGGTGAAAGCATGGCGACAGGGAAGAGAAGCATCACCATCTGCTGATTCAAGCATGCAATGTGCAGCCGTGGGGGACAAGAGGGAGAAGATCGCCATGACGCTTGGTCACCTGAAGGCCAATACCGTTGAGTTTGCTGCGTGGTGTTGACACCTGTCCTGGCTTTTTGACTGGAGAGGGTCGTGTCCAAGGTGGGAGAGCGAGTGGTCCAAGTGGGTGCCCTGGGTGCTTTGGCCCCCCCTTTCCCCGGGACTTGTCTCGACTGAAGGGCGGGAGGGGACTGTCTCGACCGGTACAACCTGAGGAGCACCATTTCCGGTACCGCGCGGGAAGAGGCGAAGGAAGCGTAGCTCGGGGAGTGCTATGTCCAATGTCAGTGGTCCAGTCCATCATGAGTGAGGTCAGGAGCGTAGTGTAGCTCACAGTCAGCCTGGGAATGACATGTTACACGCAAGTTTCCATCTCTGTTGGTACCTGTTCATCCGCTACTTGGTGTGGTGCAGCGACTGCCTGATATCAGACTCAGACTTGGAATCAGTGATTCGTCGGGAACTGATCACTGATCACCTAATTCTCAAATGGCCTAGGAGGGAGGGTGACTGGAGGGTTCGCCGTTCGACCGGCAGATAGGTAGGCAATGACCGAAACACTTCGGATCAATGGCGACAGCGTAGTTGGTGCTGGCATGTCCTCATTTCGTTTCTTTTTCCCTTGGGTCGTCCGGAATTCGGAAAGGGTGAGGACTAAGGACAAGGTCAAGAGTTGGGTTGGGGACTTCACTTGGAGAAGAGAGAGATGGCTGCCTGGGAGGCTGCCGATTGGAAGTCCTGCAATTTTCGGACCGGCAACTGTGTGCCTGCTTGCCGAGCAAAATGGTTGATTTGGGGAAGGCGCAACACACAAAAGGGGAGAACAAGCCGGAGACAGCTCCAGGCTGATTGGAGATGGAGGGGTAGAGACGTTGGAGGTCACGGTACGTAACTCTGCTGCGCGCCTTCCTCCAGATCATCACTCAGCCTCCAATTGATTCCATCAAGTGGCAGGAATGCCTTGCTCTTGCCGTCTGAGTGCAGTTAGTCTATCAAAGAGCAACTTTGAACCTTCCTTATTCAGAGATGCATCGTCAGCATCGGCTCATCAGTGCTTTTGGTCAACTGAAAGGCTCACCGCCTCACGGTTGCATTAAAAAGGTTATGCTTCAATCGGGTGCACGGTTATCATTCAATCGGACAAGCCCCACATAACCGTTTGACGTTCGCAGTGGATCCCTCCAGAGTCTCCACTCAGAACCTACCCCTGTCGATGGAGCACCTTGTCCCCCACACCAACCCGACCTCCAACATTCGTTTCACTTTGACTTTCACTTCTCTTCCTTCTCCAACCACTGAACCACTGGAAGCACTTGACCGCACTGCATTCATTTCTGCAACTTTGCGAGTCTGCGAACGACCTCCAGTTTGCAGACCGCAAGGAGGATTCTCACAGAAGGCTGACTGCGTCCAACGAACCGTTCGCAAGAGAACACGATATCCATGACTACATGCTAAAGGCCTGGGACTCGTCAACCAGCTCGAGCTGTGCTTCAGTCAAACGATGGAGGGCGCGGGATGCCGGACCTCCAAGACATACATATCTCAGCAGCTCAGCTTACACAGTATCGAGCCGGTAGATGTACTAGCGAAGATGCATCTACTATCCTGGCCGATACAGCAATTTCGTTGAGCTCGAGCCCCTCCCGAGAAAGGGCCTATTTTCTCTTCTGTCTTGACAGTCTAATTTGCCCGACATGTCTCCAGCGTCGCTCTCGCTTGTGCTCTTGGGACGAACTGATGGGGCCTCTTTGATATTTATCAAACACCCACAGGACGAAACAAGAAGCTCACTGGTGAAGACCACCTCGTCACGACACATGTCGAATATTTCCGCTTGTCCAGCCGATCCCCCAGTGGCCCCCCAACGGGCAAGGCGCCCAATGCAGCCACAGCAACTACAGGTCTGACCGCAGATGTCATTCTAAACAGAGTTGCCGACCCTGTCAGGCCTGTCGCCTGTTGACCCTGTCTCTCCGGCCCTGTCACTCAACCCCGGTCACCGACCGTCCTACGGCTAGCAGCCGACATGCGTTAACCAAGATTTGCACTCGGAGGTTGAGGTGACAGCTCGACTTGGACCGTCTCTTCTTGAACGAACACTTCGGACCCAGACCGAGACTGGGCCTGAATCTGGACTAGATCAGACCTCAGCGCCGGCTAATTCCCCAACTTGCCCTTCTGCCCAAAAACAGAACCGTTGAACCGAACTTGGTTATCCTGGTGGTTTTGTTAGTTTCAACGGTTGACACTAGGGGAACGAGCACAGACGAGATGAACAGGCTCATCTTTGTCTTGACGAGTCACCACTTCCCTCCGTTACCTAACCCATGAGGACGACAGACCAAGACAGAGTATACTACTAAAAGACGATGACCTCAGCTCGAATCACATCACCACATACAACTGCCGTCCTCTACTTCTCAGACCGGCCAAACACCATGTCTCGGAATCCGGGCCTCTCCTGACGATATCGAAATGCGAGCGGGCGAAATGCACGACCGTAATCCGAACCGGTTCGACAGGTTAGACCATTGGCCTCAGTCGCCAACAGTCAGTTTGTAGGCTTGCATACCGGTGTTGAAGAAAAGGCTTGGCAACGAACAGGCGCAGAGCTGAAACAAGACTCTGGTCAAGGCCAGCTCGGCCCTACCGAATCACGATTGACCTTCTTAACCGGCCAACTCGTGATATGCTCTGGAGCCTATAATATCCGCTAACGCTACAACTCCCCCTGTACTTGCATTCGGGTCTCAACGTCGCCGGCGATGCTCTCTCGCTTTGACCTCTCGGAAGATTCTTCAGACCTTCGAAAACGCCAATCATTCCGCCAGCCTCGCACTTCACACGCGCTAACACGGAACTTGGACCGGAGCCACCGAGAGCTTCTCGAAACGGCGTGTCTTGGTGATGCATCAAGGACAACACTCGCCAGTTCCTATCAAGAGAGCTATGAGAACGGAAACTATTGACTGGCAATTAGACTGCAGCAATGCACGCACAAACCGTGTCTGGATGAACCACCATGGTAGATGTGAGTCCTTTGCAGAGCTACCCTCCGTACCTACCCTTACCTGGCATTTCTCAGTGCCGCTCCTGCATTACCTTTGGTGGTAACCTGCCATCTTCGTCGGCGCCACCATATGCGTGTTCCTGAATATCGCCTGTCGGGTGTGCCACTACCCACTGATGAACTTGCACAAGATTTAATATCTTGAGCCTAGAAAAAGTCCTTTCTCTGCCCGAGATACAAAGGATCTGGTCGTTTGTGCGGCGGAAATCGGGACTCGGGACTCCGGGAGCGGTGCGGAAACAACCAAGCTTCATCACGGAGACGTCAAACGCCCCGGGCGTCATTTCCGTCCAGGCAAAGATGGTTTCCGAGCACAGAAATTTGCCGTGTCGGAAATCCTGACCTCATGTTGAGCCATGATGGAAGCCTTGGAAACATGTCCTTTAATGAAATGGCATGGCGATGGCACCGCACGGACGCCAACAAAGTCCAAATAGGTCAGGGCAGCAATGCTTTGTATCATGTACACGCCTCTTCTTTCAGCTTGTAAGTTGAACAAATGAATCAGCTCGTCGGTCGATTTGGTGCCGTTCAAATATTCAGGAGATTGAGACGCCGAGATTTTGGGACCCTTTTGGTGAACAGCGCTTCATCATTGTTCACCTTTGCCTCTCCAACGTTCACTTGGTAGGTATCCGTTTATCCTTAGGTGAACCTGTTAAGGTGGGTGACCAACCGCTTCTGGTACGGGATAGTAACATTTACATTTATCCAGAATTACCTGGCCTTGGCACTGATAGAAGTACCGGGTACACGCCTCGCACCCTTTTCGCAACTGAACCACCTCACTTGTTCGAATCAGGAATGAGCACGGTACATGCGAAACGACTGGCAGAAAAAGACAGAGCATCGTGTTCCTGAGAGGTGTTGCTCCTCAGGTATACCGTTCCCTTCAAAGTGGGGAGCTTTCCCGGTCCATCCCATCACTGACCCATGCCATGCATGTCTTCCTACCACCCACCACAACTACTTAGCAGTAGTTTCTTTGCAACTAGACTTGCAAAAAATTTCCAGCAGCAGGACCTCTTCATCTGACCTCATACGTAGCCTCTGAAGCCTTGGAAAGACACAAACTGGAATCAGGTCCTTCTCCATGGTTCCCTCTAGTCAGCACCACATGGCCTATCACGACTCCTCTCTTAAACGGGTAAGCCAAAGCAGAGCAGATCCTGTTTATGGGTTAGAAGTGGGTTTAAGCAATCTCTCTTGTTCCCCCAGGAAAGGAAGGAAGGGGACGGAGATTCAATACAAACGGGGCTGAGCGGTTCCTGTCAAATCACCAGTTGCAGTACCACGCAGCTATTATTATACGAGGCCACTACATATATATTGAGGATTGAACTGACCTGACGAAACAGAAGGGAGAGAGAAACATTGATAGACCCCGGTCCATGATATCCCGGCCGACCCCGGCCTGCCTTGTGCTTGGCACATGCTCCCCGTTATGTCTGTAGGGATGCGTGATGCGGATGTGGTCTATGGACTGGACCGGAGAAGAGCCCTCTACTGTACACCCTCCTTGACCTCCTTCTCGTTAAAGGACCAGACCGATGTAAGGCACCGACACTGGCAGGCTTGGAAACACCCCGGTACCTAGTCACCTAGTATCCAGACAACATCCTCGTTGTCAATCATATATCGGTGTCCGCTCATCTTGCTACCCTGCCTACATAATATCGTACCTGCCCATCCTCTGGTTTATACACGGACTCATGTTAGCTGAAGGATCCTTCTGTTTATCACTCCCATTATTCACATCAAGTTGTTATTTCTCTTCCTGCATATTCAACCCGTATCCGCTGGGACTTGGGAAGCAGATAAACTTCAGTTCCTCCTCACCAATACCGCCACTCGGTTGAAAAGGTCTTGGAATACAGCAGTTTCGACTCGCTTCTCTCAGTAACGACAGGACAGCTCAACCCCAGCCAAGTTCAGTCGCGGCTTCCGTGACCCGACGTTGTCTTTGTCTGATCAGAATATTGTTGGGAAGGTGCGATCTGTTAACAGAAGGTGGATTCTTCGACCAAGTTTTCTCCTCACCCCACCATCATCTCCGACAAGTACATCCACGACCCAGTGATGGCAACATCATCGCCGCCGTCCATGGACGGCATGTCACCCGTTTACGAACTCAAGATCCGTCAACAGCCCAAGAATGCGCGCGTCGCCATCGGGAAAGAAAAAGGTGAGACCAGATCAACACCTCGCCGCCAACACTGGAGAGATAAACAATACTAACAAGGCACCAAAACCAAAGCAGACAGAAAGCCTATCGACCCCCCTCCCATCATCCAGCTCGATATTCACCCTATGCGCCATCAAATACACAACCCTTACCTGATCCTCGTCTGCAAGCTTGTCGCCCCAGGTAGTACCGAGAACGACGACGCCAACCACCAGCAGCCCGAGCCCAAGGACAACGACCTAACTGGCTCCCTTTGCTCGTCTCCCTACGTTCTCAAGGACACTAACAATGCTCAAGGCTTGTTCTTCATCTTCCAGGATGTCTCGGTGCGCCGCGAGGGTACCTATCGCCTCGAGTTCAACCTCTTTGAACTCAAGCCTTTGACCAGGGAGTGCATCGCCCTAGCCAGGACCACCTCCGACAAGTTCGTCGTGTTCCCACACCGGTACTTCCCCGGAATGGCCGAGAGTACCTTCTTGACAAGGTCGTTCAGCGATCAGGGCGTGCGCATCCGACTACGCAAAGACAGCCGAAGCGTCAGCACGCGCAAGAGGGGTGTCAGCGCATTAGGAGTCGGGGCAGGCAGCGGTGGTGCCGTAGGACGTCCGCGGACCGGCTCGACGATAGGTCTAGGCGGACAACAATACTCGCCCATAACCATCTCCCACCACTCCCAGTCCCACGGCAGCGGCGGTAGCCATGATGAGCTCTCCCCAACGAGCACCAGCCCGATTCATCGCATCAACACTACCCTAGCGGGCCATCACCACCATGAACTCATCCCAGGCATCGGCCACTTGGACCGCGGCCAACACCACCGCGGCTCACTAGCCTCCCAAACATCCTCAAGCCTCCTCGACTCTCCCTCCAACACCATGCTCACCTCCCCCACCGTCACGGGCGTAGGCGGCTTCGGCGCCTCCACAGCCACCACCGTCGGTGGCGGCGCTAACTATTCCTTCACCGGCGTCGCCGCCGCGCAGCAGTACTCCTACCCCGGCGCAGCCCTCAGTCTGACCACTGGCACCACCGCCGATGATCGGTACTACGATTACAATAGGGCTGGCAAGCGGCCTAGGCTGTTGCATGGCACCGGGGTGGATGATGCGCTCGATCATTCCTATGGGAGAGACCCTTACGGACGGGATCCCTACGAGCATCACCACCGCGTGGTCGGCAGCGTTACGCTACCGCCTCATACGCAGGGGTATGCGACTATGGATGCTGCGCATGGGTATCATGGGCGGCATCATGATTATTATGGGGCTACGGCTGCGGGGGCTTACTTTGGGTCGGGGATGTGAACTTGTACTCTTCAATCCTGCTAGTGAGCGTTGAAGGTTGCTCTGGTTGGTGAAAGTGGTGGCTTGTTGGTAAGTGGTGCGCTCGTATCCTTGGACTATGGCGAATTTGGAACTAACTCGATGTTAAAGCAGGTACTCTTCGCTTCTTGATTTACAAAGTTTTTCGCGCATCCTCTTTCCCTTTTTCTTCCTTTCCCGAACACGAATAAGAATACGATACCGCTCGCGCACAGGATGTTGCAGATACCAAGCTTTGTAATTGCTGCTTCTGCTCTTCCTCTTCGCCCTTCTCTTCTACTTCACCTTGCTTTTCTTTGCTCTTTGCACCTTCTTGCTTTATTTTCCTTTGTTCTCCATCTTGCTACTACGCCTCATGCTTCACTTGCTTGTTGGTTCTGGAAAAACGGCGTCGACGGTGGTTGTTACCCTATGGCGGCGGCTGGCAATGGTGCCCTCTGTTGTATCTCCTGGAACGGTCTGGTTGTTTATGGTGATCACTGGTACTGGTGGTGGGAACGATACCCCTTTTCCTTGAACTCACTCTCTCTACTCTTGTTGCCCTGTCTGGTTATTAGGTTGAACTTGTCTGAAAAGCAAAAGAACGAGGATGTGCAAACAAACTGAATTTGAAAAGTTATTTGGACTTGGTGGAAGGATATCTGATTTTGTTGTTGGCTTTTTGTTTGAAAAGTTGTATGGACATAAGGACATAGCACAGATAGTAACTGAAACAGAATGGAAGATTCACATCTTGCAGGCAGTGGGAAACGTGTTTGGTGACAGTGAAGAGATGTTAATGCTATCCCATACTACGACTCTCCAGGATGACTGCCACTAGCTTCTGAAGTGAGGAAGGCCATCTCTGTCTACCAAACCCACGACAAACTGTCCCAATACCTCAAGACGAGACTAGTAACACACAAGTCAGTAAACCATCCACACGTCAAACCACAGGATTCTCTAGAACGGATCTCCATTCATTAACCACTCACCTACTGTGCACTCAAGACCCAGTTCCACATCACCGAACCCAGATACCTCTACTGTCTCTACAGTCCATTGCTAGGGAATTTTGTTAGCGGAGTTAACTTCCTGCAAGTCGAGCAGGATAAGGTATAAAACAGGGAAAAAGCTCATTAAGCATCTGTGTCGTTGGCCGTAGAGACCCAACATTTCGGTTCAGTTCAGTATAAAGTGCGGACCTCAACACCTTGATTGGACCTCGCAGACAGTCTTGAACGGCGGCTAGTCTCTGGTTGACTGATTGAACTTTTCACCACTGCGTTTTGAGTAGCACCTTGAGCACCTTAAGCAACAGCTTGAGCAGCGCATTGAGAAGCACCTTGAGCACCACTGGGCGCTGGTGACTAGGTGGGCGCTGGGGAATGAGGATACTGATGATACTGGGGGTCTGAGGATGTTGACATAAGTCTGGGCAGATGCTGGGCGCTGGGGCTGGATGCTGAAGTCTGAACTGTCGCCACCAGATCATGTCTTATCAACTGAGAAAGACGGGGAGTAAAAGTCCTTCGAAGGCCCACTCAGGTCAAGCATGCTTAGGTAAAAGACAAACAAACTTTTGGGGATTGGATTGTACGTACGTACGCAGGTAGTGTAGCCTATTTCTGCGGCTGCTTCTGGGTATTGTCATTCTTGCCATCCTTTCCCTTCTCCTGACCCTTTTCGCTCGCATTGAGGCCAGAATTCTCCCCAAGCTGACGGGTAGAGTCCGAATGGTTTGAAGGAGGGTAGTAAGGAGTAGGCGGGCGCTTGGAGAGGAGGTTTTCCGAGGAGGCGACTTTGTCGAAGTGAGACTTGGGGAGGATGAAGAGGGGTTTGGGCTTCTTCGATGTGGGCGACATCTTGGGTGGCATGTTGATTACTGTATCGGGCGAGACTGTTTGCTATTTCGGGAGTGTCGGTTTGGTGATGTTGAGAAATATGTGAGGGCTGCCGATAATGAACGATGATCGGGCTTGGATTGACTGCCGATAGTTGATGACGGATCGACAGAGAATCTGGACTTGACGAGGACTGGAGTAAGACGATAGTGTGCACACACTGGACTGGGTATTTGTACCGAGCTGCTTGAAGACTTGTCAAATTGGGCTGTGGGGGACTGGTGATCGAACATTCTATGTTTCATTTCGCTGGGGCTTGCTAGGGAAAGCGGTGGAGCAACTGCGAAGGAGGAGGGAATAAATGCACAAATACAATTGGTATGACAGTTAAATAGGTAGAATAGGAAGCGAGGTAGAGTGGAGTATTGTGTGATAAGTTATAGGTCGAACTCTATTGACAAAGGCTATGTTGAATGTTCGGATGACAACAAAGCGGGTTTTGGCCCAGACGGTTGGTGAAGGGTCTTTTTCGCCAAATGAGGGCGGGCTTGATGTCAGATATTGGTGAGTTATGGCTCAGAATCCATCGGCAAGTTTCTATTGTCCTCCATTCAACACGAAGGACTCCCTCTGTAGAAGTGTCGTGAACGCATCATGGGATTTCATCCGAAAGCAGGGCGGGCCGTCAAGGTACCTTATCTCTGATGCAAAACCTATTCGTCATATCCTTGTGGACAATGGGAAGTCCGTGCATTTTCAACGAAATCCCTCTGATGGCGTCAATTGTCATGTTGTTGATCGTTTGACCTTTTTTACCATGTTCTTTGGTTGTCGTTCACGATCCGTTCAAATGAAGCCATTCCCAACCCCAACTTCACCCATTGGGGTAAACCCCAAGAATACTCCTCATGGTCGACACCGACAGGCTAAGTTCGGCACATTTTACCCCGGATCACCAGCTAGTGACTTTACCCGAGGGGAAATACGACGTCGAATCTCCTCTTTTCCTCCTCGTTCCCGGCGGGGTGGCAGGGTGTGTGCGTGTTTCCCCGGATTTTGGAAACACTCCATATGTCTGTCGTCATTGTCAACATCATGGTTCGTAGAATATTTAAAATGCTGCAGCAACTCCTCGTCCCACCTACATTGCTCTCTCCAAGGTACACTCTCCATCCTCGAGTCTACCCGCCTCATCATGTTCCTCCCACCCACCGCCCTCCCCTTCCTCCTCGCCCTCTCCTCCTCCCTTTTCCCCTTAACCACCTTAGCATCTCCCTCTCCGTCCCCACCCCGAGGCGGAGGCCACAACCGCAACTCAACAATAACCAACCCCATCCTCCCCGGCTTCCACCCCGATCCCTCCTGTATCTTCGTCCCCGACGGCAACCACTCCCAAACCTTCCTCTGCGCCTCCTCCTCCTTCAATGCCTTCCCCGGGATCCCCCTCCACGCCAGCCGCGACCTTCAGAACTGGAAGCTGATCGGCCACGTTTTGAACCGGAGGGAACAACTACCCAGACTCGCCGAAACGAATCGAAGCACCAGTGGGATTTGGGCCCCCACCCTTCGGTATCACAACAAAACGTTCTGGCTGGTGACGACGCTGGTGGATGATGATAGGCCGAAAAACGATAGTTCGAGATGGGATAATGTGATTTTTAAAGCGAAGGATCCGTGGGATCCGATGAGTTGGAGCGAGGCGGTCCATTTTGAGTTTGAGGGGTATGATACGGAGCCGTTTTGGGATGGGGATGGGAAGACGTATATTAATGGGGCGCATGCTTGGCAGGTTGGGTGAGTTCCTCTTGACAGTATCTGATGGGGAGAAAAGAAGTTGCTTAGGTTAGGTTGGACTGATATGCTAATTGATGAGGAGGATAGGCCCGCGATTCAACAAGCTGAAGCGAATCTGGAGACGGGGGAGGTGGGTGAGTGGACGACGATTTGGAATGGAACGGGTGGGATGGCGCCGGAGGGACCCCATATGTATCGGAGGGATGGGTGGTATTATTTGCTTGCTGCTGAGGGTGAGTTGATCACAAGATGCGAGAGAGGGAGAGAGGAGGAGAGCTGACAAGAAACAGGAGGTACGGGTGTTGACCACATGGTCACCATGGCCCGGTCGAGGAGTGTCCACGGACCGTTCGAAGCCAATCCTGCGAATCCGGTGTTGACTAACGCCAACACGAGCAGTTTGTGTAAGTCACCACAACCTCTCTCACACTCACCACTTTTACTAACCACTCCCACCGCGCAGTCCAAACAGTAGGCCACGCCGACCTATTTCCCGACGCCTCCGGCAACTACTGGGGCGTAGCCCTCTCCACGCGTTCCGGTCCTTCCTACCTCAACTACCCCATGGGCCGCGAAACCGTCCTGACCCCAGTCTCCTGGCCCTCCGGTTCCGAATTCCCCATCTGGTCTCCCATCAGCGGCAGCATATCCAGCTGGCCGCTCCCCAACCCAAAGAACAAGAAAATCCCCGACGGCCCCATGTCAGGCCCATACATCATCGAGGACGACCATATCACTTCGTTCGATACTCGGAAAGGCCTGCCGGCACATTTCACCCACTGGCGGTTTCCCAATCCGTTGCATTATGCTGTCTCACCGCCAGAGAAGAAGGGGACGTTAAAATTGAACCCGTCAAAACTGAATCTGACAGGGTTGGAAAATGGGAATTACGCGGGGGCGCAGGGTCAGGCGTTTGTGGGACGGAGACAACAGGATACCCTGTTCCGGTACGCCATCGACCTCGATTTTGTTCCCGAAAAGCAGGAAGACGAGGCGGGTGTGAGCGTGTTTTTGACGCAGAACCATCATCTCGACCTGGGGATCGTGCTTCTCCCTGTTGGGTCAGCTACCAGTTCGTTTCCTGGGCATAACTCTTCATCAGCCAAGGAAAAAGGGGAGCTGGTACCGCATGTTAGGTTCCGTGGGATATCGTATGTCCCTGTTCCGGAGCCGGTGGTTGTTCCCCTCCCTGAGAAGTCGGTTGGAAGCACCCTGACGCTGGAGATCACGGCGATTAACTTTACGCATTATGCGTTCTCGGTTGGACCGGCGGGACGGAGGTCGGAGATGCAGACGGTTGTGACGGCTTCGAATGCGCCGGTCAGTTGGGGGTTCACGGGGACGATACTGGGGGTTTATTGTACGAGTAATGGACGGAGGGAGAATGGGGTGGGTGCGCCGGTTTATGTGAGGAAGTGGGTGTATGAGGGGCAGGGGCAGTTTAGGGATTAGGGTTTTGGATATAGAAGAGGAGATGTGAAATATTGTTCATGGCGTTTCCCATGTTTGGTTGTCCTCGGAGTTCGACGAGGCAAACGATGAAACGGAGATGTTTGGGAAAGAATGATGTTGTCTAATGTCCAAAAAGAATGAATAGTGGACGATCCTTAACAATTTCCACTGAAGAGTGGGTCCCTGTAAGGTTGACCAGCGCCCCTAAAAGCGGGTGGTCCCCGCCCCAGCAGCCTTGCAGCCCTGACACTTCAGCCGCACGGCCCCCACTGAACCACTGCGGCGGGTCAGATCCAGCGGCTGCAGGGGCAACTTCAGGGCAACATCAACCGACGTCAGCGAAGTTGTCGTCACTTTCCCATTTTCCCATTTTCAACTTCTTCACTTTCTTTGTTCATCACGAATCATCCCAACAGTCGCACGCGCGCTACCGTACACTCACTCGAATGCAAGACGCACACCATCTAATACGGTATTTCAACGACGAGGAATCCAAAGCATCGCTACCATAACTGCCTGCGCCTGGACTTGTCCACCCGTCTCCATCCATCTCCCGATTCCCATTCATCCAGACCAACCAAACCACCTTCTCAAACACCACCGGCCTCGGCCCCCAACCTTCAAAATGCAAGGCTTCAACATGGGCAAATACGTTCCCCCAGACGCCGAAGGCGTCTACTCGGGCAACCAGCTCAGCAAAAAGCACCCACTCGGTCACCGCGCCTCCAAGCTCGCGACCCAAGGAATCCTAACCGTGCGCTTCGAGCTCCCCTTCGCCGTCTGGTGCGACCACTGCCAGCCTCACCCCACCATCATCGGGCAAGGTGTGCGGTTCAACGCCGCGAAGAAGAAAGTCGGCAATTATTATTCTACGCCCATATGGAGTTTCACCATCAAGCATGGGCAATGTGGCGGGGAGATTGAGATTAGGACTGATCCGAAGATGACGAGGTATGTCGTTGTTAGTGGCGGGAGGGCGAGGGACTCAGGGACGGATGAGGATAGTTTGGTGAAATTGGGGGAAGGAAGTGGGTTTGAGATCCAGACGGAAAAGGAAAGGCAGGAACAAAGGGATGCGGCGTTTGGGAAGCTGGAGAAGACGATTGCGGACCGGGAGAGGGCGGAGGAGGCGAAGGTGAGAATTGATGAGTTGCTAGAGGCGCAGGAGAAGGCTTGGGAGGATCCGTATGCGAGGAATCAGAAGCTGAGGAAGGCGTTTAGGGTGGGAAGGAAGGAAAGAGAAAAAGAGGCGGAGAGGACGGAAGATCTTAAAGAGAGGATGGGGTTGGGGATTGAGCTTTTGCCGGGCACGGAGGAGGATGAGAGGAGGGCGAGGTTGATTGAGTTTGGGGGTGCGCCGGATGTGTCGCCCTTTGAGAGGGATGATGTGGTGCAGAAGGCGTTGGCGAGGCCGTTGTTTGGGGATGAAAAGAACGGGAAAATGGAGGAGAAGAGTGGGAAGAAGAGGGATGGGTATAAGGGCAAGCTCAAGTCGGAGATTGCTGCTACCAAGATGCGGGAGGCGTTGGTCTCGGAGATTGTGGGTAATACTCGAGCGGCCAAGGACCCGTTTCTCGACTGGGGGAGTAAGGAGTCGACACTCAAGCCGCGAGGAGGTTTGATACCCGGGCTTAAGAGGAAACGGGCTGCTGGTGAGGAGACTCCCGATCCACCACCCGTGGGAGCAGCATCATCGATGACCGGTCCTATTGCCGAAGGCAAGGATGCTAGATTGAGGGATAAGGAGGAGACCAAGAGCGACGATAAAAGATCGCCATCTGCGGCTCAGACGACAGCGGGTGGCTCAACTACACAAACGAGCAAACCCGGACTCGTGGCTTACGATTCTGATTCGGACTGAGTAAACAACGACGAGGATTTGACTGGGCGTTGTGCATTTACGGAGTTTTGGGTCTGGATGGATACAGCATAGTTACCACATCGGAGCGAGATACCATTGTTTTGCAGCCTTAGTCTAGATCTTACATCCAGAACGGCTTTCTTCACCTGTTAAGTTTCATAGATACGCAGATGAAGAACCGGCCTGCGACAATAAAACCGCCAGGCCAGGAAGCACCCGACAGAATTGAAAGATCCGGTGAGGCTTCGATAGAAAGGCGAAGGTGACTTCCTGGTGCTGCTGGCATGCAGCCACGGTCACGGCAGCTGCATAGGTACATATTGCATGCCTCCTGCCTGCCTCACCCAGCCGGCAGCCGCTCCTTCCATCTCATCCGTACCTTAGTTACCTCATACCTGCCAGCCTGCCAGCCGCTCCTTCCATCTCAGGCAACTTTATAATCCCCCATCCCATACCTCCTTCCAACACCCCCAGCCAACGACTAGTTCGATCCTGGTCGGATAGCGCAGTCAGTAGTACCGTTCCCGGCGTTCCAGCTCTGCATCTCCCACCCCGTCTGACTTCGAGTTCGATTCTCGGACGGGGCAGATCATGAGGTTCTTTTCAACAAAGACAAAGGCCGACAGCGTGCCATCCATGTCGTACACCGCGGGATTTGTATATTGGCCGGGCTACTGGGCCAGTTGAACCGAGCAACTGGTTGTTCTATCTGTTGGCAATATTTTTGTATTTCTATCTTTTTTGTTGATTTTGGGGCAGAGTCGTTTTTGCCTTTTCTTTTATTGCGGTATCGGCGTGAGTTGCATGCAAAAAGAAGTGTTATTTATTGCGATGATGTAGTTGTGGAGGAAGATGTGCGCGAGAACATTGAGGAAGAACTTCCAAACACAAGAGGAAGTCCGCGAGGGTTTGTTTCGTTTCGAACCATGAAGGCCGCCTTCAACGCTGGAAGATTACGTTACACCAGTCACTAATAAAATACAATAGCGGGACAATAAGGCACAAGTCAAGAATCTCTCTCATTCGCAAAGAAGCTCGACCTAAACAAAGGCGTGGATTGGCTAGTATGTAAGTCTAGAGGATTGATTACCTCTAGATGTATACCCAATTTGTAATGAACTTGGACGTCCAAGGGCAACGACGACACTTCACCCGCCTCTCCACATATTCCACCCCATCGCTGAAGAAAACAAACCCTAAGCCGGCGGCAAAAACGAAGTAAACAACACCCCCTGAACCGCCGCATATAGGACCATAAACACCACAATCCCCTTCCCCAGCTTCTTCTTCTTCTTGTCCCCACCAATAAGCTGCTGAGCCAACCACCAGTACCACAGCGGATACCCGGACGATATCCGCGTGATGATCTGCACGTGGTACGAGCTTAGCGCGAGGACCGCGAGCAGCACCTGTTCCGCGGCTGCCGAGCGGATGAGGATCTGCATGCTTTGTTGGGCTGTTGTTGTTGTTGACTCGGGGTTTGGATGTTGTGTGACGACTGATTCGGGCTTGACGGAGGTCGATGAAGGGTCTGACGGAGAAGAAGTCAAGCCGGAAGCGGTAACAGGTGACTTGTTGTCTTTCTTGCCGGAGTTAACGGTTACTGTTACTGTGGATGAATGCTGAGGCCGCTGACTAAGTTGATCCAGTGCCGATTTGACTAGGATCGTGAGCATGGGGGCAGCGAGTAGGAAGAGAGGGATGTTGGGAACGGTCCAGTAGCGGAGGAAGCCAACGTTCCTGTTCGAATTTCATTCGTTAGTCATGATTACCATTCCTTTCGGCGACATGAGTAGTGTAGGTGATAGAAGTCGGTGATATGAAAGGAGTAAGTAAGACGAGGCGTTCCGGTGTCCAATCGTGGGCGAGAGTGGCCGAAGCCTCACTTGAGGTTCTTTCACCCAGTCAGAGCAGACGGACGAGCGCTTCTCCATCCAAACAAAGAAAAAGAAATCGCCAATCAGAAAAGGACTTACCAATAATGTTTCTGCACAAACGTGTAAATGCTAGGCACCACCGCCGTGCACCACTCCCTCGCTTCTTCCTGTGCCACAAGTCCCTCTAACCCATCAGCACCCACACCAGCACCAACGCCACTGCCGCCGTAGCCGCCAGTACCGCTACCCCCGGATGTCCCGGAGACCGCTTCTACCCCAGATGACAAGAACCTGTTAAAGAACCACAAACTCCCAGAAGGGCAATACCTCAACCACGCCACTGTTTGCGGCGCGATACTCCCCGCCGCTACGAAGATCCCGCCAAGGCCTAGGGCGATTAGTCGTCTCAGGGTCTTGAGCAGTGAAATTCTTCCTCTTCCACCAGACATTATGAACCCGGAGAGTAAAGTCAAAACTTCCCAAGCGAACGGTAACCCGTTTAAAATCCCGTTGGTTCTGAACAGCGTCGCTAGGCCGAAGGAAAGGCCGGCTAGGAGGAGGTAGATGTCTCCTGCCAGCGTTAACCTGTCATCACTCTTTAAGCCCTTGGTACTCTGACCATCCTTCCCAGAGACAGCGGTGGTGCCATCTTGATCAGAATCAGAATCAGACAAACAAGACCTAGCATAAAACCACCACCCCAAAAAGGAAAACAGCGCACAGGAGCTCTCGGCGTAGGGAGCGGAGAGAAACAGGCCGGCGGGGGAGAAGATGTGAAGGAGGGAGGTGAGGAGGGCTAGTTTACGCCGCTTTTGGGGAGAAGAGTTGGAGGAGAGTGGTAAGAGGAGGGTTAGGTGGTAGAGAACAAGAGAGGCGAGGATGTGAGAAGCGTTAGAGATGAGGAGAGCGGCGGTTGCTTCTGCGAGGGCGGTGGGAGAGGTGGAGAGGGGCAGGCCGAGGTTGTGGAGAGCTGTGATGCTGTTAGTACTTGTCTCTTCGGTAGACTTTGAGGTGCGTGAGGTGTGTGAAAGGGGTGTTGTAGATGGGTGAAGGGACTTGGGTGAGTGTAGATGGGGCCGATCTGAGTGCGAGGCGTGACGAGTAAGGACACTTTCTCTTCAACAAAGAGAGTATATCCCCAAACCAGCTCTTCGTCACTTATCATCATGCCCCAATCCTGTCCATTCCATCCTCATCCTCACCCGCCTCATCCCATCCCATGCCCAGCACCCCATAACGGGGGGGAAAGAAAGAAAGAGAAACTCACCCCTCAAAACCCCCCTCAACGAAACCACCAACCCCGTCCCAAAAGCCCACTCCTGCTCATAAACATACCCCCTCTTTGCCGCGCTCACAAAGTAAATGGCATCCCAGCTGGTGAACCTCGTGATCAAGCGCTTGCCAAAGTTCCTCACCAGCTCTGCAACTCCATTTCCTTCGCCGACAGAGAGAGGTTCGTCATCGCCTATCAGCAATAAGTCGGCTGAAGTATCGTAGGCGCGGTCGTTGACGAGGGTCGAACCAACGGCGATAGCGATGAGGAAAAGTTTCCAGAGGATGAAGGATTTGAGGATTGTGCGGTGGGGGTGGGTGAGTGCGGAACTCTTGGTGGAGGTGGCGGTGGTTGTCATGTCATTGGTTTTCGTTGATGTTGAGATATCTCGATCCGGAGCTTCGATAGGGGTCAAGTCTCAAAGAGGCCGGCGAGGATGACCCGAAAGGATGTAGTCGGTAATGGATGGCGACGGGAAGGCCGTGGGACTGTTGTACACGTGTATCTCGACCATCGACTAGCGAAGGTGTACCTGACGGAGTGGTGGTACTGTGTCTCCTGTCCCGGGTGTGTCGCCCGTATGTGATGGTTCGTGGCACTCCAGGAGTTGGGTGTTGCTTGTTTTGTTGGTAAAGTTCCACGTGGAGTCAGGGGCTCTTCTCGCGCGGTGGCAGATTGGCGAGGTACCAGTGTTTCGGTAAGGCTGAACGAACTCGATAAATGAGAAATCTTTAACTGGTTAGGGTTAAAGCTCTCTCTCTTCTTTGGCTTTGTCCTTCGCAATGCCGTCGTATGTGCCGGGTTGTGGCGTTCAATCCTCAAAGTCCAATTGTGTGTGAATGTGGTGTGTGCGGTGCCTCTTGAGAACGAAGTTGTCACTGGCAGTGTCACCAACGCCTTGAAGTTGCAGCGAGTGACATTGTGAAACATTCAGTGGTTGCGGCGTGGCACTGAAACTTACGGTATGCGCTGTATTGGAGAGCGGTAATTGTTAACGCACCCTAAGCTTTTAATAACACGCAACGCTCGGGCCTCCCGTCTTCCCTCAACGTTCTACACAACACTGACATGGTGAGAGCTTCACGCCTCCTTTCCTCTGAAGTAAACAAATTTCCTTTTCCAGCATGATTCAAAGCCTCGGGAGTAACCGGAAACAACCGCTCCCAGGTCCCAGCCTCATCGCCATATGTATCCCATCGTGGCGGTGAGCCAAGATGGCACGAGGCTATCTGTCGGTAGTTGAAGTCAAAGCCAGATATCGCATCCCAGCGGAAGGTGGCCTGACCTTCCGAACGAACGATATTCGCATCGCATGTGAAAGACCGCTGGACATCCTCACCAACACCGTCCATGTTCAAAGTCCAGAACTGCCAAACGGCTATAAAAGGGCCGATGAATGGACTTTTGCCTGATGTCTAAACTCCGCTGGGTGAGAAAATCGGAAATCGGACAATGGGTGAGGCTTTAAAGAGATCTTGGCCGTGTACTTATTACCGTGACATCACTGTCGCCGTTGACCACCAGCATTCCCTGAGATAGGTGAATGAACCCCTGAAGGCCCAAGTATCAACCCTGGACTTATTCTTTTGCTTTGTTTCTATTTTTCTTTTGGCCCTCGGTATCATCACCTCCAGCCCTTGAGCTTCGGTGTTTGACAGCATGACTCTTCAGAGTTCAGATATCGTAAGCGGCTTCTACGATAACGACCCTCTTCCCGCCCGTTTGTTGACGATCTCCAAAACACTTTCAATCTCGCGAATCTCGAATCTCGATTCCCATCATATCATGCCATGATGCCATGGCCCTATGTGGCCTATCGAAGTGGGCTTTTCTTTCGCGCTTCTGCCCTGTGACACGCCCAGCATCTTCTAGGCTTGCCGAAACGGTGATGGATGATTGCTACAGTGACATCGTCCCGTTGCTCACTCCGGGAAGCCCAAAACCAGCGGCGTGACACACCATCAGTTGGCACACCCCCAAAAAAAAACCACAATGGAGTCAACGGACATCGGGGTCCTTCTGGACCCCGTTCCGACCCACGGCCGTGCGGGCGGGCGGAGCTTCCCGTTGCCAATGTGGTTTGCCAAAAATTCACACACCGCAGTGAACAAGAAAATTTCATGTCAGTCATGTCGACGATCGAATCGATCGAAACTTTTTCATGGAGCCGGGGCCCCGGCAACGGAGTTAGCGTTCATACGCTTATACATTTTGTGCATTTTGTACGTTTCGTGCATTTATCCCCTCTTCCTTTCCGCTTCCGCGTCTCCATCCCATTCCCGGCTGTTTGTTGATTGTTCAGCTGGCCCTGCGCCGGACGGAGTCCCCCCGATGTCCACTGTGGATCGAGGCTTCTTTTCGGCGGCTTGAGCGGGCTGGGCACAACTCCATAACTCCATCGCTAAGGTCCGCTCCGTAAGCGGTTTGGGTTTGACTCCATCGTGAAAGTGAAGAATTGGGAAAATGGAGACGAGTGGAAGGCCGGCGATCTCCAGCTGCAGCCGGAGATGCAGAACACCAGTCCGGTGTTTTTCACCGCCAAAAGTTCAGCTGGAGCTGAAGCTGGAGGTGGGTTGTTTGCAAAAGCGGGGTATTAGCAACGACGACGACGAGTTCGTGATTGTGAGTGAAGATGTCTTCACTCTTGGGAGGTTTCGTAACAATGTGAATTCTTTCACATGGAAGACAGAAGTATTCATTAATAATCAGTCTTTCTGGCATTCCAATAGTGAACTCAAATCACTCAAGTAAGATTGGCCAACGGAGAATTTTATATAACCAAGGCCCCGGTTAACGTCGACGAAGTCAGGGATGGTATGTCTTGAGGGAAATCATGGGACAATACCCATGTGGCAGCTTGCCCGCCGCTGGTTGTGGAAATGGCGAACTGTTTTCTCCCGACGGAACGTTCATGGAAGAAATGCCGTATGGTCATGGTCGGTATCAAAAGAAATACGTCTGAATTTCGAAACCACCTCCCTTTGTGACGCCGTCTGTGTAAAAATACAACCCTCGTACGATACCATCCCAGCGATACGGAAAAACAATTGAACATGTCTCTGTTATGACAAACGCTCCATCGGTAGAGTCCAAACCTTCGACCGCCTCTTCATATATCGTGATGTCACCTTGAACAACTCTGTATGGTCTACCTTCTGTTGTATTCCTGTCTTATATGTTCTCTCAACTCCTCAACGTGATGCAGAGCAAGAAGCATGCACGCCTCCCTCACACTCTCATCTTAATCACCTGAACTTGCTAACGATAACCGCAATGATAAGCAGAACCAGCACGGTAATGATGGCAATGGTGATTATCCGATTTGTAGCCATCCTAGTTGGTAGAAGCACAAGTGGTCAGTATTACTTATCATCATGATACGCATCGGGACAAAGGGAGGGTGGTACCTGCGTGCCATGCCCTTTAGTGTTTTGACACTTCGGTCCACATAGCCTTCACTCTCGTATAGTATCGTGGTGGTGTGCTCGATGACCTCGCGTTGGCGGTGCAGGTCGGCCAGGGTGCTAGCTCCGATGGCTTCGGTTTCGGCGGCCAGCGCCTGGCTGGCCTTGAGGCGTTGTGTGCTCCGGTCGAGCCGGTCGGTGCCTTTTTACGTTTCGGGAAAATGGTCAGCATTTCATTCCATTCCTCCTTGCCAGGTATGAGGTCCTTCTTCTGTCCATCACCCACCAGATAGCAACTGCTGCCTCTGCTCAAAATGCCTATCACCACTCGACGAGCCCGGGTTATCGGTATATCTGCCCCCGAACAGGGCGCTCCGGTCCGTGGCCAGCGTCTGCAGCTTGCGACGGTACTTGTCCACGTCGCTCCGGTAGTCGCGCAGTCGCTTGTTTATGGCGGTCCGCGACGAGCTGGGCACGTTCTGCTTCTCCATGTTCATCTGGTCCAGCAGCTCGCCGGCCTCCTCCAGGGCGCGCTCGGCCGTGCTGAGGGCGGCTTTCCGGGGCTCGCCCGTCAGCTCCGAGATCTGGTCGAGCTTCTGGACCAGGTCGGCCTGGACCAGCTGGTATTCCGTCTCATAGTGCTTGAAGAGCTCCGTGCCGGCTTCGCTGTCGAGGATGTTGGCCATCTTGAATTAATGTGGAGTATGTGTCGCTATCGGATGTGGAGGTTGGGTTTCGGGGCCTGGTGTTGGTGTGCTGTCGTCGGGCTGGCCGTATCGGGGGTTCGTTTGGTGTTGCTCGTTTATTGGCGGGTATCGTGATTATCAATTATTCAGATTCGTCGTTAATCATGCGAAAGAGGGGCGTCGTTGATGCGGTCGCGATGGGGGAGATGTAGTTGGGCTGGCGTGTGGTTGGTCTAATCGCAAGGAGTGGTCGTCGAATGTTGTCGCCAGCGACACTAGCGATTCGAGCCCCGTAGTCGGTCGTCTCAGCTCAGCAGCCTGACAAGCGAAGTGGAAGGCAGGCGGGAGACGCAGCAGTGGGCACGGACCAAATGGGCACATGACATTGTTACATACAGTTACAGTGGTCACAGCTGCAGCCTAGGCGGGTGACGTACACATGCTTGGCGCTGGCGCATTGCAGTGTTGTTGCAGTACGTGTACGTAAGCGCTGTATTGTCTGTAAAGTGTAACTTACAGGGACCTTGACAATTAACTCCGCCTGGGACTGCCGGGGACTTTGGCGTCTTCAACTCGTCAATTGGTTTCTTTGTGTGACCGAGTTGACCTTTCACACACCACGACCTGTGACATCGATTGCGTGCGATCTGTGAAATGTCCAGCAATTGAGACTGATAACGAGTGAACTGTTTTGGGGAACATATCGCTTGAATGCTCCAGTCAGCGGCCACGTCCTAAGACATGCTAAGATGCACACTGTCAAGGCTGTTTGACGCGCCTCTTGGCTGTTTTGCGGGGAAACAGATGGCCAGCTTTTCTTTTGTTGAGTGTCTTCACTCATTATCTTATCTTTTTCCAAGTCATTTCGACTTCTTGTCCTGTCGTCACCGATGCTTTGGGGAAATGTTCTCCTGACAGCCAAGTCGGAATGGTCGGCAATGTTGTCTTGCGGCGCAATCAGCGGCCTGACATCGCCACGAGATTAGCTCCTCAGTTTCCAGTTGCTGCTCTGAGATCATATATATGTCAGCTATGACTTGGATTTCGCAGCCAACATAAAAACACCAGGACCACTCATCGCGACCCGATCCGGCCTCGTGGCACACACACTCTTGTCGCTCTCCTCGCTTCGGGCTCCCAAACAAATCCAAAGCAAATTCAACAAACTCTACACTAGGCTTCAGCCCAGCGATACCTGCCCGTCTGACTAAACCTCCAACTCAAAACATCACCACCCAACCAACGGACAAATCGAAGACCCCGGTCACACTTCGAGAATCCGCTGCGAGGTTCTTCATTCGAAGGTTTGTCAGGCCGATCCACTCTCGGCACGCAGTGGGAGTCGCTGGAATCCATCATCGCCTGGCCAGTGGAGACTGGAGAGTGCTGGAGACATTCACCGATCGAGTTACGTACCGCCGCCGAAGGAAAAGCCACGCCAACGTCCGACGGTTTTGCTGAAATCGACACCATCGGCGGCCGATTTCAGCGATTCACCGTTGCCGGCGTCCACCGTCATCCACCCTCAGCACCAAACTGGCCCCATCTTGGACGGAGATTCGGCTAGGCTAGCTCAGGGCTTGGCCTGTCCACTTGCTTACCAGCATCTGGCAGGATCTGCCGTGCGCTTCCGCTGTCGCTGTTTCTCTTTTTTGGGTGTCGTGACCCGCCATTGGTACGGGACGCCGTCGACAGCTTTCAGACCTTTCAGAGCTCCTCGCAGCTCGGCCACAGCTTGAACCCCGTCAGAGGGGTGAGGCCAAGACGTGGTGACAGTCAGTCTCCAATTGGCGACCACTTTGTTGCTGCCACTCCGAGTCTGCCCCGGCCCCCCTTGATTTGTTTGGTTTCTCTCTTGACAACCACACACTACAACGTCGGGGCTTTGCTTCTCCCGGGCTCCTCAAGAACTCCAGAGGCTCCGGCAGCCCAGGGTCTGTTTTTCTCCAGTTCCTCACCTTATCCATCCGGAACGGCCAATTAATTCAATAAATCGTCAGGGCCTTCCTTGTCTTTCTCTTCCGTGCTGTCTCCACGTCCCTGGTTTCTCCCAGGTGCATCTCCTGTTGATCTGGAATCTTGTTCTTGCTTCTTTCCGTTCCTTCTCTCGCGACTTTCCTCTTTTCTCCGATACGACGCCACCGGACCGCCTTGGTAGACCTTTACATATAACATTCCATCGCCTCTTTGCTTCACCACGCTCTTGGCTCTTACGACCTCACTACTGCCAACTGTTTATTAGGCAACAGCATTCCGACCTGCGACTTTGTATACAACCTGGATGTGAACCGAAGCTTATCAGTCAGAGCTCTCCATTGTCCAGTTGAGAAGGGGAATGGTGTCGCCTTTGTCGGATTGCGCCAGAGAGAGAGTTCACTATCGACCTTTGAGTTTCTTCAGTTTTCGTGTTTCGGGATCTGCGCATGTGGCAGTGCTTTGAGAGCAGGGGTTATAGTTGCGAATCGCTTCACATTCGGCTTCCGGGTTCCGAATACCAAGACTTCATATAAGACGGTCAACTGCGCACCAACCTAACATCGCGGCTGGTTCCGTTGAGACTCGACGACGGCTTATTCGATCCTTCCTCATACGGCAGTTCCATATCATCCATACCCCTACGCACTTTCCTACTACGATCTCACTTACCGACTTCCTTCCCTACCATACACGTCCTGTCGACCCCAAACGGAAAGGGCCTCCGGGGCCCTAGGGGTACTTCATCAATATGTTTCTTCATTCGGGCGCCAGCATGCACGGCCATGAATACTCCAACAGACCCTCGTCTCCCCAGTCTTCGCATAAGCTACGGCCTCCCCTTCTATTCTCGGCTCTCTCGCCACCAAAGAACCGCGTGACCACGACTACCGACCTGCCAAAGAAGCCCGTTTTGCGACAACGGCCAGTATCAGAGTACATCCCTCGAAACCGCACTCCCGAGCCATTAGTCCGCTTCCTGGAACCCGATGTGGTGGAGCCTCAGACGCCTGCGATGAACCATGAAGACCACCATGTCTTCTCCGATTCCGAAATCAGTGAGACGGCTGTCTCGGTCGATGGTCACGCTGACTCGGGCCGCCGTCCCCGTCGCCGTCGGACCACGTCACGCAAGAGTACCACCTACTGCCTTGGTTATCCCACCCCAAAGAAGCTTGGCAATCTCAAGGTGATGCATACAGTTCTACCTAGGCTGCTCTTGCAACTCAAGGCGGTGTCTCCCGATGGCCATGCGCGCCCTATGCTCGAGGTCTTCCCGTCTTCGCGGATCGCCGGCCTTGTGATAACTCCCCGACTGGCAAAGCGGTTTCCTGGGATTTTCGGGGTCAAGCGCCAGCTTGGGTATGACGACCTAGTGCTGATGAAGCGGGATGACGAGGAGTTGGAGCGCGAGGGTTCGGAAAGCGGCGACAACGACGAGAACTTTGAGAAAAGCAAGCTTCTTGCCGTGTATAGTCCGGTCAAGCATTCGGAGGAAACGGAAATTGTGCTGGGGGATGGATCGATCTGGACCGCCAAGGCGTTGCCTAATGGGTGCTACGACTTTGTCCATGTCGATGAGTGCGGTCATGTAACGACGGTCCGCTGGGCTCGCCGAAGGGCTGGTAAAACACCACCTACATCACCAGCGGATACACTTGCGCCGCCTCCAGAATATCCGCGCTTCACTTTCAGTATCATCAACCCCTTGTCACGACGCCATCCAGTCATGGCAACTCTAACACACTGTACCCTCAACGTCCAGGATACCTACACTACTGTATCATCATCATATGGTCGTTTTCCACCAAGACCACTTGGTCGCGCGGTTTCAGTCAATGCTCTCAGCCGGACTGGCTCATCGTCTTACCCGTCGAGCCCACTAAACTCATCACCAGAAGATAGCGAAGCCGACTCCGGGATCGGCATCACCCAACCCGAACCCGAGCCCGAGCGAACCGTGCGCGTTATCGACGAAGCCACCAAATCTCTCATCTCGATCACAGCCTTATGGGTAGTCCTGCGATTAGGGTGGTCACCAAACTACATCCCCAGCACTCACAACCACACCAGTACCTGCTCGGACGAAAAGTCACCAACAACACCAACGACCGGCAACGAAAAGACCCGCCGCAGACATACCTGGTCCCGACCGATCGCATCCGACTCCTTTTCCTCGTCAAAGGGCAGCACTCCGCCAATAAGTCGGCAACCGTCCGACTCGGAAACACCACAAATACAACAGCCCGCAACACCGGCGCAATCCGCAAAACCAAAACGCCACTCGATGCCAGCACAACCCATCGACAAGGTCATCGACGAACGGTGCACCTCGCCCGCCCCTTCTGCGAGCAACGTCCGCCGACCCGGCCCGCGCCGCGCAACCAGCACGGGCGCCAACTTTATGCGACATCGCTTACTCTCGGAAGCGCAAAGCGATCAGGATCTGGGCAGCCCTATTAGCGAAAAGGTCAGGCACGGACTGCAAGGAATGTGTCCGTTGAGGAACAGGTCGGCGGATCCACTGGTGGGCGGAGGGTTACTGCACTCTCAGCACCATTATTTTGGGCACCAGAGGGACGATTCGATGGCGACGACGTATTGTGCACCTATTCAGGAAATTAGGCCTTCGATGGATATGAGGCCGGCGGTCGAGAAAGGGGTGGAAGAAGAGAATAAGACACGTGAAGTGCCAAAGTTGGTGGTGGATACCACCTTTGCTGCGGATAAGGGGTTGAAGGGGGAGAAGGAGAAGAAGCCGGGGATGAGGATGATGTTGAGGAGGTGGGTTCATAAGCTTGGGTCTCGCTAGAGACGATGGCCCTCAATGAGA
Source organism: Neurospora sp. CHS-2018a (assembly GCA_009802275.1). Classification (NCBI taxonomy): domain Eukaryota; kingdom Fungi; phylum Ascomycota; class Sordariomycetes; order Sordariales; family Sordariaceae; genus Neurospora; species Neurospora sp. CHS-2018a. The sequence continues at coordinate 263,881 of RAKG01000017.1, read as the reverse complement.
GGAGGTTGCGAAGAAAGGATGAACGAAAATGAAGGAAGAAGGAGAGGAATTATTATACCCATTTGTTGTTAGCTTTATGGTTTTCTTGCATGGGATCGGAAAAGGTGAAAGGGGAACTGGCATGGAGTCAATGGTCTACACTCATCTCATTCATACCCATGATACCATACCATATCATTACCATATTTATGTTCAATAAGATCACTCAATCATGAATCGAGCAATGTGCTCTCTCATCCCAGCGGTGCTCGAAGGCTTTGAAGGAAGAGTTGAGGTAGGAGTCTGGCTGTCGTAAGGAGCCGGGGGAAGGAGCAGAGAAGAAAGTGGAGGACCTAAAGAGGTAAGAACAAGACAGAAGAGAAGAGAAGGAGGACTGTCCGATGAGGGTGTCTTTGTTCAAGTACTGCAGTCGGAGCCAATTACCCGACAAAAGATGGATCTGATTTCTTATTCTATTTCCCTGGGAAAGGACGAACGGACAGATAAGGATCTAGAGGAGATCCTGCGGATTTGGTTACAAGATAGCAAATCAGGAAGGAAACACCCGACCAATGGCGCCATCAAACAGTGTCGAAATGGCAGGGACATTGACGCCTTCTGCCAAGCAGGCTGCTCCTTCACTTCAACATCTGCCAAACCAGCCAGTAAGCCACCATACGATAGCCACTCCCTTCTCATCGGCTCGACCGCCACCAATAACCTAAGGCGTTTTTTCACAAGCCACCAAAAATACGACGGCGATGTTCAATGATGGACCCTTTACAAAYGCGGGGCCTCCCAGTGGGAGACATTCGACCTCATGGTGATGATCGGCGGTAATTGGACTGGCGATACCCAACCTTTTTGAGTATCTGTTGTGGCTCAGACGGAATGCAAGACATGGTACCTTGGATGGAAACGGATTTGTAGGAGAGCGGGGATGGGTCAGAAAGCCACCCTATCTGTAGGTATTCATTCCCATTTGCTTCTCAAGAACATGAGCTGATTGGGCTGCCTCGCTAGTGCTGCACGAATTGGCGGATGCCTGACCCCCGCATGGCCCATTGTGTATGGAGCGATTCGAGCCACGTTGGCAAGACGGGCGGTTCAAGCCGTGAAGGGAGGCTGCCGCTGTCTGATTTATGGCTGACAGACGGATCAGACTGCGATGCTCTGGCAATATCTACGAGCCTTCCAGCCCGTGAACAAAGTCAGCAAGATATGCGCGGGTGCAATTTCAACTTCAACACCTCGTCAAATCTCCGTTACCACTAATATCGCCATTGTTCACCCATCAAGCCTCATTAAGACTGCTACGCCTACGAATCTTCCTGCGTCAGTACACGCGCCTCATTCAGAGTCCTTCGACACAAGGGAGCGACACCACAAAGCTACACAGTCGCCTGATATTCAACAACTCGGTCAAAGTCCCAAAGACCTGCTTTTGTATTACGCATCCGAATTAATACCCCCTGAATACCGTTGGCGCCGCCGTTTCTTGGAATTCTGTCCCTTATGGGGCTCTCTGCACTCGTCACCACGGCAGAATGACGTTTTCACACTCACTCAAGGATCTTTTGAGTGTATGGTTTACGATTTCTTACGGGAAGCGGAGGTTGTGCAGGAGGTGCAGAAAATTCAACTTCAGAGCACTATCTACGAATCACGGTTGCCGAGGAATGGGCCACGGCCGCATATACATAGAATGCTGTTGCCACCATGCACTCGAAGTTCCCGGGGCCTTACCTCTAAGGCGTATTTTGGAGGGGAGCCAAGCAGCTTCTTGTTTGTTCTGTGCTTTTCTATATCAGTGCTGGGATCGGTTGCATCCCATTTCTGGAGAAAATGGAGAAGTTCACTGCACGTGGTCTATACAGCTGGCCCATTCACTGGAAAAAATTCCACTACCGTAGAAACTCGCCAAATTGGCAAAAGGCTACTGCCTGAAAAACCTGGATATCAGGCAGGGTGCTCGTACATCTGTAATGCTCAAGTCCGAGTCTATATATTGAAATGTATATAAGTTAAAGTGGAGGGCAATGTTTCTAGTCGGGGGCTTATCAACTAGGCCTTTTTTACTATGCTTTTTCCTAGGGGGATTCTTTCTAATTCGCTAGGGAATTTAGCCCATTTTTTCCACCTCTTTCACCCTAATCACACATATTGCCACCCCTATTATTATTATCCCTATTATTATCCCTATTACTATTGCTATAGCCCCCGCCCCTATACCTTCCCCTTAGAGAGTCTATCTCAGTCCTATTAATATAGTTTATAAATAAATAAAGAGAAGGGATCTAAAATAAATAAACCCCTAGTATTAATACTTCCAAATGTAACCGACGATTATTCTAACTCCCGTCAATTCTATAAAAGATACAAATACTTCTTCGTCCTTCGAATCCTATCAATTCCCAATATACTAGAGGGTATCACCCTCATAGATTTCGATAAGGAATATTATTATAGCTAGGTTCGTAATAATAGTCGTTACGCCGTCGAAAATTACGTTAGGGATAGGAAGGAAGTATATTATTATATCGTAGACCTTAGTAGGTACTAGAATCGTTAGGACAACCGGCTCTAGAAGGTTCGTTACTAATAGAACGGTTAGGCTATTTATTATTATTATTGTAAGAGTAATAATAATAATAATATTAAAAGTGGCGAATCTACTAATAGTAATAATAAAGCTTAATTATTATTATTTAGACTACTAATTATTAAATTTATACTTATTATATTTATTATACTTCTTAGTACTATTAAGCTTGTTATTACTTTTTATTATATAATATTATTGTAATAAAATAATCCTTCTTCTTTTTATAACTTCTCTTTAAAATATTTTTCTCCTCTATTATCCTTTTTAATATAGCTATAATATAGTAACTATATACCGTCTTCCCAACCTCGTATACCCTTTCTTCTACCCTCTCTTTTACCCTCTATCTTTCTTCATCGTCKATTTTATAGATAAGACCGTCGTTATCTTCATACTTAGGAATATCAATATCATTAAAATTGCTAATATTAAGAATATCGCTAACCGTCTGCTAATTATCCTAAACCAAAGTATTTTTATCGATATTTTTAATATTAATAAAATAATTTTCTAACCTATTTAGAAGGATAGAGATACTGTTATTTTTAAAAGACTTAATTATAATATTTTTCTTATTAATCTATAAACGCTAGCAAACGCGAGAGATAGCGTAAATAATTAATACCTTCTTATCGGAGACGGACTATTTTTTATCCGGGTATTAGGTATTCTACTCGAGAGCTACTTAATCGACTTCGTTTCTCATTATTTATTTAAACGTAGAGTTAATAACTATATCTAACGGTTGTAATAGATTCGTAAGACTACTAGGGATTATAGCCGTTACTACCTTATTAGGTATCGTATTAATTTTATTACGTACGAATTAGGAGTTGTAAAATAGGCATATATTTATAACTATAAGCGTTTCCCCCAACTCCCTCGAAATAGGGGCAAACTCTTCGTTAAATTAGCGGTAAAGAAGCTCCTCATTTTAATATATTAAAGTATTAAATTTGACCGATATATTTTAAGCGTAAAGGTATTATTCTTTATTAAAGACCTTCCCCTCCCTATAAAAGATAATAGTCGGTTTTTATTACAGGGCTAGCTGTAAGGGTTCTACGAGGTTGATACGCAGGTAGGCCTTATTGGGAAAGTTGTAATATTCGACAAAGAGAGCAAGAAGATTGGGCTAGTCTGGAAGCCAGACTGGGCATAACTAAATATACGAAAGGGGTGTGGGGAAGAAGGTGCTAGAAAGCCGAGCCGAGCCGACGGAGCCGAGGCAAGCCGCCGGTCGTCTGGAGAACCCCCGGCAGGCATAAGCTTGGCAAATGCTAAATGCTAAGTATAACCTCTAGGCGCTAGACCTATTATATTACCCCCTTCCTACTCCCTTTTAATAGAAACGTAAAGATTAAAGGAATGATAGCTATAAAAGACTGTTCTAGAACCTTAAAGGTCGCCTCCAGAATCTATCCGCGCGCTGAGTATACCTAATACTAATTGCCTACTTTATAGGGAAAATTAAACGAATAAACGACTTATATACGAAATTATGAACGTAAATCCCCCTAGGAAAGTCCTTTTTATTACGTTATACCTCCCTTATTTTTATACGTACGTTAGAACCCCTTCCGGGTATTAGATCTTAGACCGCTTAAGCCCTACTATAAGTTTTATAACGTCCGGTTCTATTATAGGGTTAGCCTATGTCGCACGTGATTACTTACGTGCCTTGTACTAGCGTATAGCAGCTTTTAAGACTACTGTCGCTATTAGCTAATTGGCCGCCGTAACGGCCTCTAGCCGTAGACCTACATTGGGCCTACAGCTAGACTGCCCTTATAAGGCTAATCTTCTAAGTACTCGTCTATACTCTCTCCTTCTCTCCTTCGTACAATTACGTATATTTACATCTACCATCTACCCTTTGCCTATAATAATTAATTATACTTTTTAATTATTACGTTTATAACGTAAACCTTTTTTTATAATTAATTTATTAATTGCGTGCGTATAGGAATCGCTTCGTTAATCGAGTCGCTGAGTCTAGCACCCCTAAGTATCGATAATTGTAAGTTGCGATAATTATTAGTCCTATTCCCCTTTATTTAGTAAATAAGGGTAGGTATTCTTTATTTAAAGAATAAGAGTTTCGCTTTATTGCGACTACTCCCCTCGCTCTTATATTTTATAATAAGAGTAGTAACCCTATTACTTTTTCGCCCGCTAGTAGTACCGGCGGCGATCTCCTTATTCCTAATACTCTAATTACGTCTTTTAATTTAAACGACGTTTGTAAAGTATTTAATAAATTCGTTAATACCTTCGATACAACCGTCTATCGTACTACATTTTTTGAACTTCCCCCCTCTCCCGCCGTTAATAATTTTATTATTAGTATCGAAAATAACGAAAATAAGAAGGCTATTCCCTATAATTACTTCGCGACCGCCGTTATCCTCGCTAGTAATCCCGCCTTCCGTTCGATTATTACCCTACTCGGTCGCCTTTATTATATTAACCTTATATTCTACGATAATATTGCTAACGATTTTAAGCGCTACGAAGCGGAACTAAAGATTACTTATACTATAATTAACAAAGCCTAAAATAATTTCAATTAAAAGAATTTCGATTATATTAACCTTTCGATTATATATATTAACCTTTAAATTTTGTACACCAATTTCTAAAAATAGTATAATAATTTCTTTATAAACTATAACGCCCTTAAAATTTATAGCGCTAACGTTCGGGCTTTATATAACGGTTTCATTAAAGTAAATAAGGGTAAGATATCGTCCTTTAAGTAAATAGTAGAAAACCTACTTATCTTTATTAATAAAGAGAATATTAATACCGCCTATAAATACGAAATTTTTAAAACCTAACGTTTCTATATCTAATTTTAATAAAAGTACGACCTTTTATTCTACGTCGACGAAAATATTAAAATTATTCGTACCGTTATACTATTAGGCCTAAAAATCCTCTCTAATATTTAGAATAACTTCAACATTATTTAAAATAGTAACGATAAGGATACTTAGCGTTAGAAGATGGGTATTAAATTTATAGAGTATTTCGTTATTCGTTTTTAGAATATTAATTTAAAAATAAACGCCGGCCGCTATTTAAAGGAATTCTTTATAAAGAATATATCTTTTACTAAATTCGAATTCGAATTTACTAACCTTATAAATTTATACAATTTTAATAATTCTATAAAAATCTATTACTTATAGAATAAAATTAATAAACGTCTCTATAATATATTAGTTTACTATAATTTTCCTAAGGCTAACAACTTTAAGAAGTAGTTTACGATTTATTGTACTGTCGCTAGTAATTTCGAGGATACCGACTATTATTATAAAATAAATGCCTATATTCTAAATACTAGCCCTTTAAACCCTAGTAGTAATAGTAATACTAATAGTACCGCTAATAGTACTATTAATTCCCGTAATACCAATAATCTCCCTATTAATTAAGGTAGTAATAAAATAGATTTCGACGCTATTAACTTCGCCGTCTTTATTTATAAAAACGTTTTCGACTAATATTTTTACAATAGTCTCTATTACTATTACGCTAAGCCTAACTATATCGCTTACGAATATACTACTTTTATTAATTATAATTCCTAAGGCCTTTAATACGAAAAGGGTAAGAAGAATAAAAGTAAGGGTAAGGGTAAAAATTGTTATAGCTATAATAATTAAGAGGAAGTCCGTACCGCCGACGCTACCCCTACTATTTTAATTATTCCTACGGAACCTACTATTAATAGCGAATATTATAACGATTTAGAAAACAAGTAGCTTCTATGCCTAATTACGTATAGAAGCCTTATTAATTATTTTTATTTTAGAAACGAGTTTTAAATTCTTTTAAATTAAAAGTTTTAGAGGAGGTTAGGATTTAATTTTTAAATAGTTCTACTTCGCTAAATTTAATACTTTTATTTTCTTATATTATAATTAGCTTACGTAAAGATTATTATATTTCTCTTATTAATACTAGTTATTCCGCTTTCGCCTTTATTAATTATTTATTTATTATTAAATATAACTTCCCTCGTTTTCACCTCCTTCGATTAAAAAAATTAATTCTCGTTAATAGAGTAATTAAAAGTATTATTTCTAAAGGAGTAATAGTTAAGTTCTATATTGGTTATTACGACGAGATTTTTACCTTTTTAGTTTATAATATTTCTAAGAATTACCTAATTATTTTAAACTTCCTATAAATATAATACTATAAGTCCGAAATCGATTACAAATATTATAAGGTACGCTTTAATAATTCTATTTATTGCGGCCGTTATCTACCCCTAAATCTCTTTAAAAAATAGACCGCAACCTTTAAAATTCTTATTAATAGAATTTCTATAATCTTTATTCGAAAGAAGGCTACCCCTTAACCGGCGCCCGCTCTAGAACCTTCTCCCGTTTTTGAGACCGAGCTTATTTTAGAGCCCGCTATTACCGAATCTACTTTAGAGCTTTCTTTTATTCCTAAGACCGAATTTACTTTAGAGTTTACTATTACTAAGCCCGTTCTAAAGTCTTCGGTTGCGGAGTCGTTTCTAATTATAGTTAAAATCGATTTTAAAATTGGTTACCGAGCCGTCCTTACCTCCGTTAAAGTATTAGTAGCTAGGAGAATTGAATTAAAAATCAATATTACCGGTATAGCGGCCTTCTTTATTAAAATTAAGAGCCCCGCGCTCTACGAACTTTATATCCGCTTTAATAGTCGATACGTTTTTATAGGTACGAAGCGCTTTTATACTTACTATTATTGCGATTCCGATTGCGATTTTAATTCTAATAATATCCGGGAGTTTAATATAGTTATTTTTAATTTCGTTTACGAATTGTAGTAGCTATAGCCGTATATTACGAATTATATTCAAATTGAAAAGCTAGTAGCCGTAATAGAAATTTAGGATATAGATTTAATGGAGGAGATAGTTAATAATATTATAGAGGGTAATAGTTAATAATATAAGGAAAGTCTTCCCCCCGTTCTTTATAATTTTATTAACGAAATAATTAATATTTATATATTAGAAGAATTTTGTAAGGCTATAATTCTCGCTAAAACTATTTACTTTACTAGAAACTTCGATAAAAACGTACCGCTCTATAAAGAGACGATCCAACGAATATATTTAATTAAAATTTCCAAGGAGGATATAAAGAAGTTTTTCGATAAAACCGATCGCCCCTTAAAGATTAAAGACGAAATTTTCGCGATTTTAAGGAAGTTAAAAGGCCGCTACTACGTTAACGAAGTAATAGCCTTCCTCCCCTCTTTAATAAATAAGGTTCTTCTATACCGTTCGTATAATTATAAAATTGAATTTAAACTAGGCGAGACGCCCCCTAACATACGATTACGACGAATATTATTTATTAAGGCCATTATAATTAAAAAGTAGATTAACGATAATTTAAGGAAGAACTTTATCCGCCCGTTATAATTTATAGCCGCTTCGCCTATCTTACTAATTAAGAAGTTAAGTAGTAATATTTATATTTACGTAAACTACTATAGTATTAATAATATAACGATAAAAATTTAGTACCCGTTACTATTAATTAAAGAGACCCTCGATACTATTTATAAGGTTAAGATCTTTATTAAATTCGATATTATTATAATATTTAATAAGATATATATTAAAGAGGGCTATAAGTAATTAACGGCCTTTATTACCCGCTTTAGCCTCTATAAATTTATTATATACCTATTCGATTTATAGGGCGTACTAAAAACTTTCTAGAATTATATTAATAATATATTATACAATATTTTTAATATTTATACTACTACATATTTTAATAACGTTCTAATTTATTYGGATAACGAAGAGGAATATAAGAAGTACGTTAGGGAAGTCTTACAGCGGATAATTAAAGCAAGTCTCTAAATCGATATTAATAAATACGAGTTCTATATTATTTATATAAAGTATTTAAGTTTTATTATTACCCCGGGAGGTTTCGAAATAGATCCCGAGAAGGTTTCTATAATTACGATTTAGGAAGCCCTAAACTTTAAAAGGGCGCTATAACGCTTTTTAGGCTTCGCTAACTTTTATCGTCGCTTTATTAAATATTTTTTAATTATTACCGGCCTATTATATAAATTAATTAAAAAGACGGTCGTAGACTAGTACTAAACGGAATAGTACTAGAAGTCTTTCGAGGCTTTTAAGAAGGCTTTTAATAATAGATTTATATTTTGTATTTATAATTAATTTAAATAAACCGTCGTTGAAACAAACGCTTCTAATTAGGCCTACGGCGGTACTTTATTATAATACGATAAGGAGGGTATTTTCCGCCCTATTGTTTATTTTAATTAATAATATTCTTTAATTGAATATAATTATAATATTTATAATAAAGAGTTATTCGCTATTATTAAAGCCCTAAAGGAGTAGCGTCCCGAGTTAGAAAGTGTATAAGAGCCTTTTAAAGTCCTTATAGATTATAAAAGTTTAAAGACTTTTACTATTAATAAGTAGTTTACCCCCCGTTATATATAGTGGTCCTAATTCCTATCCTAATTTAATTTTATAATTAAATACTAATTGAGTTTGCTATAAGTATGCTTTAACGCCCTAAGTAGGAAGTTAAAGGATTTACCTAAGGACGTAGTTAATAAGTGGCTATTAGTTAGGAATAAAGTTTTATTCGATTATAATATTTTCGTTAACGGAGTTTTCGTTTTAAAGGATGGAGAAGAGGGGATTGAAGTCCACGTCGGTACTAAATATATTTATAAGTTAGAAATTATAAATAAGAAGTCTACCGACGATTTAATTGTAGAGAGTTACGAGAAGTTAACTTTCCTATAAAATGTTATAATTTACCTATTAAATTCTAATTGTAAAATATAGTTTAAAGAAGTTAAAGATTAAATAAAGAAGGTATTTTTCGCCGAATATAAAGTAATTTAGGAATAGGCGTACTATTATAATACCGTTCTTATTAACCCCACGGATACTGGGCTTTAATTATAGTTCCTTCGCTATATTTATAATTCGCTTTTAGCCGGGTACCCGGGTCGTAAAAAGACTTATTTATTATTTTTATAATTTTTCTTTTAATTAAGGATATATATTATTATTAGAATTTATTATAGGGCTTATCTAGTATATATTAAATTTAAATTATTATAATACGCCCCCTATAGTTTTTTAAAGCCGTTAGCGGTACTATTCGTATTATAAAAAAATATTTTAATTAATTATATTATATTGTTAATACCCTACATCTATTGAGGTTAGGAGTTTAAATACGTTGCTGTAGTAATCGACCGGTTAATTAAAATATAGTATTTTATCCCTACTATTAATTTTATAGCCGAGGAGTTAGTAGATTGTTTTATTGAGAGGGTTTATAGTATTTATAGATTGCCGGATTCTATTGTTTCTAATTACGGCTCCTAATTCGTTTCTTAGTTTTAGAAAGCCCTATTATTCTATTTAAAGGTAATTTTTAAACCCTCCTCTACGTTCTACCTAATTATTAACAGTTAAACCGAACGTATTAATATAAAAATAGAGAAATACTTTCGCCTTTATATTAATTAGGCGTAAAATAATTAGGTAAATTAGTTACTAATTGTAGAGTTTGCTAATAATAATCTAATTTCTAAATTTATAAGAGTATTCCCCTTCTTTACTAACTATAATTTTTACCTTTATATAGGCGTCGAACCGGCGAAACCTTATCCTCTAAATATATTAATATAGTAATAAATAAAATACTTTAAGGTTAATAAAATTACTAACTATTTTAAAAAGGTTTTAAATTATATTATAGATTAAGTTAAGCGAATTTAATAATAGTACGAAGATAATACTAATATTTAACGATTAAACGCCCCGAAATATAAGGCGGGAGATAAAGTCTTATTTAATATAGAGAATTTTAAAACCGGTCGCTTATATACTAAATTTACGCCTTTATTTAAAAGTCCCTTTAAAATCTTTAAGGCGGATAGTTATAGAGTTATATTTAAATTTTTAATTAATATAAAGTATAGTTTAACTTTCTACGTTAATAAAGTAAAATTATAAGATGAAGTCGGCGTTTTAGGGTAGGCGTCTATAAAGGAATAGGACGTTCGTACTAATTACGGACGGGTTATAAGGAGGATTAACGATAGGGAGGATTTAATTAAATATAATTTTAAGAAGTTCGACAGCTATTAGAAGAACGAAAAAGGCTATTAGGAATATTATATCGTCTAAGGACTCCTTTACTAGCCGTTATAATAATTACGTACTAATATAGTTATAGCCTCCGACGAAATACGGAGGTTTTACGAAGTATATTTAAACGAGCTATACCCTTTAAATTAAGCGGCGGCGGAGAAGAGGCGGAAACGGTTATTAAAGAAGGGAGGGCCGGCTATAGAGATAGAGGCCCCGGTCGGAGAATATAGAGAATACGGAAGATTAGGGATGGAGCGGGAGGTTCTAGCCCTGCGACGGAGGTTACTATAATTTATAATAGCGGCGGCTATAGAAGTATTTCGAGAATAGATTATTCGTTTAATAGGGATTTCTATTATTTTATATAATTATAATTAATTATATAGCTTCTTTTAATTAGGGGAAGTATTATAGGGTTAGCCTATGTCGTACGTAATTACTTACGTGCCTTGTACTAGCGTATAATAGTTTCTAAGACTGCTATCGCTATTAATTAATTAGCCGCTGTAACGGCCTCTAACCGTAGACCTATATTAGGCCTATAATTAGACTACTCTTATAAGGCTAATCTTCTAGGCATTCGTCTGCACTCTCTCCTTCTCTCCTTCGTACAATTACGTATATTCACATCTACTATCTACCCTTTGCCCGTGATAGGTTCTATCTATTTGTAAGAAGTGTTCTCCCTTTAAGCTTTAATGTTCGGTAGGATTCGTAATAAGTGTTCTAAAATAAAATAGGGTGTTCGAGCTACCGATACTACCCTCCTTTTAGTAGCGGTATTACCGGGCCGTATTATTACCGTCTCAATAATCTTTATTATTATTGTTAATACCCTCGTTGTCTTCGGATAAGCCCTTAGCCGGCTCGGTACAAATATACTAAATTTATACCTTCGGTTTTTAATTATTAGGGTATTCCTTTAATTAGTAAGAAGGAGAGTTATAGGACGTATAAATATTTTTTTTCTTCTACTTCTTTTATTATACTTTAATTAATTTAGTCCGGGTAGTACTAATTTCTATCGGTTCTATTCTAATATTATAGGCGGCGTTGTAATTAGAGTTAGAGTTCCTACAATTATATACCGAACTTTTTAAAAAAAGGAAATTATTACCGTTAAATTTCCGGAGGTAGGTATAGAGTTCGGAGTAGGTATTTAGAGTTTTTAGCTGTTTATAGAGCCTCCTGAGCCATTCGTTATTTAGGGCTTTTATTAACGAGTTAATAAGGGCTTAATTTAGTTATATATTAATTTTAGTTCGGTAGAAGACCTCTTTAAAGTGGATTAAGAAGGTGGAAATAGGTTCTCGAGATTTCTATTTCAAAGTAAAGAATTCGAAGCCAGCTTTTTTATCCTTATTGATTTTACTATAATTAACCCGGAATTTTTCAAATAACTTAGTTAGGGTTCGGTTGATTAGAATTTGGGCGAAGGTAAAGATAGTCCGCCGGATAATTAGTAAAAGGCTAGAATAAAAGTAGTAGAATTAGGCCTCCAAATTACCGATAGCTTGGCCGTCGACGTATAATTTTGCTTTTGTAGTATAGATTTATATATTGAAATCCCTTTTATTGCCCGAGAATTTATTGAGATGCGGTAGGATTGGCTTTAGTTGGCTAGAGCCGGTAGCTATCGTTTAGAGACGGCCGATTTCGCCGATAAGGGTTTAGATAGCTATAGTAAATTGCTATTGGCGTTCGTTAGCACTCTAGGACTAAAGGATTTAGGAAGCTATATCGTACGAATTTTAGGTAAGATAGCGGATTTTCGAGAGATTAGCGGTAGTATTGTAGAAAGAAAAATTTCGGGTAACGGTCGGAGTAATTCTTCTGGGCAATTAGAGAGACGCGAGGCAATTGGAAATAAATTTGAAAAGAGGGTCGAATATAATGTAAGGGTTCTACGAAATTAATATATAGGTAGGCTTTATTAGGAAAGTTATAATATTCGATAAAGAGAGTAAGAAGATTAGGCTAGTCTGGAAGCTAGATTGGGTATAATTAAATATACGAAAGGAGTGTAGGGAAGAAGGTGCTAGAAAGCCGGGCCGAGCCGACGGAGCCGAGGTAAGCCGAACCGAGCCGACGGAGCCGAGGTAAGCCGCCGGTCGTCTAGAGAACCCCCGGCAGGCATAAGCCTGGCAAATACCAAATGCTAGGCATAACCTCTGGGCGCTAGACCTATTACACTAGCCTATAATATAGTTACACTACACTAACCGCACATATACCATACTAATGCTTCGTACTATAGCTTAGAACTATATACTCGTATTAATTATATGCTCTGTTATGTACAGTCTCACGTACGCGCGCACGGACTAGCCTATCTAAACTCTCGCTTATATAGCCAATCCTCTATATATATTTCCTTTCCTCTCTTTCGTACAATAATATATATTTTACCCTACCCCTAATAGTACCCTCTCGCCCCGTAATAATTTATTATATTAAGTTATTATATTGCGTACGTTTATTATTTAGTAGAGGAAGATTAATTATATTTAAATTGTATTAATTAATTAATTAAAATTCGTCCCTACGCAATTAAGACCTTCGTTATCGCGATCTTAACCGACCGAACTAAATAATTACTAAACCGAGCCCGCTATTAAATAATTCGTACTCTCTCCCCTTATACCTATTTAACGTATTAATTTAATAATTAATATTTAATAACATTCTCTTATACCCTCCCTTAATAACCGATAATTTCCTTACAATTATTATAATTAACGCCTTCGCAGCTATCGACCCGGAATATTAAAAATAATTCTCTATTCTAGCCTAAGTATTTAAGGGCCTTAATAATTAAGTAGTTGAATTTCCTATTATTATCCTTATAGAATATACTTTTAATTTCGCTTAATTTCTAATTTTCTAAGCAGTCTTCGCGGCCCTTTATTGTCTCCTCTATAATAACGTTATTACAACTAAATTTTAAGCCTACGAAGTAGAGGAGGAATTCGAGTTAATATAGTACGACTTCGTTCGTCGCAATAGTAATATTACTACCCTTTAAATATAAATTACTTTTAAAATATAGGATTATAATAATTAATTTTCTACTCTCTAAACTTTTTATAATAATAAATTAAAAATTATCCGTAATTCTTATTATAATTTAATTAATATTCTCTAAGCTTCGTACGCTACCGAAATTTAAATAATTTATACCTCTTACTAGGATTAAATTAATATTTTTAACGCCGATATCGCTACGCTTCGGGAAGAATTTAAGGACTTCCGCGCTAAATTAAAGGAAGTATATAAGAAATAAATAGAGAAGTATTAGAAGGCTATTAATAATATTTATAAATACTATATTATTTTTACTCCTTTTAGTAACCTTAGCGACCCTCCTAACGACCCTCTTAATAATCTTCCTAACGACCTTCTTAATAATAATAATTTTAATAGCGAAAATAATATTATAAATAACAGTAGTAATTATAGGTCGGTATTATATATTATTATATCCTCCGCTTTCGATAGTAAAAATATTAATATTGAACGTATTATTAAGTATCGCGCTTAGCGTCTTCGTATTAAATTTATGTAAGCGGACGAATTTAAAATTTTTATTAATAAATATATTAAATTCTCTTTAATTACCTACTCTATCGAGGGCTTTCCTTTCGAAGCTATTAAAACCGAATTTAATAAGGCTTTTACTAGCGAACCTACTAAATAGGATACTATTCTTAAATTATTCGACGAATTCGATAAGAAGTATAATAGTATTAATATTGTCGTAGAATTGCGTTACGAGTTAAAGGAATTGAAAATAGTTAGAAGTATAAAGTAGTAAGACTTTAAAAAATATTTTACCCTCTTTATCGATAAATATAATTTCGATAATAATATAAAAATTTATTACCTTCGTTAAAAAATTAATAATTATATCCGTACCGCTTTCGTTTATTAGAATATTTAGCCCGCTAATAATAAATATAACGAATAATTCGTAATAATTTACAATTTAATTAAATATTTAGAAAATAACGRTTAGCGTACGAAGAACGCTAACCTTTTTTATAAGACCGGTATTAATATATTTATTACCGGTACTTCTACTTCGGAGCCGACCGTTAATTAAAGTGGTAACGCTATAGATTTTAATACTATATCCGTTTCTAATATTTAAATTTCTTATATTATTAATAATAATGTCTTTAAATTCCGTATAAAGAATAGAATATATATTCGCTACGGTAAAAAGGGCTATTATTCGGTTGATTACTATTTTCGTATTAATTTTAAGAAAGAAGTTAAACCTTATAATAAAAATAAAGGTAAGAATAAGAATGGTAGTAATAATACCGCCAACGGTAATAATAATAGTAGTAGTAACGGCGGTTAATAGTAGTAGCCGGCCTAGGGTTAATATAGTTATAGTTAGTAGTATCCCTATAATAGTAGCGGCTATTAGGTTAATATTATAAGTATTACTCCTATAGGTATATTAGCGGGCGCTCTAACTCCCGGTACCCTTAGCCTTAGCGGTTACTATTACCCGGTCCCTATTTACTAGCTTAATTTTATTAGCCCCGTTATTAATAACGAAAATAATTTCGTTTAAAATTAGGGAAATATATAGCCTCTTAATTAAATTGCGTTTAGAAATATTAATTTATAGAATAAAGAGGAGGAAGATAGGGGCTTATCCCTATATAGTTAAATATTATTAAAATAAATAGATTTTTAGTAAATAATTATTATAAATACTTTAATTTATTAAATCTTTTTATTTATTTATCCTATAGACTATATAAATTATATTATTCTACTCTCGTTAATAGTAGTTATATTACTTTTAGTTTTATTAATTATTATTTTATCTTTCGATATCGATTTCCTTTTTTCAAATTACTAATCCCTAAATTATTATACTTTATTAATAGTTAAGCGAAGGGTAATATTACTTACTTCTTTAGGTTAACAATATAAATAGGCGTTTATTATAAAATTATCGATTTATTTATTTATAATTTCGCCGAAAATAACTCTATTATTTTCGGCTACCTTTAATTAATATATTACGCCCCCGGTATTAATTAACTTAATAATTCTCTTCGTTTCGGCCCCGCTTATAAATAACGTAACTATTTCTTTTATAGAGCTATTAATTATTACGCCCCTTTAATAAGCCGGCATCTCTTCGCGCCCTATTCTAATACGCCCGGTATACGCTGCGTGTATAGGAAGCCTTCTTATAAAGAAATACCCGATAAGGGGGAACTAGAATTATTATAAATAGAATCTGTTTACCGCTTATTTATTTCTATAATTGTAAAGAAGGTTATTCGTTAGAGATTTAATTAATTTAAGAATTATATAACTAACCGTCTAGGTATAACCCTAATCGGTAAAGTTATAGGAAGTAAGGCTATTATACTCTTAATTCTCCTAATATTTCGAATTCCCTATATAGCCCTAGTCCCTTATTATATTATTAGAGGGGTCTGCGCTAGAATTATAGACTACCGGGTCCCGGTCCGTCTCTATAGTATTTCTAGTAATCTTATTAACTTTAATAATATTAAGGAATTCTTTGTAGTAAATTTCAATTAGTTAGCCGAGACGTATAAACTCTATATTATTTATATAATTAAAATTAATATAGAGGAGGATATTAAAAGGATAATCGAGGAAGATAGGATAATAGAAGAAGAAAGAGGCGTTTTAAATCCTAAGAATATAAACGATAATTTAACGCCGGAAATAATTAAGGAGGTATTATTAGGCTAAGGTTATAGGTATAAGAGGTTCTTTAATAGTAATTATTACCGTTGGATCGATATTTTAATAGGGAAGGGAGATACGGTAATTCTACGAATTATAAAGGTTATTAACTCTATATAAATTAACGGTATTAGTAATAATTTCCTACGCTACGAAGAAGCTATTAATAAATATTTTGTAACTAACGGTATTAATATTAGTAAAATTACTTCTAAGGACGTTATTAAATTTTATAAGAAGGCCGATAAACCCTTAAAGACTGACGCTTAAATTTAAATTAAATTCCTTAAATAATACTAGTACTATATTAATACTTTTAAATAAGAGGGCGTTAAAATTCTTCCCCTTAACCGTTCTTACGATTTTACATTCGAATTCCGTTTAGGAATTACCCCCCTAGCGTTACGAGGCCGCCCCTTCAACCCTAATAAATTAAATATTATTAAAAAGTAGATTAACAATAATTTAATTAAGAAATTTATTAGGTTATTATAATCCGAGGCCTCTATACTAATCCTACTTATTAAAAAGCCCGGTGGCGGAGTTTATATTTATATTGATTATAGAAATATTAATAATATAATTCTTAAATCCTATTACCTACTCCCGTTTATTAAAGAGACTTTGGATACGATCTACCGTATTAAAATCTTTATTAAGTTCGATATTATTACGGCCTTTAATAGGATTCGTATTAAATAGGGCTACGAATAACTAACCGCTTTTATAATATGGTTTAGCTTATTTAAGTCCCTAGTCGTTCCTTTTAATTTATAAGGCGCCCTCGGGGCTTTTTAGAATTATATTAATAATATTCTTTATAATATTTTCAATATCTATACGATTATATATTTCGACGACGTTTTTATTTATTCGGATAATATACGAGATTATAAACGGTATATTAATAACGTCCTCGACTAATTCGTTAGGGCGGGCCTTAGTATTGATATTAATAAATACGAATTCTATATAATACGTACGAAGTATTTAGGCCTAATTATTACCTTAGGAGGTATCGAAATAAATTTAGAGAAAATTAAAATAATTACGGAATAGTAGGCCTTAGAGTCTAAAAAGTCCTTATAATTTTTTTTAAACTTTATAAATTTCTACCGGCGGTTTATTAAAGATTTTTCGACTATAGCGACCTTATTTTACAAATTTATAAAGAAGGATACGGTTTGGACTTGGAATAATAATTATTAAAAGGTATTCGAATTTTTCAAGAAAGCTTTTACGGAGGGCCCTATTTTAAAAATCTATAATTAAATTAAAAAGACTATTATTAAAATAAATATTTCTAATTAAGCCGCCGGCGATACCCTTTTATAATTCGGTAACGACGGTATTTTCTACCCTATAATTTACTTTTCGGTTAAATATACTTTATAGGAATATAATTATAATATTTATAATAAGGAGTTATTGGCTATTATTAAGGCCTTAGAGGAGTAGAGGCTAGAGTTTGAAGGGGTTTAGTAGCCGTTCGATATTTTAACCGATTATAAAAATTTATAAACTTTTATAATTAATAAATAGTTTATTTAATAATATATATACTAATTTTAATTTTTATTTCGCTTTAATTTTTTAATTAAATATACTTCCGGTTCGAAGAATTTACGATTGGATGCCTTAAGTCGTAAACCTAACGACCGCTTTAACGGAGAGGAGGATAATTATTTGATCGCTTGTAAAAGAGTTTTATTAGACCCTTCTTAATTCGAAGAAAGTTATTTCGAATCCGACGACCCCGCCGCTAACTTCTCGCTTTATTTATTAGGTTAAAAGGATTTCAATATTAAATTTATTGACGATTTAATCCGTACTAGTTATAAAATATCCGTCTTCTTATAAGAATTAGTCTCCTACCTAATAGACGAATCTTATTGGTAATAATTATTAATTATTAAAAAGGTTTTTTATAAAGCCTTCTCGGAATATTATACTGTTAATAATATTATAAAGTAGTATAATAAAGTTATTATCGATCCTTATAATAAGAATTTCTAATTCTAATTAATTAATTAATAATATAATACCCTTAATATAAGCTACCTTAACTACGACGCTATATACGAATTTCTATAATGCGACTTTTATTATGAAGGGATATATAATAATGTAAGACTTTTTTATTATAAAGTTAACGAATTAGTAGATTATTTTTAAAAGATCTAGGACTTTATAGTCTAATAATTACGGCGTATATAAGTATAATACGAGGATAATATTAATAAGAAACGCATCGATTCGCTTAAATATTATATTAGTAATATAATCCTACTAAATACGATTAACTTCGCTAGCAATCGCCTATATATTAAATTCTCCCTATAGTAGGAAGGCCCTTTTAAAGTCGTCTAAACTAAATTTTATATAATTTACCTTACTTTGCCTACTAATATAAAGTATTTATTAATCTTCTATATTTCTATAGTATAATTATAGTCCAGTAAGGGATTATCCGGCTAAAATACTTCGATTAACGTTAAAATTAACAACGGGAGGGTAATAATCCGAACGGATAATTAGGAGGAATACGAAGAATAGGATTTTAAGAAGTTTATTAACTATACCTAATTTAGAGGCAATTTATATTAGTATTACTATATTAAATAGAAGACCGGCGACCCTACTTAGGAACCTATTAATAATATTATCGATTACGAATACCGTTTATAATAATTCTATTACGAGAACCCGGATAAACCTATTTTATTAGAGGTTTAGAGTTTCCTCTACCGGCTCGCCTCCGATTCTCCAACCACTCCGGCGCCTTTTCTAACCGTCCTAATACTAAAACCCCTTCGGCGCTACTCCACTCGCTTCTAATAGGAGACAACCTCCGTAATCGATATAACGAAATTATTCCTAAATATAATTATAATAATTACGACGGATATAATAATTAATAAGGATATAAAAGATAAATTGTATTTAATATTTAAGAAGGTTATATAATAGTTAATAGATATATAATTAAGAAAGTTGCTGCCGACGTAGTTTATAAATTATAATAGTTTATAAAGGAATAGGTTTATTATTATATATATATATAGACTTTTTAGCTCTACGAACTTCTTTTGAGGGAGGATAGTATTATAGGGTTAGCTTATAATATAGTTGTACTATATTAACCGTATATATACTATACTAATATTTCGTACTATAGCTTAGAGTTATATACTCGTACTAGTTATATACTCCGTTACGTGCAGTCTCACGTGCGCGCGCACGGACTAGCCTATCTAGGCTCTCGCCTATATAGCTAATCCTCTACGCATACTTCCTTTCCTTTCCTTCGTATAATAACGTATATCTTACCCTACCCCCAACGGTGCCCTCTCGCCCCGTGATAGTTTTAGACGCCAATTGCCATCGGCAAAAATATAAAGGATAAGAATATATTACTATTTACCCTATCCGCTGCGGGCAGTCTTTCCAAACACAATCTTAGCACCTTTAAATTCGTAAATACAACCGTCGATAAATTCGAAAGGAATAGGGATCTTATTGAAATTAAGGATATTAGAAAGAGGAAAATAGGGAGGACCGCCAAATATAATTAATTAACTATTATATTTAATAAACCTATAGGTTTCTTTTATTAGCTTCTGATAATCTCTAAATCTTCGCCGACAATCTTTAAATTTTTACCGAAAATTATTAGGTCTCTTCCAATAATTTATTCCTTCGTTTTACTTTATAAATAAATTTACTTTAATATATAATTCGTTTAGTAATCGCTAGGTTTAATAGGTAATCCGACGGTAGGATATATAGTATCGCTTTAAGAAGTTACTAAACTAACCGCGTAAGAATTTAAATATACGATGGATTTCAAGGTAAATTTCATTAAAAAGGGCCCTAAATTTACGGCGAAACTATATTATAATTACTAAATTATTATTCTAGCGGATAGTTTAGAATATATTATATAATTACCCCTCCATCTCTAGTTATATTGCTTTATTATTTTTCGCTAGCCTTAATAAGATTGTATCGCGGTTATTCTATTAATTTACTATCGTTCGAGTAGGGACGCTATATATATTGTAAACCTCTTCGTACGTTATATTACAAATACCGTCGCTAGTTAAATTACTATTATTTTGAAATTATATTAATTTATTGCGTAGGACGCGCCGTTAAGTAAGGAAAGCGATAACCTATTCGCGAATCCTATTAATAAAGTAATTAAACCCTCCCCTCTATCCTCTCCTCTATTTATTACTATATAGGGTTATATTAACTTATAACTTCTTCTAATATCGATAGGAACGTTCTAATCGCTTAATTAGCCTCTCTCGCTCGATTTTATAGCGGTTATAAAGTCTAATTATAGGGCTAGGGCGTTACTAGGCAATCTCTTACTAAGATAATCGTAGTGGAGGGCTACCGTTTAATTGGTTCGATTAGGATATAGCGGCTAGCGATAGCGGTTAGCGATAGTAGCAAATAACGACGACGAGGGTAATATAGAGTACTAGGCATATAGAGTATAGGGGAGTAAAATGAATAGGGAGACAGCTAGAACCGAGAGATTAGGACCCCAGACGGCTATCGATACTATATGTATTGAATTGTAGTCAAAACTGGGCTAGTAGAGCACATTCTGTATGCTGCTTCCTGTGTTTACTATCGGGCGCTCAAAGAGGGATAGCCTTTTGCCAATTTGGCGAGTTTCTACGGTATCGGCATTGAACGATGATAGCGACACGCCTCGTCATCTACCATCCTTTCGAGTACAGGACGTTTTAATTTTGCAACTGTGGAAAGAAACATGGGATGGAGGAGGGAAATCTGGCGAATGGTACCCAATCTTGCGTGTAGCTGACGATGGCAGCAAGTCGTTGACACGGCATAAACATGCTGGGGTTGGCCTCCTAGGAAGGAAACTCGATCCTGAGAGGGTTAACTTTAGCCTTATCGGCGAATGGCTAACACTCTGCCAGTCGACGCATTCCCATTGCAGAGAGGTGGATACACGCTCTTTTCCGGGGCTTCTGGTTATTGACTGCACCACGGGTTATATCGGCCCTCTTCCATTCAAAGAGACAGACTATGTCACGCTCAGTTATCTCTGGGGCACAGTTGGGGTATCTGATGGACCAGTTGTCCAATCGAACAATGATGATGGTATGATCGGTCTCCATCTCCCTCCTCAGATACCCCTAGTCATCAGTGACGCGATACGGGTCGTGAACCGACTGGGATACCGATACCTTTGGGTGGATAGGTACTGTATCCCACAAGAAGACGGGGCCGCCAAGCATATTCAGATCCTAAACATGGGGAGAATATATTCAAATTCCATCCTAACGATCATTGCCGCGGCTGGCGAAGGGCCGGAATATGGACTGCCCGGCGTCAGCTCGCGATCCCGTACTCCGCAACCAGGAGTGCAAATTACGGATGAGGTTTCTCTAGTACTATACCAACCGCCGATGGATCACATCGCCAACTCCAACTGGAACACCCGAGGTTGGACATACCAGGAAGGTCTTTTGTCTAATCGCAGGCTTGTCTTCACSGATCTTATGGTCTACTTTCAGTGCCAGGAGATGCATGGCGATGAAGTGCTGTCGCTTCCTATTCCCGGATTAGGAGAAAACTGTGATGAAATTTGTCCTCTTTCGTTTGAGAAATTCCGCTTTAGTATGATGTTTCCGCGAATCACCGACTGGAACAAGCCTTTGACGGCCTGGGAAAGGATTAGTGAATACGGACTGAGAGAACTTGGTTACGACTCTGATGCCTTGAACGCCATCAGTGGTGTGATGGAAAGGTACGCGCTCGCAGCGGGAGACTCAGTATTTAAGTTATTCTGTGGCTTACCCATTATGCCTATTCACTCATGGGAGAAACATCTCCCATATTCTGATGGCAGGATTCGGGCGTGCTCTTTTCGCACATGGTTTGAAGGTGCAGGCCCGTACACAAGAGCATCGAACGTCCAGAAAATTGACGGCAATAACCTCACTTGCAGCCTGGCTTACAGCCTAACTTGGAGGCACGAATGGGGCATACGTAGAGGTAATGAATCAGCTCCAGTCAGCTTCGAACGGGCCCGAAGACAGATTTTTGGCAGCTGGACAGTGGCTGGTTGGAGAACCAGAAAGTCTAGGCCCGGAGACATCAACCTTTTTGACAGTTGCCTGAGAATCGGCGTACAGTACAGTGGTGAACTGTTACTGGACTGGGAGGATGACAACGCAACGATTCTTGATCTCTCACGCAACGGAAAGATACCCGTGAGTTTCAATATTAGGGGAATGGTTATGGATGTGCAAATCAAATGGGAGAGACGTCAGGTGGACGATTTCTGGAGAGAGCGGAAGAAAGGATGGATACCTAAATCGCCTTTTGAATGGAACGGGGATCTTTTTGAATCGCCCCGATGGCTATTTGAAGAGGAGGGCTCAGACAAACAAAGTGACAATGGGTTTCTTTTTTTGATCATCGGATGCAAGAACTATTCGGAGTCTCTATATATGAGTTTCGTAGGGATGATAATCCGGCCGGTAACAAGGATGTTAGATGGACAGCCTCACACATTTCACGAGAATTTGGGCAGTTACTCATTCCGAGTGTATGATAACTGGCCCCGATTGGCCCGCTTGACGAGGGAGATGGAGGTGCGACTCATATGAACACGCAATGAAAAGGGTAGTCGCTGGTTCATTGTTGTGCGGGAAAGAACCACTGTCAATTGCCATGTATGCTGCTATTCAGTGTGAGTTGGTTGAGGCTTTCCATCTTCTTTCTTTTTTTCCTTCTCCTTTTTCTTTCTATATCTGTTTCTGCCGTCGATCTCATTAAATGATGAAGATTTTCTAGCTTCCCCGAATACCTAGGTAAATTTGCGTTACAGAATACCTCAACCCGGCCTCAGGGCTCATGAAAAACGAATGTTTTGAACACAAGAGACTCAATACAGCACCATCTCAACCTCATACTCCCTATCCGCCCACAGCGTATACTCCGGCCTCGTCTCCGGTCCACAACTCCCCGTGCCCAAGCCATGATGCATCCAATCCAAATGAACAATCGTATCCTCCCTCTTTTTCCTATGCAACTCAAACGGGTGTTTCGCCGCCTCTACATCTTCCACCGTATACCTGCTCGCCTGAAAGCTCGTATTCTCCCCGTTTTCGGGCTTGACATACCTCGCTCCCAACACCATTTCCCACCCTTCAGTCCTAAACTCCACAGACCGCACATCCGTCCTATTTCCCCCCTCCTGGGGAAACTCATACTCAGTCCACAGCTCGTCAATGGTACTTGTCCAAGACCCAATAAGCTGCGACTCCTTCTTGTCCCTGTACGACTCCCCCGGCCCGCGACCCTGCCACGAGGCGGAGTGCACGTCCCTCAGCCCGACCTCCAGACCTAGGCGCGCCCAGGCGCGCGGCAGCCAGTTACCTACGGGTTTGCCGTGTAGCTTGACATGGATCTTGCCGTCTTCGAGAAAGGAGTAGACGGTTGTGGTCTCGAGCGCCCAGTTGAGCACGGGCGGGGCGAAACGGCCCTGGATGGTCACGACGGACGGAGAGACAGAAGGGTCCCAGGTTGCTGAGAGGAAGTGGTGTTTGGCCATGGTCAGACGACCAGAGGTCCAGTTACGACCAAAGTCGCAGCCATGGTCGTTATCGGTTTGAGGGCGGTAGAGGCAGAGTTGGAGCGGGGTGGTGAGGATGTTGGGGGTGGTAGGGGTGCGTTTCCAGCTTGTTAGGGCGCCAATGGAGAGGTCGAATTCGTAGGTGTTGTTTGAGCTGGTGATGGAGAGGAGTGTGGGTGAGAGGAGGTCGAAGTGGGCGTCGGTGGCGTGGGGGAGGTTTGAAAAGGGGTTGTTAGGGGGTGTCAGAGGGAGTTGGCCGGTGGCGACGATGTGGCCGGCTTCTGCCCAGTTGCTTGCGGAGGCGAGGGAGAACTCGAGCGTTAGGTAACAGTCGTGGCGGCCGGCGGCTTTGAGCGCTTCGGCGTCGAGTAGGCCATCGATTGTGATGAGTCCTTGTTCGTGCGGCTTGACTCCTGTGGTTTATGTCAGTGGTTTGGTTTGGAAGTTGGTGATCATTGGCGGCAATACCTTTGGGGACCTTAACCTCCCGTTTCTCAATCCAGTCGGACTCATCATCCGAGTAGTAATAGAGGCACTTGAGGTGGTCAAGAGTCACAAAGTCGTATCTGTTGATGATTCGCACCTGGTTACCGTTTTCAAGGCTTAGTGTCTGAACAGGCTCGATGGCCTTCTTGTACTCCAACAGACCAGGGGTGGGAGTATGATTGGAGAAGCAGAGGCCGTCCAAGACGAAGTTACCGTCATTGGGCTCGTCTCCAAAGTCACCGCCGTAGGCCATGTACTCTTCTCCGTCTGCATTCTTGGTTCTCAGGCCCTGATGATCTGTTAGTCAAGTGCAAAGGATGGAAGATCTGAAACCCGAGATACATACGTGATTAGCCCACTCCCAGACAAAGCCACCCATGAGTCTAGGCCATTTGTAGAAAAGCTCAATATACTCCTTGAGAGCACCTGGACCGTTGCCCATGGCATGGGCAAACTCGCACAATACGAAAGGCTTGTCCCACGACGGCTCCCTAGCGTATCCCTCCATGTCGTCAACCGATGAATACATTCTGCTGAAGATATCTGCCGACTGAGCGTTCCAGTCCCCTTCGTAGTGAATAAGACGACCGGTGTCGACGCTGTTGATGTAGTCATACATGGCTCTATGGTTGCTGCCGTAGCCGGATTCGTTTCCAAGTGACCAGATGATGATGGACGGACGGTTGTAGTCACGCATGACCATCTGGCGTGCGCGGTCAAGGTACGCCTCCTTCCAGTCGGGGTTGTCAGAGAGTATCTTGTTACCATCCCCTCCGACAACAAAGATGCCATGGCACTCCAGGTCGGCCTCATCCAGTATCCACAGGCCGAGCTCATCCGCCAACTCATATAGCCGAGGGTCATTGATGTAGTGAGACGTGCGAATGGCGTTGATGTTGTGCTGTTTCATGAGCAGCAAGTCTCTCTTGAGCCACTCATATGGGACGGCGCGTCCAAAATCTGGGTGGTGCTCATGACGGTTGACGCCTCGCAGCTTGATGGAATTTCCGTTGATGGAGAAGACACCGTTAAGAAGTTCAACGCGGCGGAAGCCGACTCTCTCGGTCAGAGCACAATCTGGCATGCTCAATACCAACGTGTAGAGGTTCGGCGTCTCGGCCGTCCACTTCAGGGGGTTTTCGATGTTGAATTCGATAACAGTGGACTGTTCTCCAGATATTGTTCCCTGAATGACTTCGCCACCACTGGGATTCACCAGCTTCAAAGTGAACTCTTCCGGGCTGCTAAGTTCAACAGTCACGGATAGCTTGGCATTCTTGTACTCGTTGTCTAGGGTTGGCAGGACCTTGACATCCTTGAAGTGAGACTTCTGGGGAAACTTGTGTATCCAGACATCGCGAAAGATTCCACTCAGCCACCACTGGTCCTGGTCCTCAATGTAAGTACCGTCACATCGCTGGTAGACCTCGACAGCAAGAACATTGTCTCCTTCCAGATTCACAAAGTCGGTGATGTCAAATTCGGATGGATTCCGCGAACCTTGGGAGTAGCCGACATCCTTGCCATTCAACCAAACTGTAAAAGCCGAATCGACTCCTTCGAAGCGGAGCCGTAGCTGATGATCCTTGTCCTCGGGTGCGAGTTGGAAATATGTCACGTAGCGTCCGCACTCGTTCTCATCAATGAGGACATGTGGAGTGTTTACCGGAAAAGGGTAGTTGATGTTGGTATAATGTGGACCTTTTCCGAAGCCTTGAAGCTGCCACATGCCTGGGACCTGAATGGGTTTCCAGTCCGGGTCTGTAAAGGAATCGAAGTGTTGAAATCCAACTGGACCTACCAAAGGCGACTTGGAGAGATTGAACTTCCACTCGCCAGAGAGCAGCTGGGCCTTGGACAAGGAGACATCACGAGTCAATGCTTTCTCGCTGTCCGGGTAGAGAAAGAAGTGACTCCGGGGAGGCAGCGTATTGTGATGAATGACTTGGAGGTTGTTCCAGTCCGGGATTGAGCTTGGATAGACTGATGCCATTTTGGGCAGATGTTGTTTGTTTATCGTGTTAGGCACGGGGGTCGATGTAAGTAACCAGGAATAAAACACTAGAAGGTAAAGATAATGGAGTATTGAAAGAACGACCGATTTCGTGAGACAAGAGGATTTGGTTTAGGAAGAGGACGACTTAATTGTGCAAGGAAGTCAATAGAGTATGCCAAAGAGGAGGTCAAGTTATATCCTCCCCAATGTAACAAGCTGATGGTCCTTCTCGAAGCCTTTCAAGAGGTGACGTCGAGAGTTGGATGGTTGCGGTCATGATGTCCTTCCGACGGATGCTTTGGTGTTTCCCAACTGGAACTCCAAGGTCAGCTGCCACACGGTGTGCATCCCACCGACCGATCATGGCAGCGATGCATGTGCGGGGAGAAGCAATGGAAGAGTGCGGGGGTGAAGAAAAGAGGAGGAGGATGGATTGTTCAAGTATTTAGGGGTTAGGGTTAGGTGCTGATGCTTGGTGTTAGGTGGGTTCTTTCATGCTTCAACTCTTAAACTGATAGAAGACCTGACATTTGGAGGGTCAGAGATTGAATCAACGATAAAAATGCTATGAATCAATAAGACAATGGTTTTTTTCCTATACAACACTTGCTTGTCCCAGCTGACCTGCAAAGAACTCCAATATTCAGTACTCAATCAGTCAGTGCGAGGTCTCCTGCTAACAGCACTGACCTCAGTAACCTGAGCCTGTGCACCCCACTTCTCCTCGGCAACGACTCGACCAAAACAAAAACATCACCAGACTTCCACAGAAACAACCCGATGATCGAAAATAGATTGCATAACGAGCAACCCTTTAATAGTTGCATTTTCTCGTCGCCCACATGTAATACGATCTCCACGGTGTCGGCTATTGCCACCCCTGGTCCTTGTCCCCCCCCTGCCGTCGACAAGCACGCGATGGCCCGGAAAGTGAAACGCGGAGGTTGATGTTCCACGCTTCCGCAGACCAAAGTAGCAACGACGGTAACTCGGGTCCGGCAGTGTGGACTGTCCCCCCTTTCGCTATACCAACCGATTTGTGGAATCCTCGGTCACTTTCTCTCTTTTGAGCCTCCTCCTCGTCTTCCTTCTCCTTCATCTCCGTCCACCCTGGAGCATGACGTTCCAGCACGCCAGTCGTCCTCGAAAGAAACGATCTCTCCGCCGCCTCCACTTACACCGACTCACAGCCATGGCAGCGCTTCCGAACACTGTCGAACCATGGCGTACGCACTCTCCGGGTAGACGGGTAGAGATGCCAGGGCCTTGGCGGACGGGGGAATCCGTCTCGATATCTGGTACTGGGACGGTGGGGACCTGCTCGATAGGTATATTAACTGCATTATGACCTCCTATCTAGACCGTTCTAGGAGGCTCTGCTGAACGACACCTCCAACTGTTGTGCCGACTCTCGTCAGCCTATCATGAAGAGCTTCTCGGTCATCCAGCTGCTTCTAGCAGCCGCTGCAGCTCCTGTGAGGGCTGCTGCTTCCTGGAAGAACGTCAACATTGGCGGTGGGGGTGGTTTCGTGCCTGGCTTCGTCTTTCACCCAACGGAAAAGGGCGTTGCCTATGCTCGTACCGACATTGGTGGTCTCTACAGACTGAATGCCGATGACTCCTGGACTGCCGTTACCGACTCCATCACTACGGACGCCAAATGGTAAGTACTAGCTATCGTCAACCCCCTCTTCACCCACACGCTGACTATAGGATCATCAGGAACAACTGGGGTATTGATGCTGTTGCTCTCGATCCTCAAGATCCCAACAAGGTATATGCCGCTACCGGCATGTACACCAACTCGTAAGTGCTGGAACAGTCCTTCGTTCCCTTCGATATGGGCTAACAAAACTCCAGATGGGACCCCAACAATGGTGCAATCATCCGCAGCTCCGACAGAGGTGCCACATGGTCCACCACCGAACTGCCCTTCAAGGTTGGAGGAAACATGCCCGGTCGCGGCATGGGCGAGAGACTTGCTGTTGATCCCAAGAACTCCAAGATCATCTACTTCGGTGCTCGCAGTGGCAACGGCCTCTATAAGAGCACAGACGGCGGTGTCACCTTCTCCAAGGTGTCTTCGTTCACGGCTGTCGGCGACTACRTTGTAGACCCATCCGATACCAATGGCCTCAATAACGACAAGCAGGGCATTGCCTTTGTTACCTTCGACTCGACTTCCGCTACCACCAACGGCGCCACGTCCCGCATCTTTGTTGGTTCCGCCACTAACAGTACCTCTTCCGTCTGGGTTTCCAATGACGCCGGTGCCACTTGGTCCGCCGTCGCTGGCCAGCCCGGCACGTACTTCCCTCACAAGTGCAAGCTCCAGCCCACCGAGAAGGCCCTCTACCTTACATACAGCGACGGTACTGGTCCCTACGATGGCACTGCCGGCGGCGTTTACCGCTACGACATCACCAACGGCACCTGGAAGAACATCACTCCCGTTTCTGGCAGCGACCTCAACTATGGCTTTGGTGGCTTGGGTGTCGACTTGCAGAAGCCCGGCACCATTATGGTGGCCAGCTTGAACTCGTGGTGGCCCGATGCCCAGATCTTCCGCTCTACCGACTCCGGTGCCACCTGGTCACCCATCTGGGAGTGGTCTGGTTATCCCAACCAGAACTGGTACTATGGATTGACCGTAAGGCGTCCTCTCCCACACTCATTTGACGTTGTACTAACTTTCTGACTAACAGACCCCTAACGCTCCCTGGATCGAGGCCGGCTTCATCTCTCAAGACAGCAAGCGTCTCGGCTGGATGATCGAATCCCTCGAGATCAACCCCCTCGACAGCGACCACTGGCTCTACGCCACCGGTCTCACCGTCTACGGCGGCCACGACCTGACCAAGTGGGACACCATCCACAACGTCTCCATCTCATCCTTGGCCGTCGGCATCGAAGAAATGGCCGTCCTCGGTCTCGCCTCCGCCCCCGGTGGCTCCGAGCTTCTCGCGGCCGTTGGTGACGACTGCGGCTTCACCTTCAAGACCAGCGCCGACCTAGGCACCTCTCCCAAGACTCCTTGGATGACGCCCATGTGGGCCAGCTCCACGGACGTCGACTACGCCGGCAACAAGCCCGCCAACGTGGTGCGCATCGGCAACGGCTCGGGCTCGCAGCAGGTGGCCGTGTCCTCAGACGGCGGCGCCTCGTGGAACATCCACTCCGGCACCGACACCACCAAGAACAGCGGCACGGTCGCCTACTCGGCCGACGCCGACACCATCGTCTGGTCCTCGGGCAACGCCGGCGTCGTCCGCTCGCAGCACCAGGGTACCTTTACCGCCGTTTCTTCCCTCCCCTCGGGCGCCGTCGTCGCCTCCGACAAGCGCAATAACACCGTCTTCTACGCCGGCTCTACAACGGGTACCTTCTACCGCAGCACCGACATTGGCGCCACCTTCACCGCCGTCTCCGGCGCCCTCGGCTCCGCCAAGTCCGTCCGCGACATCGTCGCCCACCCCACCGTCGCCGGCGAGCTGTACGTCAGCACCGACGTGGGCGTCTTCCGCTCGACCAACTTTGGCGTCTCCTTCACGCAGCTCAGCGGAGTGACCAACACGCAGTCCATCTCCCTCGGTGTTAGATCTGCTTCCGGCTCGTGGAACTTATACGCCTTTGGCACCGGCGCTACCGGAAACAAGTTGTACGCTAGCGCCGACGCTGGTGCTACCTGGACCGACGTCCAGGGCTCGCAGGGCTTTGGGTCCATCTCCGCTAACAAGGTCGTTGGTTCCGGAAACATCGCTGGGCAGGTATACGTCGGCACTAACGGACGCGGTGTGCTTTATGCGCAGGTTTCTGTTAGTGGCGGCTCTGCTCCTGCTACTACCACTACCTCGTCAGCTGTGAAGACAACGTCGACTACTGCCCCGGTAAGCACGACGAGCAAGGCTACTACCACGCTAGTGATGTCGACTATTAAGACGACCAGCTCGACTTCGTCGGTGAAGACTAACTCTACTTCTTCGACCAGCGTTAAGTCCTCGTCGACCAGCACCTCGTCGGCCGCGGCGCCTACGGGAACCAACCTCGCGCAGCACTGGGCTCAGTGTGGAGGCGTTGGCTGGACGGGCCCGACGGCTTGCGTGTCCCCTTATACTTGCCAGAAGCAGAATGATTACTATTCGCAGTGCTTGTGAGTTAGTCGAGGTGGGAGCAATTCGCGGGGAATGTTTTAGTAGAGGGGTTGATGGGGAGGAGGCGTGTGTGATGTTGTTTTGACTGGCCCACTGAGGCCGACTTCACTGTTGATATCTTTGCGCATCTTTGTATATACGAACCACTTCTTGGACATAATCCAACTCGTTAATTGAGCTCATGCCAATTTCCTGCGTGAAAACTGGCCTGGTGATCGCTTTGCCTAGCTTAATACCCCAAGCGCGCGGTCTGAAAAGGCTTTGTTGCCCACTCCAAAGCACGCAAAAAACGGCATTCGTCGGTTCATGCCATCGCCGACACAGGTCATTGCTGAGTTTCAGCAAGGAAAAGAAAAGCATGACGACCTCTGACTCAATCCATTGATCGGTCAGAAAAACCAAATGTCTCGTACTACGCCGATCTGAAGACATGATCATGTTCGTTGCCCTTGATAATCATTCGCGCCATTGTGGGTTGGAAAAAATACACAAAAGACGAACAAAGACCAAAAAAACCAGAAAAAAGAAACTCCGGTACGGGGAATCGAACCCCGAGCTTCGCGGTGAAAACGCGATATGTTAACCGTTACACTATACCGGATACTTGCTTGTTAGTTTGCGTTGTTCCAAAATCTTACGTACCCGACTCCATTGGAATGGAGCTTGTTTGCTGCCTAACGACCGACGACCAACGAACTGAAGGTCTCGCGAGCTTC
This sequence comes from Neurospora sp. CHS-2018a, assembly GCA_009802275.1. NCBI lineage: Eukaryota > Fungi > Ascomycota > Sordariomycetes > Sordariales > Sordariaceae > Neurospora > Neurospora sp. CHS-2018a. The sequence continues at coordinate 232,385 of RAKG01000017.1, read as the reverse complement.
CCGTCCAGTCGAGTTGGGTTTGGTGGAGGACCGCCAAGGTTCCAGGGAGTGCAAAGTGCAAGAAGAGCCGCACTGCGCGTTCCATGCATGGAGACGGATTTGGCATTCAGGTTCACAAATGAGGGAGCAGAGCGTTGGTGCACGAGAAGCTGTTACAAAACCCGAGCAAAACGGGCAAAAAGAGAAATGAAGCAGAGGAAGAATGGGAAAAGGGAAGGGGGACGCAAAAACGTGGAAAAAAGATAATCAACTTTAGCTGCAACTCGTTTCGATCGAGTGACCTCCGGGTTATGAGCCCGGCGCGCTTCCGCTGCGCCATGCAGCTGTTTTTGTTGATGAGATACTTTCCCCTTCCTTGGTCTTATGTACCCACATCAAACGCCCAACATCTAGCTATTGACTCATGCTGTACCAGACCTCTCTCATGGGAACAGCAACAACGAACGTAGCCGAAAGAAGAGCAAATGAGGGCAGACAATAGAGGTGGACGGGTTTGGCTGCGAAAATAATATCATTCCCAAGGTATACGTATCTTTGCCAGTAACAATTGTAATCCTAACACCATAAATGCGCCTTTCTCACAGGCTATATATATATATACGGGTATTCCTTTTTGTTCATTTGTTGTTCAGTTTCAGTTTTGCTGCCGCAACCTTTCTGGTTCGACGCAGTAGTAGCACATACGTTGTTCTCTCTTATCGTTTTTCGCTCGCTATCTCCCACCATGTGTTATCCAAGAATGATGTTCTCCATGCAAACCCTCCGATATGTATGTGCAAGGGACAGAGTGAGCGGCAGCGAACAAGACACCATCCGAGACATCCCTCTACACTGGAATGCCTTCCATCCCTCCAGGTCTCAGAGCCTTCTCTTACAGACATCCGTTCGTTCATGCATAAACAACTCAATTCCTTCTCTTATATCCTTTCACCCCTTCATGCGGGAAGAAAAGCTCTCCCCTACCTAGAAGCAGACCTAGCCCAAAACCCTTCTACCACCAGTTTGATCCACCAGCACCACCATTATTCTCAGCAGGTGGTTGATTCTCCTTCGCCGCCTCCTCTTTCCCTCCCGCATCACGCTTCCTTCTCTTAAGCTCCTTCGCCAACATCCCCAATTTCCCCGACACAGGCCTGCTCTTAATACCCAGATCAATACCCACTTTCTTCCCACCGTTGCTCTGCCCCGACGCCGGCGTGAGTAAACCCGTCCCGCCAAGCGGCCGCGCCTTACTCCGGTTGATATACAGCGTCTTCAGCGGGGTACTCGGCAGCTTCTCTTTTTCGCAGGGCAAGAGGGTATCGATCTCTTTTGCTAGTGCCGGGTTCGGTTTGTTTTTTAGGTTGCCACCGGCAAGGCCGAGGTTAAGATTCAGCGTTGAGGTGCGAGGGTTGGAAGGCGGCAGGGTCACGTTGCGTGGGTTGAGGTTGATTTTTCGGGGTGCAGGTTTCGGTGTGGCGGGAGGGGTTAGGGCGATGGGCTCGGTTTCGGGTTCGATGCTGGGGATGACGGTGGTCGTGCTTAGTGGAGATGTGTCCGGCAGGGGCGGGTAGTGAGGGTCGAGAGGGAGCTGCTGTTCGTTGTCCTCGGACATGGACAGCCTACTTTGCGCCCCGGCGCGGGCGAAGAGAGTCGGGGTATCGCTGGTGTTGACGGCGCCCCGACCGCCGTATTTGCGGTTGTAAGCAACTGCCGAGCCGGGGAAGTTGTCCTCATCCGAGTCATCGTTTTCTCTCGAGTCGCACTCGTCGTCCAAGTCCGAATCTTCTAGTTCGGCCTCCCACTCGTCTTCGTAGTAGCTCAGTTCATTTTCGTCCTCGTCATCGTCGTCGAATTCGTCGGCTGAATCGTCTTCGCTACCGAAGAGCGTAACGTCGTCCTCCTCGTCCAAACCGGCCAGTAACCCCCGCAGCGCAGAAACCCCAGCACCACCCGCGCTCGGCCTTCGTCTCCGTACTGGGTATATCATCTTGGCTATCCGTTCGCTTTCCCTTTCGGCGAGTCCCCGAACACAGAACCCCTGGATCTCTGTCATTGCGTAGTGCAACCTATGCCAGCGCAGTTCGAGATATGCCATGGCTTCCAGCTGCTCGGCGCGCTGGGAAAATTCGATTCTTTGTTCGGGGGTGAGGACGATGCCCATCGATTCTACGCAGGCTAACGGCGAAGCGTTCGGTTTCGAGAGTTGGTTCAGCATGGGACTGGGAGACAGCCCAGATGGAATACTGCCGGCTTGGGAAGGCGAAGGTTTGCTCGGGCCGTGTGGTGAAAGGCGCAGTTTCTTGATGTCGTTGACTGGCGGTCTTTGTCGCGGGCTCGGGGTCTTCTTCGGTCGTCGCGCAACATTAGGGGTGGGTCTTTCCGGCGTCTTTGGTCTCCCACTTCCTTCCTTCTCTGGGGGCGTCCTTGGTCTGCGACGAGCAGGCGAGCCTTGGTGGGTGATGAGACTTGCTCGCAGATCCTGACTGCTCGCCTTTTTCCTAAGCTCGCGGGATTCTTCAGGACTCGACGCCGGACTTAGTGTCCTCTCCTCCCCGGATGTTATCCTTTTAAGCATCTCCCCTTCTGGCAGTTGTTCCCTCCTCTGCCTAGCCTGCAAAAACGCAATCGCCTGGGTATATTCCTTCTCGATGACCGGTCGAGCATACTTGGCGGCTTGTTTTGCTAGCCACGGGTTGGCTGCCTTGATGGCGGCATACTCGGGTGCTATCGAAGGCCATGCCGCAAAATCTTGGACGATCTGGGAAGCTCGTTGGGTCTTTTGGGCCTCTTGCTGGAGGCGGAGGTGGGTACATTCGAGGTCCGAGATGAGTTTGTTGAGCAGGTTTACCCTAAGCTGGATGCCTGGGTGGACGGGAGACCATTCGCGAAGGGGGCTCGGGTGTTCTCGTTGCTGGCGCATCAGACTGAGGACCTCGATGTTATTGAGTTGTTTCTTTGGAGCGCAGCCGATGGAGAGAGACTGGGAGACGGCTCCACTGGGCGATGATGACGATGAAAGAGCCATTGGGATTGTGGTGTGATGTGCCAATGGATGAAATTCTCGATCGGTTTGTATCGGATCTCAAACGGATTTCGTCGGGCGATAGGCAGATGGCGTATGTCGCCTGCGAAGTTATGTCGCTGCTGCTTTTGGATGGATTCAAGCACTGCTATGCAAAGCGTTGCATGTGATGTGGGTTAGGCGGTGTGAACCCCCGGTTTTAAGCTCACACAATCGTCGGCTTGTTGAAGTCGAATGTCTTTGAGAATCTTTCGATTATTTATTCGGTTGAGGCTCGATCGCGGAAAAGAAGCACGTCGTCGTGGTTGATGTCGGAAGTTCAGGAGAGTTGAAAGTAAACAAAGCCGAGTCTGCGCTTGCGACTTTGTACTTTGCAGATTCTGGGTTGAAAGTGGAGTTTCGAGCCGATCGGACGATATGCGAGACAAGGCGAAAGAGACCCTGTCCTCTGGTATACTGTGTAATTATCCACAGTTTCGTTATGGTTGTCGCTGTCTCTCGACCAGGAACCCTCTGGGATGTTGACTTTGTTGTTTTGTTCAAAGTTCACTTTGTTTTGTTTTCCGGGGAGGACGGGCCAACCACAAGTTCACTGCCCCAGGTTTGCGTTGAAGGTTGCGTTGGGGTGCGGTTGATTGTGGAGTTGTACAAGTTGGAGTCTTTGGAGACGACAGTGGAACCCAGCAACCGCCCTAACCCCAGCTTTGTTCATGCGCCTAACCGCTTTCGGATCTGTGAATGGGGGCTAAAATGTGGGTCAACATTGGGCTAAAAGAAATAATGTAACCTTCGCGGTTGTCCTCCGCTTTGTCCACGATTCTACGATTTGCAAGCAACTTCGATGTTCACAATGGTGATCTTTGATTGGAAGCGCGTCGCAGCTGCTCAAATCACTTTGATTGTCTCGATATTTTGCTGTCACAATGATAATTCGACGTGTTCCCGAGCCGCGAAGCGCGAACACGCCAATAATCACCTCGTTGCTCACGATGACTACACACACTACGCTGTCGTAAACGTTCGCAAGCCGATAGCACAAGCGCCAGCTGCACTTGGGTCCGTCAGAGCTTGCTAGTGCGGCTTCTCCTAGAAACCTCAGCTGCTCTCGACTCGACTCCGTCTTCAACTCCGGACCTTGTCCCTGGCTCCTCGCTAACTCGCCCCTCTCCTCCTTGTTCATTCGTGGCCCCCAACACGACTTTCCCAGGTTCACACTCCTCTTCGGATCGGCTCTCCCTCCGCCTCCGCCTCTCCATCTGCCCCTCCCAACTCTCCCTCACAGCCCTCCAATACCTCTCCTCATCCTCCATGACCAACGCACAATGACTCGCCTTCTCAAACCTCTCCGCTCTCACCAACCCTTCAACTTCAGCTTCAACCTCTTCCCTTCTTCCCATTCCCCTTTTCACCGCCCTCTCCTTCACCAACCTCCTAGCCTGCCTCACATGCCTCTCAACATCCCTCCACCCCACCGCCTCATCCGCTTTCGAGTACAAATACAACCTCCCCGTCTCTTTCCTTTGTCCCCCTCCCCAAATCTCCGTTCTCAAAACCTCCCCCCTCATCCCCTCAAAATCCACCCCCACCCCACCCAACAACCTCCTCCTCACCACATTTTCCCCAATCGCTCTCGGCAGTCCCTGCTGTATTCCCGCGATAAACACCACCGCTCCCCACAATCCCCATCGCTCGATACTCTGTAACACCCAAGGGTGGTGGGAGGGAACGGAGTGCACTGCTGCGCCGTAGGTTTGGGTGACCGAAAAAGTGCCGGGGGAGGAGTCGAGGATTTGCAGACGGACGGGTAAGGGGTGATTATAAAAGGAGAGGTAGCTGTGGGCCAACTGGACGGCGAGGTGGCAGCCTCCGTTGGAGAAGATGTGTAACAAGACCCCTGTCCCGTGACTCTCGTTTTCCGGTGCACTGTCTCCTGCATGTGATTGGGAAGCGGAGCGGTCGCGGGAGAGAACATCCCGAATGACATCTCTTACCGGGGCTAGGTTTCGCCGAATAGCCTGCTCGGAACGGACGGTGAAATCGGCGATGACGGTTTGGATTACCAAGATCGGTGAGGCGGGGAAGAGGCGCTGGTAGCCGGAGGTGTATTTGGCGATGCGCCGGGGGGTGGCGCCGCCTAGCCAGGTGCAGAGGATTATGAGTTGCGGTTGGGGGTGGTCATGGTTATGGTTTTGTGGTGATGGTGGTTGCGGTGGATCGAAGAAGAGGATGCCGTTGCCTAGGTTTTGGAATTCGGATAGAGGAGCTGAGCTGGGAGCATGATTGGATTTTGGTCTGGATGTTGCTCGAGGTGTTTTCGTTCTTGTGTTTGTTCCGGTCATTGTTGCTGGGTGGATTCATAAAAATTTAGTAGAAAGGTAAGAAAAAAAGGCGCGATGACTCAAACAGCTGGGGATCATGGCCATTTTGTCTGTTGGTGTCTGGTTGTTGTTGATCCAAAAAAAAGCAGGGGCATGGTTGTGATATGTCAGCCATTACTAGTTCCTACCGGTCTTAACAAACAATATCACCGCCTGTTCTGGCCAGTCGGAGACAAACAAAGGATGACCAACAACCGTTAAAAAGGAATGTTGGCTGTCAAAGTTGGAAGTTGGGACTAGGGCACATTGCTGATTGGCTCGCTCGATGCCGAACGGTACCGACATGACGTCTCTCCATGTCTAGCCGTTGACCACGGAATACCTGACCGATGCTGCTCTAACCCCATGGGGATTTTACAGTGTTGAAACCCGATTGCATTGTCTGCGATAGCCACGTGGTGATCGCACGCGTGTGTGTGTGTCTGAAGATGTGTACGCTATGTATTCGTGTACATGGTAAATCCAGAAACTTAATCCAAACGTCCAACGCCCCATAAGCAAAGATCGTAATCATAACGTTCCGTGAAGATCATACGAAAAATCCAGAAACGCCTGATTCCACCAATATCATCCCTTCCAACATGCAGCTCCTTGGGCCCGACCGAGAATCCGATCAGTAGAGAGAGTCTTCGTCAAAGCACTTCTCCTTTAAATCTGTCGAATGCCACCACAAATCCCTTGAAGTAAGGTCGATCGACCTGCCAATCTCATTGTTGATGACGTTGAGGTGATCAACAAGCTTGCGGTGTAGATCCTCAAGTAACCGCATATACGAGTCGATTGTCTCCAGCAGCTGCTCCCTGGTGAAATTCGGCATCCCTCGCCAAACGCCCCCGTACAAACGCAAGAGGTCGACCTTGTCGGGAGTGTTGGCCGTCGAGTCAACCACCTGCTTGAACTCTTTGCGTGTGCTCGGATCCAGAAGACGGACGGCACCGATGATGGGGGCCGAAGCTGCCTTGTAGCGACGAAGTTTGGTGCGAACTGTTGTAGGGCGGTTCAAATTAGCCTTTTGGTTCAGAAAGTATGGATCGGTAAGAACATTTAACACGTACGCGTGCGCTTGCAACGATCAACGTCAAAGCCCGTGATGCCAGTGTCGAGGCAGATGGTAGGCGACTCTGCTGGTCGGAAGTAGTTCTTGATCCACCTCTTGAGAAAGAATCGACTCTTGGATCCCGGGACGGTCTTGCCGACATGGTGCTCGATGTTATTGACGAGTCTGTGCAACGAAGAAAGCATGATCTCGGCATTGGTAACGACGTTCTTGATCGTCTTGGGTGCAGTGCCTAATTTATGTCAGATGTTAGAGAGGTACCTTGAAGAGATGGAGGCTTAAGGGTGAACTAACCTTCGTTATGGGCCGCAGCGACAGTGTGCTTGAAGGCCTCAAACGATGTGAGGTAAGTATCGAGTAGATCGTGCACGATTGTCTGGACGGCATCTGGACGGTTCGGCACGTTTGAGAGCTTTTCGGCGGGCTCTGTAGAACCGTCCTTGTATTTCAGAAGGACCTACGTCAAAGTCAGCCATAATTCGATTTGTATTCGGTCTTAATCGCCGGTTCTTACCCGGTTAAGGAAGGCGATGATTGCGGAGGCGGGAAAACGTTCTGGAATTTGCTGGTGGGCGACGATCCCCCCTCTCATGAACGTTCCTTCCAGCTCTTTGGTAAGTTCATTGGTGAAGCAAGGTTCAAGGGAACTGAAGATTTGATTTGCCCCCTCAACACCGCCGATGGGCAGATGAAAGCGGAAGCCGGAGCCCATGATGGCATGGTTATTTTCACCGAATTTGGGAAACAGGCAGTCAAAGAGCGACTCGTGCAATTCGACCACATTCTGTGGGTTGAAGCTGCGTTCGCGATTGAGATGAACAGTTATCTGGACCTGTGATGAAGAGTGTTAAACGGATTTTCTAAAGATGAACTTACGACGGAGACGTGGGATCCACATACCGTCATGGCAAAGTACGCTCTTCCGTTCTTGTCCAAAGGAGCCTTGTTGCGTTCCTCACGGGAGCACAGAGGCATCGACTCGACCCTGGTAGACCCATACTCGAGTTCTTTGGCTGGCCAGTGACAGGTGTTCAGCCACTTTTGGGTAGCCCGGGTCAGTCTCTCAAGGTGGCCCTCGAGAAGGTCGGGCGTGAAGTAACCAGTGACACGCCATCGAAAGCTCACAGGCTCGTGGAAGCCTGCGCTGTTGATGGCTTTGGTCAGAGACTCTTGGTCGGCTATCATCTTGAGAGTAATGAGTATGGTATTGATGGGTTTGGCCTGATGAGTATGGTGCTGGTAGTTCGGTAGGTAGTCGGTGTTTGTGGGAAGAATGAAGAAGGTTGGGAATGTGGGAGGGGAAAAGAAGACAACTTACCTTATGTATATATATTGCAGTGCCGTGAGCAATTAAACCAAGGACCAGAGGCTTCCATGGTGGCATGCGTCAACCAAGACTATGCGGGCAATGTTCTATTTGTTGGTGATGCACATGAAATGCCGGACTTTGTATGTTATTCAAATCGGACATTGTGTTGGGGGAGGGGTTGATGCATATTTATATGTAGAGGTAGGCAGTCGTCGGCGCTAAAAATTTCCGGTCATCCTCTGGCAAGATACAGAGAAATGCGGTATGGGAATGACGGCGCCTTCCCAAGTGAAGTCAACGATTCGGTCGAGTCGTCATGGGTAGGGCAAGATCCCGGAGGTGAGCACCAGCGAATCCGGAAAGAATACCGCCAATATCAACCTCCATGATCTTGAACTGAAGAACCAATATTTACTTTTGGGACGTTCGTCCTCTGGATCTGTAAGTACAAGTAATACTCAAGTCATTCAAAAAATGGGGCCGGGTTTTGACGCGTAATACACCTGGGTGATTAAGCGTAAGGATGCAAACACCCAAGAATCCGTTCTCATCCCGACAAAACATTTCATCCCGGAGGACTAATGTGATAGACATATTTACAGTTGGTTATTTAGATAGGACGTAGCACCGTTGATGACGTACAAGATGCGTTCTTGGATGAATAAGGAGAGAGCAAGGCGTGCGTTCCGAGTACCAAATACTGAGAGCTATTAGAACCCGTCCCCATTCTCGGAACGACTTGACACTCTATCGGTCGGAACCAATAGCAATGACAGTAATGCCGCTGAGGTGCCTTGGAATTCCAAATTTCCAGTTCTTGAAGCGACCCGTGCAGTATGCAATGCTGGATGTGCTTTATGTGCTTTATCAAACAGGTCCAAGAAATTCGTGCCCTGCGAATATAGAAGTACGGCATATCACCAATATCATGCATATCCTACACTGAACTCATGATAAGTTACGCATCAAATTCGATCTCGATCTTGCAAAATCCATATCCTAATCATCGCCAACCCTAACCCACTTACACATGCCATCCTTAGGCGGACCTCTCCGCTACGGCGCTAACAATGGAGATTGAAGTGCACGTCAAAACCTCTCCTTGCCAAATGTTGGCGTGACTCCGAAATGGCGACGAGTTCGGGATCCCTTTATCATGTTTTAGCCCCGGCACTTCCCCGGATTGTCCTGGCCAGTTTGGGCGTCTTGAGGAGTCTTTTGCATGTCGATCTCCGAGAGGGCCCCATGGGTGCCCATCAAGGTGTCAAGGTACAGCGTCCGCCCCATGCTAGCTTCAGGCCCCATCGGAATCCGGCTCGGCCGGGGGTGCGGATGGACCAATCACAGGCCGTGGTACCTTTCTTCTTTCCCTTGCTGCACGGGCCGCCCATCAGGATCAACACTGAGGAAATTAACGTCACGGACTTGATGACTGTCGATCTTCAACAATCACGGTGTCTCACCAACAACGTCGTTAGCGCATCACAAAATCCTGATAACATGGACCGGTTTCCCTTCTTTCCCGTCGAGCTTTTGCCTTGCGGGTTTCCCTTTCTGGTCTTTTTCGCCAGTCCGCTCTTTTACACTGTCGCTGACTCTCTGTCATGTCACTCTTTTAAACAACCACCAACTATATTCTATCAGACGATACCTTCACCAAACAATCAATATGGACCCTTCACTGAATGCCACATTGGACGACACTTCTTTTCTTGTCCCACCAACCCGGTTTCTTTTCCAACCTGCCCATCGACCAAAACTCCATATCGGCGCCCTAGCGAGTCCTGGTCGCCGAGGAATTCTCGAACTCGCACAACGCGATCTCACCTGCGCGAGTGACGAAACAACATGTTCGCAAGGAAGCTGGTGTTGCGGCAATGGCTCAACATGCTCGCTTGATAACGGTGCTTTCTTCTGTTGCGCTCCGGGCGCTGGCCAGGATGGATGTGCAAGGGTTTGCGCTGCTGGTGATTTCCAATGTGGAAATGTTTGCTGCGCTGACGGGCAAACATGCATGGGCGCCGAATCTGGTTCCCCCTATTGTGTGAACCCCAGCATCACCAGCAGCACCTTGATGAGCAGCATTCCTCTTCCGACGACCACCGCAACGTTTATCAGTTCGACGGTTGCACAAACACAATCAACAATGACACTGTCCACCACTTCGCTCACTACTTCGATACCAACCACCACGGCAATCGCAACTCCATCTTCCTCAAGTTCTACAACGTCAGAAATCACAAAGCCCATATCTTCCAGCATGAGCTCTTCACAACCAGCGGCTGCACCCACAGCAGCCTCTCCCTCCACATCCCGCGAAGGCGGGGAAGGCGGGATACCCATGGCCGCCCAAGTCTCCATCGGGGTCATCGTCCCTGTAGTCTGCATCATCCTCGTCTTCGGTCTCTGGATGATTCTCTTCCGGCGCTCCAAGTCCCGACGACTCACAATGGGAGGAGCGCACGGTGACGTTCCGCCCGGCTTTTACGTCGTGGGTCCGGACTCCTCCAACAACCGCCCATCAAGCTACTACCCCTCTACACCACCACCGGCCTATACCAAATCCGCCACGACGCTCGTTTCGACGGTTGCCGCGGCCTCTTCGGCTGCTACTTCGGTGTTTGGGAACGAGTCGCTTTCGCCGGAACAGGGTATGGAGATGTCGAATTTGAGTGTGCCGTCACTGTCGCCGTCGCCGGTGCTGCCGCCGCTGGATCAGAGGTTGAGTGTGATGGATGTGAGGCTGTCGGTGGCCAGCACGACAGTTTGGACGCCGGAGGATAATGATCAGGCTGGAAATGGGCCGGAGGCGGATGATGTGCATCCTGGATCGCCGGTGGATTTGTCAAGGACGACGGTGTATTATCCGAGGAGTACGGTCGATCAGAATGTGGTGCACCCGGGGACGGCGCTGTAATGGTTGGTGCACGAGGAGGGGATAGGAAAATCTCTTCTCGCATCGTATCAAGAGAACGTTTTCCGGGAACTTGGTCCGATGATGAAAAAAGCGAAAAGCCAAGATGAAAAAACCAAAAAGACAAGAAACCACCACAAAAAATGGTTTCCCGGACAGCTCCCCCATCACAGGGGGAGTTTCCCGGGAATTTGTCCGATAGGAGATTTGAACTCCTGACTTTCATACCTAGGTACATGTTTAGTATACCTACAACGCTCTCCTACCTGAGCTAATCGAACATTCTGCGGGTTATTATGACGATGGCCCTGGTCTTTGCCTTAAGAACCTGTGTGTGGAGGGCAGAGGGAGGTGCATGTGCATGGCAGGAGTCCTGCTGCACGCCTGTGTGCATTATCAGGGAATGAAAACTTACGGTCGACGAGCTACACAAAGGCTCTGTTTCTTTAAACGTTTCTGAGATTCATGTTTCCAAGACTCGCATGTCTTATGTTGTTCATGGGGGTGTTGGAAAGAGTGGGATAAGATTGGAGCGAGCGTTCATGTAAAGTTAGAAAGTGTTCGTTGGATATACCCATAGATGTTTACCTTGGCATTTTTCAGATTCAAGACATAAAACGATCAATTCTCAATCGCATCAATCTGTCAGAGCCCAAGAGAGCTCTTGTCTTCGAAAATGGAAAGGAAAGACCAAACCGTCAGTGGAGCTTGGAGGTTCCCCACAGGAAGATGCAAACTCGGCTGCGACACTCGTCGATTTCAACCATTTCCCACCTTGCTTTCATGGTAAGAAAATTGCTGCTGATTCTTTAATAGGAATAAATGATTTTGCTACTTAGTTGATCTTGTCCCTATGCAAAGATGGTTGCGACATGAAGGTCTACCTAAGAGGGGAGAGGTGAAACACAGTCCGAACTTACAGGGCAATACAGCTGGTACCTGGATGCCCCTGTCGGGATGCTTCCACTTTCAGGGCAGTAAGTCCGGAGTCCGGTGGGCTTCGCACCTTCCTTGTTTTGCTTGTCGATCTAGCACAGTCATCGATGAAGTTCGGAAGCGACACTTGTTCCAGAATAAAACAGGGAATATTTTCAGATTGGCTTCTCTTCTGATCCCTTGAAGACAAGATGTTTCTGGTTGAATGATCAACGGGATGAGCCACTGCAGATTTACTGTTAGCGACCAAAGAGGGTTAAAATGGCGTGTAAGTGCGCATGGACCAACTGTTTCTGCCACCAGCAGCGCCTTGGTAGGCTGATGGGACTGGTTGTGGATTGCCGGCACGTGCACTCGCGCCTGCTGTTCAGGGCCACACAGGGTTCCCTAGTTGGTTAGGCCCAGGCGCCTGTAGCGAAGTTTAGCCGGAGGCGGCTGAGGACCAACGAAGAAGGCACGAGCAAGGATGATCCAACCAGATGACCGATCCAAATCTTTCGTCAGTGAATTTTTAGCCGCACACGGCAGGCGCATTGGACCGTGACACACTTGTTGCAATCGCCAATTCGATTCGCGACCGAGACCTTGTGCTTGCGGGAAGGAACGCCTGGAAATGAATCGGGGCCCGTTGAAATTTGGAAACGACGACGACGATCGATATCGATAAGGACAACTTTCCTTCGGTTATTCCATCATCGCTCCTGCCTCGCGCAATCATCGCCCGACTCCAAGCCGACGGCCGACCACATTTCGGGACACTGCAGCAAGTCCATCGCGACACATTCCTTCCTTACCTGATGAACCGACCTCGCTAGCAGCCCCCCTCCCCAGCGGGCACCCGACGAGAAACCGAAGCAAATAAAACACCACTAAGCGATTTTCACGGCCCAACCTTTCGCCTGATTTCATTTCGTCATCGAATAAGTTTCATCTCTTCGCGACAGTCTTTTCTCCCAACCTTACTTTGACGACTGGCTTCGAGACTTTTTCCTCGCTTCGCGCGATTTCCGATTGACAGACGTCATCCGACGACGACTTCATACCGACCGACCACCATCCGACTGGCGACACGAGACACAAATAAGGGAGGACAGGATAAGGCTGGACGAACAAGATGGGCAACTACTGCTCTACCTGCTTCGGCAGTGGGAGGAGCGATGACTACGATGAGGTAGGTTCTGGCGGCGCGGTCACAGTTCTGATGACGTTACCATCAAAGAGACATCAGACGGAACAAGGGAACTGACCTGGACTCTTTCGTAAAACAGGAGGACGAGGCCCAGCATCTCTTCGACGAGAACAACATGCACTACGGCAGCTTTGATCAGCAACATATGATGAACCAGGAGGACCCCCAAGAGACAGAAAGGGAAATTGCGGCTCTGCAGGGTGTGGTGGAACGTACATCAAAGTATGCCCTCCCTTCCCTCCCACTTCCCTTCTCCCCCTTCCAAGATCTCTCCCTTCCAAGATCTAGCCCGAGATCCAAATCCACGGAGTCGGTAGAGCGAATGACTAACCTGGAACCGCGCAGTAACATGGTCGACATCTACGACATGGTCCCGCATGACAAACCCATGCAGGACGCCCCTGCTCCCTACGGCTTCGCCGGCCAACGCTACAATGCCCTGCTTTCCAAGCTCTCGACCCACGACGACATGGCCTCCGTGGCACGGGTTGATTGGGGCACCCCCGAGGACGACAGCATGGAGATGCTGCGCAAAGCTTCCCTGCCAACCATCCCCATCAAGGCCGAAGGAGGCGAGGCCCTCGTCGGTAACYTTACCGATGCCGCTGCCGCCATGCGCTGAAACCATACCACGACATTCAAACCGTGACTTGTCGTCCATACCCAACCCACCTGATCCGGCGGCAACATGACAAAATATCCACAGTATCCTCCGACCCACGGATATACCCACACTATACGTTCATCGAACCAGAACCACCTTACACAACAATAAATCCGGGACTGCTAGGCCACGCCGACATGAGGTGGCATGTCCAAGTTTTCTTGGCCGGTTTCCCCATCATATTTTCTTTTTGTTATCTCCTCTTTCATGATGCTGTTCTGGAAACAGCGGGCGTTCAGCGATTCGACAGGTCTGCGGCCAGAGACAACGTGGCATGGCGGCATGTTATGTTGATGAGTTGTCGATACCCGCCGAGGTGGGATATAGCGTCCATTTGTCTCATACATCACCGCCTCGGATGCCCAAAATGTTGGATAAGGCCAAGGATAGGTTAAAAAACGGCGAGTTTGGGGGGTATGTATGCGTTGTACAGCAACAATTCAATCTAACACTTCCCTTTGTTTATTGACTGGATCCATGTTGGCTTTGGGTCAACTTATGGTGGTGTAGTCCTCCGGCCCCCAACAAACAAAACATTGACAAGGCGCACGCCCATTAGATGACAGCCACGTTCACCAAGTTCCGTGTTGTTGCCCCATTGCCAGAGATATAAATCCCCAGGCCATCTTGTCCGGTTCCCTTCTCGCAAAAACCCGTCCCAGTTTGAGGCTTGTGTGGAAAAGTTTGCGTTTCCATCGGTGGTGGATATCCTTCGAGATGCGACCTCAGCCATATGCATCACCCCATCTTTTCGGACCATTGGACCAACAATTCCTCCGCCTTCTCCTTCCCCTGGAATAAAGGCCTCGCTGGGAGCCCGTGCACCGCTCAGCTTCAGAGGAACTTGTTGGGTCACTTTCAGGCCGCAGATGGCTATCGCGGAGAGTGGAACGGGTAACACAAATTGAGATGAGGAATGAGAGCTACGAGGGGAAGGAAGAGTGGGAGGGTGCGCCAGTAACCCCCAAAGTGGAAGGACATGCAACATTCGGAAGCAAGCAAGGACAGCAAAGCACGTCACATCAGCCAGCCATGGCCTCGTTGTAGGCCGCGGTACCACCCAAGGACGACCTGGAGGCCTGGTGGTCTACTACTAGCGAGGCCAACTTACGGTCGCCCTCCCTTTTTTCCTGTCACCAGGTTGAGTTCAGGTGGAGCGGAGAGATGGCTCTCGGCTTCTTCCTCTAGGAGTCCCGCGAGATTCGGCGTCTTCGACTGCGGCCCAGCTCCCCATGAAAACAACCGATTTTTCGAGCCCCAAAGGTCTCCACTGTCTAGCCCGCGGCCGACTGACGACCTCCCGAGGGGCCACGCCTGCGTCGGGATACCAGCAGAAAAAAGAAAAGCACACGGACGATGAGGTCGGCCAGGTCACCCTATGCCAAGGCCGCTCTGCTTTCTTACCTCCCTGTTCGAGCAAGAGTTTTACATCGCGGACTCGTCGGAGGCAGGCGAAAAGGAGGGAATCATGCTTGGTCCTCGCATATCCCCTCCTCGGCCCCAATTCGCCAACTGGCCCGTCTCCGTCTCCCCGACCTGTTTCTGCTCTATGGGGCCTCGCATATAGGCTACGGCAAGGTTCGAGTCGATTCGAGCGTCATTCGCTGGATAAGCCAGCCTTCTTGCGCGAAAATCTCCACATTCTTGGGCATGGCTTGACTGGATGGAGAGAGAGGAGAAAGCGACGCTCACACACCAGTCATGGACAGCAGCCTGCTCTTACTATCCGCCACTGTTCAACATCCACCCACCCACCTACCCACCCCCTCACTCATCCGCCCTCCCCTCCTTCTTCCGACACCTGCCGATGAAAAAGAGTCACCGTGAGCGGGAATGTCCAGTTGGGATTTTCCCCGGGTCTGTGTTGCTGCATCTCGCCCCCCTTCCCCCCTCCTCTCCCCTTTGTTTGCGTCAATACCACCGTATGTGCGCACGCTAACGCAAACTTTGTGTTGTCCCCAGCGGGGAGGATTGGTGAGAGTAACACCTTTGGGAGGTCTTACATGCAGTGCCTTTGGTACCTTTTTGGAGGACAGCCGCTGCTACCGTGGAAAACAGATGGGCGCCCAAAGGAGGATAAGGCGTCATGGTGAGGTGGAGTGGGAGCTACTCATTCTATTTGCTAGGTTGCTTGTCTACTTCATCCAGCTCACGGCGTCTACTTATGGATGCGGGATAGGAAAAGAACGGAGTGGATGGTGGCTTATCACGTCGAGAACACAAACCACATCCGAGTGAGGGATAGGGGGACACTGGACGACGAAGACATTATATGTGCAAAATTTGGCCAGGATTGTCCACGATGTAAGGCGTTAGAAAGCGAACAAAAGTAACTAGGTACATGAATGTCTTTTTTCCACCTTGGCGATATTCGTCATTGAAGAGTGAGTATCCATTCCGTGCCCGTTCTCCCACCCAGCACAACGGGGGAGGAAAACGAAAATAATCGACCAAATAACCACCCCAAACCCTTCATTCAGTAGCAACCCAGGTACCACATCAAAAAGGAGGCCTCAAAGTCCAAAAAAAGAGGGGAAAATGGAAACTTCCCGCTCACACCAAGACAACACACAATACTACACCACCCATTCTCCAGACCACCCAGTGCGCCCATGATACTCATATCAACAGTGTACACTGGACTTATACTACAGCTCCAGCTCCAGCTCCACCTTCTCTCTAATCTGTCGCTGAAGATCAAGCTGTCTTGCCATCCCCTTGTCCCAGTCCCAGTTCCAGCTCCGATTCCAGTTCCACCTCCAGTCCCGGCTCCGGGCCCCTTCCCCGGTGCTGACCACCACTTCATACCATTCCACTTCTACACCACTTGAGCAGAATTAAGAATCTTGGGGAAAGCAGGGCTGTCTAGCGTTCGCCCGCTCGATAGAGGTAGACTGGTAGAGGTAGCATGGTTTGATATTACTCGCAGACTTCCAAAGTCACTCGTTTGGTCATTTGTGTTGCGAGTGTTGTGGGGGGGGGTTGCGATCAATATGGGCCTATCTTGGTATCTACCTTGGGAGGGAGGCAGCCCGTTCATCTTCCTGTTCCTACTCCGTTGCCTTGATCCTTCTGCCGCCGTGTACTCAAGTGTTTCTAATACACAGCTACATCTATCTATCTATCTGCGTTCCACGATTGCCTTTCTAGCTAGGTACTAGCCAGATACGTAGCCTTCTGTTCGCTTCTGCCATTGCACTGTCACTTCTAGTTACTCGTCTGCTCAGCTCTTCCCTTTTGGTGAGCTCACAAGCTAGGGGCAGAGGCAGAGGGGAGTGGCTAACTCCGATTACTACCGTTCCTACAGCTTCCCACCGTTCTTGCTTTAGTTTTTCATGCGAGGCACTAATGGAATACGTAGAATGATCAAAGCTATTCGAGCGAGCCGCTTGTTGTATAACAGTTATGAAAAAGTCGTGAAGATATGCGAGAATGTCGAAATGGAAGTGTTGGGAGGGTGGCTTGTGAGTGGTGAGAGTAAGGGACTGTTGGATCTGAGAGATATCTCCCTTCTGGCTGTGAGCTTAGCATTTGTACCTCGAGCTCTCTCTTCTGTGTCGTCTTCCACCCGGAGGAACACAGTGTTCTTCAAAAAAATCATCCGGACGTAAGGGAGCCTACTCCTACCCGAGCGGGAGTGTACCTTAATCACCACCCTGCGCTGTGCCGTCTACCTGCTTTCTTTTTCTGCCTGTCGAGCGAGGGAGTTATACCGAGTGAACAAAATATTCAGCATCTTTGTCCCATTTTAGTACACCATGAGCAATGAAGATGTGTTTATTGGTAAATATTGAAGCACAAAAACAACCGCTATGATACGAAAATTTACCTATATAAACCGGAAAAGCAGGAGGAAACTGAACCAATCATTCTTTGTGCTTTTTTCTTTGCCCCCTTCTTCCCTTGTTATCGCTTTTCGCTTCGTTTCATACTTCATAATCCCAAAAGTTTTCCGTGGTCATCAAACCATTACCATGAAATCATTTCATCATCGTAGCATCCGGCCACCCAACCACTACCACTACCACCGCATTCCTCATTTCCCCATCCACCACCACCACCAGCTCCGTTCATGTCACCACCCGTTCAACCTCCATTTTCTAACCAACCAGAAAATAAGAAAAAAGAAAGCAACACCAAAGAAGCCATGAAGGAAACAACACACTCCCAAAACAACCCGCGAAAGAAAGCCAAGTACAACGACACGCTCAACACTCGATCAACAAATACTCCTCTGCTTCTCCTCATGCCCCCTCCACAACTCTCGAATCTGCCCCTCCACCCCCGCAATATCCTGCTGCGTCTTTTCTATGGTGGCCATGCGATTTCCTTCTCTCTGCCAACGGGCAATATCCTCTGCCATCTTGCGCACTCTTCGATCCTTCTTGGTGATTTGCTCGCAAATCTTGCAAGGAGAAGGAATGAAGTTGGTTTCGTAGACGAGCTTGAGCCCGCACGTCTCGCCGGTGCGGTACTCCTTGTTGCACTGCTGGCGGAAGTTTCCCCACTTCCAGTAGCCGCAGGACCAGAGGGTTTGTTCGAAGTAGCACATTTTGGGTGGTAGTAAGTGGTAGGGAAAAGTGGGGTGTGGTTGGTTGGATGGGGTGGTGGTAGCAGTGGTGGAAAGTGGCGGGTGTGGATGGCTGTGGATGGTGTGTAAGTGAGGTGGGTTTGGCTCAGTTGGGAAGTGTGGCTTTGGGGTGTTGTTGTGGTTGTTGATTTCGCGGTGTAAGCCCCTTCTGTGTGGTGGCTGGAGTAATGCTCGACGGAGGCGAGACTTATGGCAGACGTTGAAAGCGGAACAGGTAGCCGACCGTTCGAAGTTCGTTCAAGAAGCAAATATCCAAACTGATATTTTGCTTCTGCCGTCCCCTTATATCTATCTGTCTAATCTTCGAACACGAGTTAGCATAAGCATAAACTTTGGTCTTCATTGCTTCTGGTGGTCTTTTTCTTCATCTTCTTCATCTCCCCTTTCTCTTCGCTCCTTTCTTTTTGACATTACTTAGCTGGAGAGCTGCGAGCTCCTTCAAGCCTCCTTGGGGTAACACAGCAGCATTCCAGCAGCAGTCAGCAAGCAAGAGGGGCAAGGGGCAGGGAATGGAAGCCAATTCATGAAGACTGAACCATCACTTACACTCGTGACAACTTAATCGAGACAAACCCGGACCAGACGCAAGCGAACAGTTCCGTAAGCCGGGGATGAGAGGGTTAGGAGCAGTGCCGTGCCGTTCGGAGACTTGAATATCTCTGATGGGTAAAGGCAGTCGCGTTGACAGCCAAGTGGACTTATATGGTAGGTTATGTTGATGAACAGCTAATAGAGTGACTGAGGGCTGATAGAGAAAAGAAGTACGATCAGACTGTCTCGGTCCAAGCGATGTTGTGATTTGCTTGGTTGCGGCGATGTGACAATGCCAATCCGTCCTGCCGAGTTTGAGCAGAATATGCCTGATGATGGAGATGGAGAATTGAGGTGATGACTGTTGTTTGTATGCTTGGATTGAAGGCTGCGGTTATCCTTCGATCAAAAATCGACAGTCGAGGATACCGAGGCCATACTTATACTCTTATTGCTCGTCATGGATATGTTGTTCATCTTCATCATCCCTGGTCCCTAGATGCTGTATCGTGTCGTGTCGTTCCCTTCCCTTCCCCTGGTCTTCCAACGAAGAGAAGAAAAAAAAAAGAGGACCCCGGCCGGTCCAGTCGGTCCATGGTACAGGACAGGGGGGTGGGGACCACCTATGACCATGCTAGTGCTATAAGCCCGTTAACACAACCACACGAACGGCTTCAAAAGCCACGCATCGAGAGCTGGTAGGTAATGTCCATGTGTGTGATGTGATGAGCTGTGTGGAGAGGCGTTTTCGTTTTGTTTTGGCTCTTTTTTCCGTCCCTCGCCTGTAATAGTAAACCAAAGCAGACACGGCATGTAGTGATGTGGTGATGGCGACTCTCTCTCCACTGGTCAAATATCCGGTGGGTAGTTGGTACCTGTCACCATTCCTTCCCTAGATCAGGGCCCGTTACCAGTTACCCCATCTGGGGTCCTCTTTGCGGTGGGTATGCCGGGTGGGTAAGACCAAAGAGCTATCCTCTTTGGCTCAACTGAACAACCCGTGCTAAATCACGTTGTCAATCATACATTGCAGAAAGCTGCTTGCACAAGCCGGGGCAGCGGGTTTCTCCTGCGGCCCATATCAGAGTAGCAATCTCAACCAAGGATGTGTATACCAGTGTGCAGTACACAGTATGTTATGGCTGGAGTAGATGGGCACGTACCATGTGTGTAGCTGTGTGTTGCTGTCTTGACCCTGGCCGGACCTGCTCATCTAGATGCCGACAGATTAGCCTCGTCCCCCCATGTCCCGCAGGTCCTCCGGAAGAGTGGCCTTCATAGGAGCCACGTCGACCATGGCTCATTTATCATGATCTCCCCATAACGCCTCTTCCCCACCAGGCTGTTGAAACATCTGTGTGTCCTACAGATGAGCCGGGGCCAGCCAGTTTCCTTTTGGCCCAAGATCAGCGATGGTTCCTAGTTTGGAGTGGCCGCCATGGAGAAGACCCTTTTTTCCTTTCTTTTCCAAGTCGTGACGGGCGGACTGAATAATGAGCTGAAGAGATACTGTAAAGACCGTATGATCATGACGAGCCTAGAGTTTCCATCCCTTCTTGTCCTCTTTCAATTAGTGAACAAAGCGGCCACGCTCCGTTAGAACCAGACAGCTTGTAAAGGTTTAGCGTTTTCGCTGTTCCTTCCATCTTCGACACAGTCAGTCCCCATTGGCTCTAGTGGCACACTCCCACATGGTTCACACATATGTATGTACCATGTACGGATGGATGTATGCGTGTACTTCGTACATGTTCCCTTGTTCTCCCCATTCCTCGTGGACCTTGCATACACGCGGACCCCTGTTGCTATGGTCATGTTATTACGACCCACTCGGGACGGTGCCTGAGTGTTAGGGAATTGGAAGAAGTACATGAACGTTGAGAATGATTTAGACGGCGTCAATTGAGTACACATACCCTTGCTCTTTTTTTTTTTTTACCATTGTTGTCTCCTTCCTCTCTCTGCGTGTTCGCCCCACTGACTTCCGCTAGGCACTTCCAGTCTGGGACTTAGCTGGGCCAGCTTGCCCATCAAGGAGAAACACGCAGATTGACTTGTGAGGATCTTGTCTGCTAATGGAATCGGCCACTAAAGGACTCAATTCTGTATCGGCCCACATGGCAGAAGGATATCCGGCTAGCGTGGGTTCCAGGGCCATCAATTATGGCCGCGGCCGGTACAGGTGGCCGGGCTCCGGAGGCTAAGACCAGGGTTTGGACCTAAAGTAGGTCTAAGGGGCAAGGCCACAGGATCCGCAAGAAAGCAGGGGAAAGGGTGCGGATGTGGTAGGTTTTCTAGGTCTGTGTCGTATATGTTAATGGATTGCGACCAAAAACGGTCAACAAGATTGCTCAATCGCCGAAACTGGGCATACTGACAGTACGAATTCAAGCATCTCTCTGTATCGGCTTGAACGAGAGTAGAAGCATGTTCTTCCAACCCCAGAGCCTCGAATGCGGCGGAAATGAACAAACGTCTCTGGTCCAGAGCAGGTCGACCCTAACCACTTGGTTGTTTCCTGCCATTGTTGAAGTCTCTCACGTAGAAACGCCATCATAAGCGTGATCAATTGGTCTGTCTCTCTTAAGCTCCTGTTAACACCCCGAATCAATGATTAACAACATACCTCTGCATTGCGTAATGGCCAATGGTTGGTGGTCTTGGGGGCACAGGACGGATAGGTCACTGTACTTGGAGTCGAAGTATGGGGCCTTACTTCGCCAGTACTGCCAACCAATGGTCAACGGAACACTTGCTAGATCGCGGTGGAGTTGATGCCACAGACTGGTTTACAACTCGAGAAAGCTTTGGGTCCTCTTGGACAGCAATTGGTTCCACCCAAAAGCCGACTCTGATAGTCGCAAATTTTCTCTCAAGGAACATTCAAACTCACGGCTCTCATAGCCTACCATCAAATCCCTGAATTAGCGGCATTAGAGCGTTGCGGCCCTGGCTGCAGCCACGCTTCGTGTGTTGATAGGAGCAGACGGGGAGCAAGGGACACTTTAACAGCGCACGCTCGCAGGAACGTTCTCTCACATGAACTTTCGCCGTTCTCCCGGTGGGGAGGGTCAACTTTGACCTTAACGTCACCCATATCAACTCCGCGGGTTGTCACACCTTCTAGATTCTGTCATATCAGCCCATACCATCGATGAGTGACTGCAAGAAACGGATGGCGACGTGGCAAGCGTTGACTAGTGATGGCTTGAAGCCCACTTCAGGGGTTTGCCCCCCTCATTTATCGAGCTATATTGCACCGGTGTGTTTGAGTTCCATATGAAGCCTTAGAAGATGGTAATAATGTCTGGCCAGGTTCAAGTCTCTTAGCGCCCGTAAGCACTGTGATGAGCCTCGTCAGGGTGCAAAGCCGGCAAATGCCTGCTTCACGGGACCTCCACTTGGGTTTCGGAGCAGTCCAGCCGATAATGATGTGACTGAAAACCGTGACGGACAGACGAACTGTTGACTGAGGGATCCGCAACAGAAAGAAAGCTCAAGTGGGTCGAGACCAAGGGAAAAAAAAAAGACAGCAAACACAAGGGTCATGGTCGACAAACGCGCAGATATCATGAGGGGAAGCCTTTTGGTGCCGGGAGTGAGAGGGGGCTACCTGCTTCTGTCCTGGTAGGGACCGATAGGGGAATGAGACGTTGCTCAGAAGAACCGAGGGATCAGCTCCGTCCTGATGGGGGCTGTGACTTACACTTCATCATGCTTCCTGTGGGGTGATACAGGCGGGATGATCATGAACTGCTGCGGGCTCGCGAGGTTGCTCCAGTCGCAGCATACAAAACGCAATATCCGGACCTCGTTCCGGGTATGCCGTGCTTGACTATCCTGTTTCGCGTCAAGACTGGGTTGAATAAGTGGCCCAAACGGGGAACAGGAACATACCGTGTAGCTCCAACGTTGGCCTTTGCCGACTATGCGACACACGAGGGCCGAATACGTTCCGCGCAAGCGAGGCCTTGACTTGTTTTGCCCTTGGCAGCTAACGCAAGTTCCATCTCAATAAGGAGTCTCCAAAATCTACTCTTCCACGATAAGCAGTCAATCATCATCATTCCGAATTCAAGTTCCTCGCGGGTTGGGCGGGGTGTAGGATTCACTTGGACCTTCTGGGGAACAGGGACAAGCCGAAAACGAGACGGGAGTGACCGGATATGAAGCGACGCTGTGGTCAAGCTTCCGTATTATCAGGCCGGGCCAACGGGCCAAGGGAGAGAGTGGAGTTGTAGGGTAACAAGGCCGCTGTGAGGTGACCAGGCGTTGATCTTGCCCTGTACTTTCAACGAATTTTGCACGGAGTTTTGTCTCCTCTGGCAAAAAGCCCTCTTTTGTCTTCCCTGTTCCTGATTCACGACCGGTCGTCATGGCCGAGAAGATCAGGAGCGGCCCGTTCCCCCATAACTTGCATCCGTATACGAGACAGGTTATGTTCCAGTCACGCGAAGCTTCCGGCGTCTACCAAACTTCGAAAAACCCAGATAATTGTTGTCAGATCGCGTACATTGCCCTGATCCAGCCATTTCGGCGGGAGCTGTTGAGCCATTACAGCGTGAATGCAATGCTCGGAAGCGTAGCTGAGCGGCAACAAGTATGAATATTAACGTCGGTTGCGCAAGCATCGCCTTTTTCCATGGGTGAAGACAATATGGGTCTCAAGACTGATCGAGATGCCCTCGGCCGGTTGACGCTTTGGGCAGGGTCGAATGTCGTTACGCCAATGAAAGGTGTTCAGAAGGCTGACAGCCTTCTCTTCTAGAAAGAGGACGGAGTAGGTCAACGTGAAAACGTGGAGGGATAGTTGAGATGGTCCAAACGGTCCTGATAGCTGATCATGCCGTCCCATGTAGCGTTGATGCGATGGAGCTGGACGTCGCAAGATGCCAAGATGGGAAGTACACTAAAGGATGTACGGATTAGGTTGTGCAAGGTACAAGCTACACTACGCAGCAACGAGGTTAGCTCGACGTGAAGCGGCCTGAAGCGATCGAGTCACAGTTGAGAACAGGGATTTGACGGATCACTTTTCGGGAGCGACGGGTAACGGAGGGAGGTGTCTGTGGAACAGCCTCAACGGAGCCAACTGAGTCGTCTCATTGGTCGGCCCTACCTTGGGGGTAAGACGGGAGTGGAGAGGGAGGGTCGCCGAACTGACGACCAGCCTTGGGCCTTTTGGTCGCGAATTTGCCCTCAACTCTTCTCAGGTCTGGGCGCCCATCACGATACGTCCTGAGTCCATTCGTTGAAAACGGTCACAAATCGGGCCCGTCTCTGATGACCCGGTGGCCGTACCGTCATCTCTTCGATTTTTGTGTACGCAGTAAAAGACTCCCCATACGAGCCGAGTCTCAGGTGCCGCGTCGCAGTCGATGTTTGAAGACTTTCTTCTCCCCTCATTTCCCCGTCCCTGCAGACGCTCGCACGTATGCTTTGACTGCATCATTAGTCCTGCAAGGAAATGGCTCGTCTTCATGGTTCCAAAGCCAACTTTCCACGGACATCCATGACAGAGCTCGGATCGCAAGGGACTGGACGATGTGCTGGCAGACTGGCAGGTCCAGACCGTGGAGGGGTGCAATGTTCTTTCATCAGGCTAGCTGGGGTAGGGGGGGAGGAAAAATATTGTCATCCCTGTGAACAAGAGGCTGAGGAGAGGGAAGGATAGCCGACTTTTTTCAGAGTATCGGGGGGATGTGTTGCTCCTCCACCACTGAGAGTTGCAGGACTCCGAGTCCGGTGATTGCGAATGTGCAGGAAAAGAAACTGTTCATGCCAATTTGCCACTCGTATACGGGTTTGGCTACTGTGTGGTGGGAGTGGTGTACTTGTCCGAGGGGCGAGTGCTCTCTGCTCTCATCGGCGGAGGCTCGTGAATTTTCGAGTCCATGTGTGTCCAAAAGGGGCAATTGTGAGCCGTGATAGTGATGAGAAAGTTGATGGCCGCATCACAACAGGCCAGCCCCACGACACGTCATGAACGCGTCCAAAGATTGAGCTTGCTAGAGTATGCGACCGAGCTGCAGAACGGATGGCTGGTGGGGCCCACGAGGTAGCAGACGGAGCGCTCGATCACTTTTCGGGACTACCCAGAGGCAGAAATTGAGAAGTGAGAGAGAAGTATGAGCAGCCTGGCCAGCTTGGCCAGCTTATTCTCAGCTGATAGCCTTGGGTAGCCTGCTCGGTAAGGCGACAATCATGGTCCGTTGTTTCTTGCACAAGGCTCAAGCCCAGACCGTAGAGCGTCTTGCTCCAATCGTTTAGCGAGTGTGTCGTGAGAGCGAGACCGGTGAACAGCTTGGCTAGAATCCGGAGTTTCTTTCGAGATCCGAGGTTCCATCTTGTTTGTTGCACCTGATTCTTTGGCCGGGTCGGGGACCTAGTTGCTCATGGTTGCTGTTAGCCGTCAGTTCACATATCGAAACTCAACACAGTCCGCCGTCGCTTGAGAGATGTCTACTTGACACGCAGTGACCGACAAGGGAAGCCCAGTGGATGCCTTTGACACTCAAACCACCCTGAGGAGTAACGGCAGGTGAGGTTGTCCTCTGCTCCCCCTGTTGCTTTTCCCCTGCCCTCTGTTGACTTGGCCCCCAGATTTCTCCCCTGAGGCCTGAACCCTTGCCTGCCTTTACCTTAGCGGCCCGCAGGCCTGCTGTAAGCCACCGAGATCCCTGTGCTGGACGGGATGAACCAGTGTTTTTGCACCGCCGAAACGTTTTGAAACTGAGTGGCCTCGGATCAGGCTGGAACAGCTGGGGGAGCTCCTGACTCTGACCTCCTCTCCCGGCCAAACATCCAAAGCAAAGAGACTTGTAACACTTGGAACAGTAACAGTGGAACCAAAGACTTTCAGGAAGGCTACCTCTAGGAAGAACGGGTGCGCAGAAAAGGAGGGCATTGGACGCCTTGTCGACTTACACAGTGACAGCAAGCCAATGAGCGGCAGGGGTTTCTTGTTCAGATGCGGCAATGCCCCATGTCCAACGTCACATCCGAGATAGCCGTTGAAGTGTTTCCTGGCCAGGGTCGGGGGTCCTGGAATTGGTGATTGTGATTCGCAGCGCGCTTAACAGTCCAAGACGTGCCAGCGAGACTGGAGCACAGGAGATGGTTTTGTCATGGATTTGACGAGGCCCGCGTCATTATCCAGAACGAGCATAGCATCGCCGGTAGCATCGCTCGTCGGTTTCTAAATCGAGCAGGTTGTGACTCGGCAGGAGGTGGTATGCAGATGGAGAGAGTGGAAAAGGAAAAGGGCGGTGGTATTGGTGAGTTGGTGATGCGTTGGGCGGCGCGGGATATGCTCAACAGAATTGACGTTGACGAAGTGGCCCATGTATGGTGGTGGTGATCAAGATGAGGAGGTGGATTTGGATGATGTTCCGGTCAAGTGTTTGAGGCCAGCCCACAGATGACCAGAGGCGGCTTCCTCCGATTCCCGTCGCGAGTTTGACGCGAGAGAGAGAATCCGATTTTTCACTGCGTCAAAAAGGACTGCAATGGAAAGAGCAAAAGACCGTGACCTCGACTGAGTGGTTCATTGCCGCGCGGAAGAGGAAACGGCGGGAGACGGTGAGGGGGGAAAGAGTGAGACGGGGAAGGAAGCTCCAGGATGCAAGGTTCCCGTCCTCCGTCGCGCTTTCCAGGCCGCGGCCAGGTACCATCCAGTGCATCGCGGCCTGGAGAGCGGCCATTGGTGAAACTGGTGCACAGACTCTTATATGGTCTGTGTCATCTCTGTTTTCTGCCCCGTGCCCACTTCTTGTGGCCCTCCCGTTCACCCTGAGCCAATCATTTTCTAGAGGTGGGGCATATGTCATGCTCCCGCACCTGTCTTGTTGCTCTTCTCCCCGACTTCACTCCTTCCATCGACCATCGTCCATCATCGGCCACTTCCACACTTCACCAATTCATTTTGTCAAGCCTCACCACTTTGCCTGAGTGAGAATTCGCTTCGTTTGAACTTCCGTCTTTGACTCTTGTTCTGGTCCAAAACAACGGCCTATTCGCAGACCCGCCCCATTCCCGGTCTCGGCTTGGACTCTATCCGAGAGACGTGGTGACGTTTGCGCGCGGCCATCACCTCGCTCACCTCGCTCACCTTACTCACTCTCACATTCCAAATCCAAACTCATGATGTCGGTCATGATATCGTGACTCCGACAACCCTCGTCACTTCCAATTCACTGTGCCAAAGATTATCTCGATTACGGTCCTGGACGCGACCACTCTGGCTGGGCATGATCACACATCATCATATCCACCCAAGATAAGTGTGTGTCTGGACCTCTGAGGCTTGCAATAGTCCGAATAATACCTCGACCACATTCCATCAAAGTACGGTGCCGTTTTCGGCCTCCCGGTCCATCCATCTCTCCGTCCCGCTCACTTAGTACGCTTCGGTTCTCCTGTCATGTAACATCTCGTCATTGCGACCGCCGGCTAGACCGAGGATAACACATCGATCGAGACCTGATTCCTGCTCACATGACAACCTGATCAAGAAATCTGCAGTAATACCACGGTGATTTCTGCGAGCTACTGTACTCCATTAGGCAAAGAGTCCTCGCCGTCTTCATCTTGGTTCACGATCCCCAGCCACCAGCCCGGTCAGGATTCTATCTGGAGGCCAATATTGCAGGCCACATCAGCCAAACTGTATCATCTTCTAACGCCTTTCTGTTTAGCCGCACCGCGGACTCACGGATTCATACCAGACGTCACCGCTCTCCGCTTTTCTGTCGGAAAACTACCCAGAGTCCCGCGATTGGTAGTCGCGGCAAAGTTAACGAACGGGGGAGGAGGCGTATCCGAGCAGGACACGCTCTTGATCCGACATTGACGCGGTTCTGAGCTCCTTGGGCGTTTTGCTTCCGACACAGTCTCGCTTCCTCGCTTCAGCCCCGCTACAGGTACCAGAGTTCTCGATTGCGTGAGAGCTGAGGTGTAAATCAGAGTGGACACGAGGCAAACTTGGGGAAATCCTCGGAGGCCAGACCAGGCTAGCACACTTGTTCGGTCCGTCAGACTCGCTGATCACGAGAATATCAGACGCACGTCGCCGGATTGAGCAAGAAAGTCCTTGCTCATGCCGCCATTGCCACTCCAGCCAGGAGCCGGCCATCGGCAGATCTGGTCTTGGCCCACTGTTGAAGAACGAGGGGGGGATGAGGAGCAACTAGAGGGAAATTCGAGCGTGCACCTTGCCAGTCAGATAAGCCAAATGACATTGTTGGCTTCTGGAAGCACCCCACTGCCTGTGATAGAGAAGTCCGAAGGATCTTCAAGGGAGTGGGATGGCATGGATACAGGAGGGATAAACAATACCCTCACTGACCTCAGTCTTGACATACTTACTATCGTGAGTTTCAGTGAGCACCGGAAAGAGTCCAACACGGGTCTTCAAGAGACTGGACATCATGTGCAACTGACCGACCTACCAAACGAAGTATTGTACGAGATTTTGAGCCATCTAGACGTCTGCGATTTGTTCTCAGCTTCTAAAGTGAGTTCACCTTTCTTAGATATTATCTACATATCTCTTAGTTTGCCTTCTTTCTATCATCGTCACCGTGCCGTAAATCATTCTACCGACGCCATACTTTGTCCTTATTAAACATCATTTACACTAGTCAAATCACATCATGTCCATCTTTCACACTTTGTAGCCACATTGAACTTTATTGCTATACCTCTCTTACATCTCCATCCAGAGAAGGAGCACCAAACCCACGCCCCAACCAACACTGTCATCTTCTTCTTCCTTCGAAAACCACAAGCAAGAAACATACTAACAACCTCCAGACCTCCCACCACCTCCGCACCCTCTCGACCTCTCCCACCTTACACACCCTCCGCCTCCGCCGCGCCCGCCTCCTCCTCCCTCTATCCCTCACCTCCCCTTCCCGCCCTTCCCTCCCCGACCTAATCCGGCGCTCCATCTTCCTCACCAACACCGCCCTCATCTCCCGCAAGCTCGCCCGCAAACTAGCCTCCATCCACCTCGCCCGGCGGCTCGCCGCCCGTCCCTCCGCCGAGCAGCTCGTTGAGCGCTGTGTTTTACCGGCTGAGTGCGTTCCTCCTACTTTGGGTACCAAAAAAGGGGGGAAAGGAGTGAAAGGGGTGAAAGTGCCGCAGGTGGCGCCGGCGTTGGTGGCTAAGAAGAGAGCGGTGGAGAGGGAGAGGGTGAAGGATGGGCTGCGGGGGTGGATTGGCGAGGTTTGGATGGGGAGAGTGAAAGAGAGAGAGGGGAGGGTGAGGAGGGAGGAGGAAGAGAGGGGGGTGGGGAGGGTTTGGAGGTTGAGGAGGTTTTGGGAGGGGGTTAGTCGGGGGAGGGTGTAGGAGTGTAGGAATCTGGGAGGTAGGAAAGGGCGTGGGTTCGGTAGAAGCGAGCGTGGATGGATAACGGTGAATGAGTGAGTGGGCAAGTTCATGTTTTGTGGTGGTGTAAGTGAGTGTAGACAGAAGCTTTGGATGAGTACGGGTAAGGTATCAGTATAAGTGAGGTAGGTCTTGTCGCTTGGTTTCGGTTTGACGTTTTTTTTGCCTTTCACTTGTTGGTCTGCTGTTAGTCGGTTAGCTGCGGTTTACCATACTATGCTGGGCATATCAGGCTGTGGGTTTCGATTTTGAGCAGATCCTGGAAGGATGTGCCTACTATGACCACTTCGAAGATTTACTAGTTTAGACAACAATCACAGCGATGTCTTCATTGATTCCTGGTGGTTCATGCCGCAGATCATCGTGCTTCAAGCTCACACTTCAGTGCCCTCACAACAGTTGGGCCGTAAGTCTAATAGCGTAGGTAACACATCAACCACTCGACTGACATTCCTTCTTACTTATATGTAGGTGAGCTCCTCATACCAAGAACCTCGCTCCTCTCTCATTTGACCATGCCATGCCATTCCTCCATTTTCTCCCAGGCGAAGAATGTCTCGGTGACTGCACTCCTCATCAAAGGTCTGCTGTGATCGTGGCCCTTCCACCTCCTACTGAGCCTGAATCTCACCCTCCACCTCCCCCTTTACTTCTCCTCCTTGCTACCCTCCTTGGCCTCCTCCTTCTTCTCAGCCACGGCGGCGGCGGCGGCGGCAGCAGCCTGAGCAGGCTCAGTGGTGGTGGCGGTCTCGATGACGGTAGTAGTGGTGGTAGTCGTAGTCCCGGCGGGGCAGACAGTGGTCTCGTTGGTCTGCTCGGAGGCAATGGTAGTGGTGGGAGTCTGGCTGGACATTTTGGTGGTGTTTTGGGTTGGGAAGTGAGAAGTTGTGGTTGAGAGATGTGGTTTTGGGTTTGGATTGGTGTAGTTGAAGTGTGGAAGTGGCTGTGATGTAATGTTGATAATGATGGTGATGTAGGAGAGATTCCGGGCTTTTTAGGGGGGAGAGTCTAGGGGTTCTTATACCTCCCGACCATCGATTCAACGCCCGGGGATCGAGTGTTCGAGTGAACGAAGTGCGTTTGCTGCTTAGACGATCTTAATGGCTCTCCACGTTCGGTGATATGACATTGCATCTTCTCATTTCCTTGTGGATGAGATGACACCCATATGGGGAACAAATGGTTCAACGATAAGCCGATTTTACTGCCATCCCAAATGATTCGTAACAGTTTGCCACCAACAACCTCTCGGTCCTCCATCACGTAAGGCTTCGCCATTGGACTCGAAGACATGAAGTGTGGAGGAACAAGTGTTGCCAGTTCGGGAAGGAGCTGGATGACAGTTTAAACTTATGTGAACAGAGGCACTTGCTGATGGTTGTGCCTTCTGTGAAGTCGTGTTTCATCCGGTCTTCGAATTGGCCGTTGGAAGCCCAACTGCCCACCAAAGCGTTTGCTCTCTGACACCTCAACGTTGGTTCACAGTCCCACTCTTCTCAGTCGGGTTTATTCATTTCGCAATCGATGCGGATCTCGGGAGTCCAAATTTGCTCTTGCCTTTCCATTGAGAACAGCCACATAGAGGTACCTGCCTAGGTAGGTTTTACCGTAGCAAGAACAAAAGAAAATCGGAAAGGACGATGCCCACCCGAGTTCCCTCATTACCATTACCGGTAGCTAAAAGTGTCCTAAGCGCGGAACCGGAACCCATCCCAATCGTCCTCATCATCCTCGTCATCTTCGTCCTCCTCCTCCTCCTCTTCCACCACCTTCCCCTTTGTCGTCCTCGCAGCATTCTCCTTCCCCAACGCCGCCAAAACAGCAGCAGCAGCACTCGTCTTCCCCACACCCTCGCCAGCAACCCTTTCCCCTCCTTCCATCGGCGTATCTGTCGTCCCTTCCCCTTGTCCCGCCCCCGTCTCCGCACCTTGCCCAGCACCACCCAACTTCCCAGCCCTCAGCGCCTCCCTCCTCTCTCTCAACCTCCTTGCCCTAGCCTCCAACTCCTCCATAACCTCAAACTCCGTCTCCAACGCCCTCGTCGCCTCCTCTCGCTCGTCTTCAATCTCAATGTCCTTGGCCGCTCGGCGGAGGGATTGCTCTTCGTCGTGGGACTTGGCAGCTGCTGCTTCTGCTGCTGAGACGGGTGCGGCGGAGATTACAGCCTCTTCTCCTGCTGCCAGCACGGCTGCGGGAGGTTTAGCGGGCGCGAGAAGGTCCGCTTCGAAGGAGGCCCAGAGGTCGTCGTCTACTTGTTCTTGCGGTGCTTGTGGGACGTCTGCTGCTGGTGTTGGTTCTGAAGCAGGAGGGGCCGTGACAGGAGGAGCAGAAGTGGTTATTGGCTGGGAAGTTGGTGATTGCGATTGTTGTTCGGATAGTTGTGAGAAGGGACGTAAGGGTCCTCTAGCTGATTTGGGTGTCGTGGTGGCATCTGCTGGCGTTGCTGGCCGTGAAGGGATAGCGAGCTCAATGCCGGCTGTTGGAGTGAACGACTGTTGCCGGGTAAGGGTAGATGGCTTCGTGGCATCTGCTGGGTCTGAGGTCGGCGGTGCCGGTCCTGGTTCGGGAGATAGAGTATTGGGGCGGGTGCGCTTGGATGCGCGGTCGGTTTCATCTGTAGAGACGGGGGATGTGGATTCGTCGTCATCTTGAAAGTCGAATTTGCGTTTGTGAAGTTGTTCACTAGATTCCTCTGTCGCTTCGTTTTGTTGCTGCTGTTGCTGCTGTTGGAGTGCTTGTAGACGTTGACGATGACCAGTGTTGCGGATGTGACTGTCCCAAAGAGCTTCGGTCTTGATGTGTTCCCGGCAGAGGACGCAGACGAGCTTGCCGGCGTCGGTGTAGGCTGCGTGTGGGTGTTCGATTCTGCGCGCGGCGCGCTGTTGGCGTAAGAGGGCGCGTACGTCGGCCATTGTTTATGTAGTCCTGGGTGAGATGGAGATAGTGCAGGTGATACGTAAGAGTGAGGGTGAGAGCAGTGGTGAGAGTTTGGGCGGTGTCCG
This sequence comes from Neurospora sp. CHS-2018a, assembly GCA_009802275.1. Classification (NCBI taxonomy): domain Eukaryota; kingdom Fungi; phylum Ascomycota; class Sordariomycetes; order Sordariales; family Sordariaceae; genus Neurospora; species Neurospora sp. CHS-2018a. Next base: position 200,421 of record RAKG01000017.1, on the reverse strand, counting down.
TCTACCTCGGTTCAGAAAGACCTCGTAGCTGGTCAGACTTCGCTTGGAGATGTCGGCGGGTAAAGCTTAGGTGTTCAATGTTTAGAAAAGACCGAGGAATGTGAGTTCATGTCAGATTGGATGTCGTGAAACTGATGAGCGAATCGCGACTCGATGCGATTTGAGGCTGCGACGTCAAGGTCCCTTGTGGAGCTACCCTAAGCCTTTAAGATTAAGGTACCTCGGAGCTTCAGCCACACTTACCCCAACTTTAAACTGCGGCAAGGGGGGAGCTCCATGTGTGGAGTAACACCAAGTGGAGAGCTCTTATCGATTGCCGCGACTTTGCCGCGTCTGTTGCCTGCCACCATCCGGGCACTTCCCGGCAACGTCACTTGCAATTGATTGATTGCTCCCGAACACGCTTCGACGCAACAACTGCTTTCGCATCGCAACCCGCAACTCATCTCGATCGCATACAGAGACCAGTTCTCTCTACCTGTTTTCAGAAGCCAAGATATTACACCAATCCCATAATTACCGGACATCTTACCGAAGCAGCACCACGCACCGCCTTCGCGACCTTGGGCCGAACAGCACTCGCTCTCCATTGCGACCAGGACAAACAACGATAGGCACAGCTACCGCCCACCATGGCCGACACCGAAGAGGACAACTCGGCCCTCGCCTCCTTCTTCCCCGACCCTCCTCTCTTCTGGAAGGCCTTTACCCCATCCAACCTCCAAGCCTTCGCCGACCTTAAACAGCAATATGCCTCCCAACACGGCATTCCCGTCGAAGACGTCGTCCGCGTCCCAAATCTCCCCGCCGATTCAGACCTCATCTACCTCCAACCACCAGCCGAGCCAAAAGATGGAACATGGCGATTATACGGCGAACCTCAATCTGTACGTCCTCCCTTCTCCCACCCTTTCTACCCCTACACCTCCGAACCTCTTCCAGCCAGCCGGTAACTAACCCCCCAAAAGCTAGAAGAATCCCTCCAACCCCTCGAATCAGCCGGCATCGAACGTCTCGGCCCTCCACTCCCGGGCTCAACCACCACCACTACTACATCCGATTCCCAAACCATCACCCAAACCACCACCGACAGCCAAACAACAACCCAACCAACCATCGACACCCAACCAACCTCCATCTTCCCCTCCCAACCCACCACCTCCCAACTTCCCCCCTCCACCACTTCAGGCCAACATCCCCCTTCCCAACACACCCACGACACCCTCCACCTCCACCTTAAACGCCTCTCCAAATCCCTCCTCCTCAACTTCCTCGAGCTTATCGGCGTCATGTCCATCGACCCCTCCGCCGGCTCCGCCAAAGCCTCGGACTTACGGACCTTGTTTCTCAACTTCCACCATGTATTAAACGAGTACCGCCCGCATCAGGCTAGGGAACAGTTGATTCAGTTGATGCAGGAGCGATTGGATCAGACGAGGGCGGAGACGGCGGCGAATCGGGCGGTGGCGGAGAAGGCGCGGAGGGTACTGGAGGGGTTGGGGAGTGTGGAGATTCCGGCTGTTGATCTTGCTGCGACAGGTGGGGTGGGAGGTGCTGGAATGGGAGGGGATGGGGGATATGCATATGCCCCTGGGAGGAGGGGGACGGTGGTGGGCGATAGGAGGGTGGGTGTTGATGTTGATGGGGTGGATGAGGAGGGGAGGTACTGGGAACGGGAGGGGATGGGGTGGGGGGTTTTGGATGCCGAGTTTGCTTGATCTTGAGGGGGGTGGGTGGATGTGGATGGTGGGAATGGATGTTTGGGCTGGGTTGGGTTGGGTTGGGTTCTGAAAAAATTGAGCATGGCGTGTTTTGTTTTGTTGTTGCTGTGCATATACCCCGAGAGAAGACCATTTGTTAGGTCTAAGAGAAGCTATACGAAAGGAGCTACACATTGTGCTTGGTTGAAGTGGAGTGAACTTGATATGATTCGGGAACTTCGTCTAAGCTTCATCACTGGTTGGTTTTGAAAAAAAAGGAGTAGGTACCATCCAGTAGAGCGAGAGTGGTTAGAGTCACTCATCCAACGCCGAGTCAACCAGCACATCACATGAGCGCAAGTACTTCGAAAATCGGTACAAGGTCGCTGGACAAGGTATTAATTTTCTATCTCATACGTAAGCAACAAGTTATAGCTATGAAACCGACTCTTCACCAATCCATTAGCTGAGTGAAAGAAATCGACGCAAGGTCTTATCTTGGTCCTTCTTCCACCTGCGAGACAAGACCTTTGCAGACAAAGTTCATTGGCGAGTGACAGCAATCCCACATACCTGACAGACCACGCCCCTGAGAACAAGTGTAGAGCTACAGCTATAAGAAACAATTTGAGCCTTAGAGCAACAATTTCGAGCAAGAAAAAATGTAACATAGGACCAGGCAAGCGAGCATGATGGACCAAACGGGCATATCATGCCTGATTAACTCCTCCTCTAACAACCCTAACAACCTAAAAACGCCCAAAAAAGCAAACCACAAAAAGACCCCCTAATTTTCTTTGTCTCAAGAAGCGTAATCCTAAAACCTAAACCTTCTTGACTGATTGACTGACTAGTCATCTCCTCCTTTCTTCATTTTTCTCCTTTCCTCCTTTCCCTTCATATCCCGCTATCCCGCTATTCCGCTAGTCCACTATTCCGCTTCCACGAAGTAAACACCCCAAGTGAGTGACACCCTCTCACTTCCCTTCCCCCACGCAACATCTCCAGCTCCGATACCTATCCTCCTCCCCTTGCAACAGACCTAAGACGAACTTCCACCTTTCCACCTCTCTAGAAACCAATTCATTTCAACTCCACTAACCCCGCCTGGCTTCCGGCTTCCGGCTTCCGGCTTCTAATCAGACTCAGCATCCCACCCCTCCATCACGTCCGTTGCCTTCTTCTTTTGCTTCTGCTTCTCCGCCGGCTGCAAACACAACAACCTCCTTCTCCTAGGCGTCGGTCTGCTGGCCGGTGTTGCCTGACCCGTTCCCGTTCCCGAGCTGTGGCCTGGGCCTGACCCCAAAACGGATGATCGAACAGACGACGCAACCGAATTAGCCGAGGGAGATTGATGTCTGCTTCCGCCTGCTATGCTACTTCCACCACCGTGACCACCAATAATGCTACCGGCTGTACTGCTCGCTGCAGTACTACTTCTTCTTCTTCTGTGTCGTTGTTCAAGGACTACCGGACTAGCGGCAACCAACGGACTTCGCGGCGAAGGGTTTGTTGTGTAAGGATGATGAGGAGGGGGGAGATGAGGACGACGGTCGAGATCGGTATCAAGCGGTGGCAGCGCCGGCTTTGTTGGAGCCGATGCTGGTGCTTTTGTAGCTGATGCCGTAACCTTTGATCTTGACCCTGACGCTGATCCCGATCCTGTGATTGAACCCCTCTCCTCCCTTCGCGGTGTGCTCGGCGGTTGTTTCTTGTCACTTTGCTTTGTCGCTGCTGCAGGCCTCGTACTATTGCTACTACTACTATTCCTGACCGCTGCTGCTGAGTCCGGGTGGTTTGTCCGCTGTCCGTCGCCCCTCTAGGCGGAAGGAGGACCGGTTGCTGCTGCTGTGGTAGCCTGGGGAGGGATGGGCGGAGGCGGGATGGGCGTTTGCTTAACGGGACCACCAGCGCCGGCGGCTACCGGTGGGATGGGCGGGGGAGGAATAGGAGTGGTTCGCACCGGCGGGGTGAAGTGTTGTTGGTGATGTTGTGGATGAGCTTGAGGCTGTGCTTGCGGGTGAGGCTGCGAGTGAGGCTGCGCGTGCTGCGGTTGTTGTTGTTGATGTTGCTGATGTTGAGATGGTTGAGTATGATGAGAGGCCGGTGGGGTTGGCTGGGCCGCTTGCGGGTGTGGTTGAGCAGCAGCCTGATGCTGGGGTGGGTGTTGCACTTGGTGCTGTGGTTGATGCTGCTGTTGGTGCTGAGGAACATGTTGGGGAGCATGCTGGGGCGGATGCTGAGGTTGATGTTGTGGTGGGTGTTGCTGCTGGTGCTGCTGCTGTTGATGATGCTGCTGGTGCTGCAGATGCTGAGGTTGATGCTGCGGTGGAGGAGGATGAGGTTGATGATGGGCCTGCTGCTGTGGTTGGTGCTGAGGCTGATGATGTTGTGGATGATGAGCTTGGTGCTGCTGTTGATGCTGAGGCTGAGGCTGAGGCTGATGATGAGCCTGGTGTTGCGGTTGATGTTGGGCCGGGTGCTGCGGCAGATGCTGCTGCTGATGCTGAACCTGGTGTTGTGGATGATGTTGTTGATGGTGAGGCTGATGATGCATCTGCTGTTGATGTTGGTGCTGTTGATGAACAGGATGCTGCTGGGACTGCTGCTGAGCTTGAGCAGCCTTGGCCTGCGCATTGGTACTCTCCCTCTCCAAAACATTGCTCAGGTAAGGCAGGTCATCGCGCGCCTTGGGATCCCGTTCGTAGATCTTCTTGATAACTTCCCATTCCTTCCGAGACATCTTATGGGCCTGAGGCAACAGGAAGGCAACAGTCGGACTGGTGATTAGAGGACCCAGGACTTCTCTGGCAATGGCCTCTCCTTGTTTTTGCACCTGGTCCACAGCGGGATGCTGCATCTGGCTCACCGGATGATGAGCCGGTGGCGTTGGCTGCGGTTGCTGCTGTTGTGGTGGCACTTGTGAAGGGGTGCTACTGTGCCTAGGAGTAGGGTAGTTGGGGAACGTGCCCTGGGGAGATGTCGGCGAGAAAGCAGGCGTCGAGAGGGAAGGCCGGTGGCCCGGAGGGAGGTTTGCCAGCGCTGGCGATGATGGCGCCGGTGTATTGGCAAAGCTGGTGTGGACCTTGGTGGACTGGTTCGCCACTACTTGGTTATAGTCATTAGTCCCATGTAGCCGCATAATGGTATCGGGATCGTTACGGTAGACAAATACACCGAGCAACATTGGCTCTGTCCTCGTCTCGGGAATATGGTTATCAGCCAGGTTGAGCATAAACTCTGGGTATTGACCTGTGCCGGGAAGCACGGGAACGAGGTAGGTGTCGCGGACGTTCGCTACCCCTCTGTCTCCTATGACTCCGTATCGCTTCTTGGACACAAAGTAGTCAACCAGGCGTTGAAACTGGGGCTTGGAGGCCGCCGAAGTAGGCTGCAAGTTCACCACTACCACATCAGTGGGAAGACTGTACCTCAGACTACAGAGGTAGACAATAGCTTGTTGTTCGTCAATCCGTCCGCAAACTGTGAGCGTTTTGGGCATCAACTTGTCCCACTCCAAGCCGATCGATTCCTCGAGTTTAGCGCCTCCAATATGCTTGGCCGTCACTTGGAAGTCTGCAATGGTATTCATTACGAGATTTCCCTTCCACACCACATCGGGGTCAAGGATCTCTTCCTTGGGCGAATAAGGCGGGGACTGCGTGCCGTCATCCAGAAGGCGATCCACATCTGCATCAACCCCAGGTCCCGTTGAAGTAGACATGGCGGATGGGCGTCTGTGGTGAGACTGAGTAGGTGACTTGACACTTGAGAAGACCTTGTTGATATCAAAGTTCCCTGTGCTAGGCGACTTCTGAGTGTCTACGGTTAGATCCCTCGAAGATCGCTTCGAAGCCGTCCCCTGAGCAGCCCTCTCCGGTCCCTCTTCCTTAACGCGTTTCTTCGGGGGCTCAGCCGTGTCCTGGGGCGGCCTACGTACGGGGGCGGAGGAAACATCAGTCGAAAGGTTGAAACTTTCGTCCCCAATAACTTCCTCGCCCTTGTGCGTTTTCCGTATCCTGGGGACATCCTCGGTAATCATGATGGACTGTTTCTCTGCCCTGGCCTTCATCTCGGCAGTTTCTTTCTGCAGCTCCTTCGTTGCCAGCTCCTCTGTTGTCATGGAAGCCAACATGGTAGGGGTAAGGGTGCCGCTAAGCAGACCGGTAGTGAGGTCTTGGTTGGTCTTGAGGTTGTAGCTTAGTGTCCGCATCTGACCGCTATAGGCAGTCGATTGGTGCGAATCGTGGACCGCACGCTCGATCTGAATAGCTAAACGCTCTGCGGTAGCTGAGACGCCTTCGGAAGGAATCGACGCGCCCTTCTTCTCGGCAACTCCAATAGAGTGCACAAGAGATTTAGAAAGGAGCTTGGCGGCGCCTTGCCGAAGCTCTGGCAGCTCACTGATCTTGCCGGCGATGTCATCTGGGGCCTTGTATGATGGGAGAGATGGAGCTTGGGTCTCTGTGACCTTTCGGACCTTTTGCTGTACGGAAGGGTAAGTCAGTATCGTAATGAGAAGAAGCGTGAGAACAGTGACTTACCTTGGGTTCCTTCTCTGGCACAGGTTCTGTCGTCTTGCGCTTCTGTCCAGCTGCACTCTTGGCATCCTTCTTGGGCTCTGGTACTGGAGATGGCTTTGGTTTCTGGGAGGCCTGGGAACTTTCCTCCTTGTGGTCGCTAACCCTCTTCGATTTCTTTTTGTTGCCTCTTCTCCGCTTCTCTGCCTTTTCCTCCTCGAAGGCTTTGCGCCTGGCCTCCCAAGGCCTCTCGCCATTCTTCATGCCATTGAGCAGTTCCTGGTGGTTCTCGGGCTTGCAGAGCTCGCAAAAATACTCCTTAGGTAAATCTTCGCTATATTGGCTCATGCCCATGCAGATGTTGTGCTGCCAGGCGCCGCACATGTCGCAGGCAATCCAAGGCTCGCCGGAGTCCTCATCTTGTTCGGTGGCGCCGCAGACGCATCGGATGATCTCTTCCTCGGGCTCTTCTGGCTCGGGGACTGCTTTCTTGGCGGCCTTCTTCCCGCGCTTCTTGGGTATGTCGATTTGGTCGAGCTGTTCCAGTGCCTTGTGTTGGCCCTTTGTGGCTCTAACCGATCGGCGCGGCTCGGGTTCTGGCATCGGGTATCGTGGTTAGCTTTTAATCACCAGGGGCTTGTGGTATGGGGGAATGGCATTGGGTGATGGGAGCTGGCGCTGGCGCTAGCTTGATAAATGCTATCGCGAGACAAAAACGTGAACATGGTGACTGCGTGGCTTACCAGACATGATGGCGGTTCTCGACACAATGGTCGTAACGTTGGGGTATGTAGGTACGGGCTCAATGGACATCCAGCCTTGTTCGGATACGATTGGAGAGCTCCCACTTTGTCTGACGCGCGCGCGGTCTACTGCAGATGGCTCAAGACATGCGTGGAGAGCGGATCCTCATGCGGGCATTAGACAGAGAAAGATATTTTACGCGTGTGAAAGTAGAGCTAGCAATGATGGCGACAGTGACTGCCCAGAGGAGGCTGTCTCAACAAAGAACGAAGAAAATGATCCTGAAGCTATGTGTCGCTGCAGGCTAGAATCTTGCAGCTAGACCTAGCAAATCCTCAATTATGACCCTCCTGGTTTGCGCAAGACAAAGTGTTGATGCCTGCTGTTGTTGTTCGTGTTGTTGCTGCTTCTTCTGCGGCAGTTGGGTCCGGGGAGGCAACAATCTGAATGACGAATCAAGAAGACTGTCGAATGCTGGTGGTTGGAACGGATGAAAGCTATAATGGACAAGACTCGACGACACTATCGGCTGATGTTGGTCGCAGTCAAAGTGTTGGTGGTGTCAATGTCCTTCTTCCTTTCAGAGGTCCAAGCTCCACGCGGGCCGTTAGAAGGTCGACAAGTAGAATGCGGAGGGATCGTCGGGGACCTCGCGTGATCACACTGGTTGTCGAGAGAAGAATAACGCGTCGGCAGTTCAGAAGATGGGTTGTATTCGCCGACAGCACAACACAAGAGAGTTGGGCGACAAGACAAGAGGACTCAATGTGGTGGTAGTCGAATTGTCGGATGTCCAGAGGGAGAAGTCGCTGAAAGAGAGAAAGAAAGAAGCCGTGTCGCGATTGAGTGACGGAATTGTGGAGGTTGGAAGGAGGAGTTTGCTGAGGTGGAGGCAGCGACCGGATCTTGTACCGATATCCCCAGGCAATTGCTTAGCGATAATTGTTAAGCATCCAGTCAAATGGTCACCTGCAGACTAACAGCGGGACTTTTCATGGAACCCTGCTGGGGCGGGAAAGCGGGGTGATTTCGGTCGCTGAGGCTCTGAGCAACCGAGCATCTGAAGGTCCACGGGCAACGGCAAGGGAGCTCTCTCGCTAGGCGCACCATGTTACAGCCCAAATGGGACTAGCGTGGACATTGGACAAGACGTCAGAGTCCTATCCAGAGAGTCCGGCAGGCAGTTGGCAGCTGGCGGGCGGGCAATCTGGACCTTCCATCACCCAGGAGGGAGGTACCTGACGCGTTGGACGCTTGCTTGCCTGGAGCTCCAGGGCGATCTGACACCTCAGCACTGAAGGAAGTCCACTGCGCTGCTGCACCTCAGCATCAGCCTTCCGCCTTCCGCCCTCCATCCACCTCCAGCTTCCAGTTTGTTGACGAATACAAACCAAACCAAAACAACATCACCACGCAAAAGACAAGCACTTGGCGCTTGCATACGACAGACCAAGAACAGACAAACTCGACCTGCTATTTCCCACAAGTAATCGCCATATCGAATTAAACCATGGCGAGAAGATACGATTCCCGAGTAAGTGGGCAGTGACCCGTCAGCCGCCACCTGGTTACCTATCGACAAGTGGAGGAGGGGGGGTAGCAGTGGTGGTGATGGCAGCTTGTTGAAGCTTGGGAAATTCGCACATAAACTGACACCCCTTCCTCACAGACAACCATCTTCTCCCCCGAAGGTCGTCTGTACCAGGTCGAATATGCTCTGGAAGCTATTTCCCATGCCGGTACCGCCATCGGTATCCTCGCCAAGGATGGCATTGTCCTAGCTGCTGAGCGCAAGGTCACCTCCAAGCTCCTCGAGCAAGACACATCGGCCGAGAAGCTCTACATTCTCAACGAGTAGGCGCATCCCTTTCTTGCTTTACATCATACAGTCGCTAACCTTACTGCTCCCCCCAGCAACATGATCTGCGCCGTTGCCGGCATGACAGCCGATGCCAACATCCTCATCAACTACGCCCGACAAGCCGCCCAACGGTACCTTTTGACCTACGACGAGGACATCCCCTGCGAGCAGCTAGTGCGCCGTCTCTGCGATCTCAAGCAAGGCTACACACAACACGGTGGTCTCCGTCCCTTTGGCGTTTCCTTCATCTACGCCGGCTGGGACCCCCAGCGCCAGTTCCAGCTCTACCTCAGCAACCCCTCGGGCAACTACGGCGGCTGGAAGGCGACCAGTATGGGCGCCAACAATGCGAGCGCCCAGAGCTTGCTGAAGCAGGATTACAAGGAGGACTGCACGCTCAAGGAGGCGTGCGCCATGGCCGTCAAGGTGTTGAGCAAGACCATGGACTCGACAAAGCTGAGCCCCGAGAAGAGTGAGTGTTGGCGATACTGTGATTGGGAATGAAATCGTACTAATGCTTGTCACAGTCGAGTTCGCGACGGTTGGCCAGACCAAGGACGGCAAGATTTACCACAGGCTATGGAGCGCGGACGAGATCACGGCGTTATTGAAGGAACACGACTTGGCGAAGGATGACAACACGGAGGACAAGTAAGGGGGATGAATCTCACGCATAGTTCAAGATGTGGAACAAAGCGGAAAGCCGGCCTGCGTTTAGTCTAGAGAGCGCTTTCTGTACTAATAGAAGGAATGACCATGATACGCCAATTGATGCAATGGACATACAAACATCGGTCCCGGAACTCCCAGCTCTATGCTCTTTTAAAGTCCCCCATGCTCTGCTAGCTAGCTAGACAACAAATAGCATCCAATAATACAATGGTGAAAGTTACCATACCTTAAGAAAGCAAAAGTTCAAGTGTTACACGCACATCCGGCGCAGCAAGATACATCATAGTATCAAATCAAGGCAGCATCTACAGAAACAATCCAAATTAGCATTCATCCACTGACTGTCATATGATATCATCTCGGGCTCTCCAACGGTCCCAACTCCACAGGAGGAGTCAAATCAAAAGTCCCTACATTTCTCTGAAACCCTCCACCTTCCTCCTCATCCCTCACCCTCCCATACCTCTGGGCACTATCCTGCTCCCCCGTCATCCCCGAATAAGGCTCCTCACACCTCGCACTGCTCAACCGCGGCCAATACCGCCTATAACTCCAATAAGTAATCACCCACCCCATCACCGCTCCGACACACACATCCTCCACATCATGCCGGTAATCCATGCACCTGCTGATGGCGATCATCAACGCTCCCAACAATGGACTTAAGCAAAGCAATGCTTTCAACAAGTCCCTTTTCACCAAAACCTTCTCCATCCCCTCCATTACTCCTCCCCCTCCGGGGGACGAAGAAGAAAAGGCCCTAAACTGCCCACACCAGAAAAGCGCCAGATACCCTAAGCCAGCAAACGCAAAACTTGAGTGCCCAGAGGGGAAACTCCGCCATCCATCGTGGAGAGTGTGGTGGTCCGTTTGCGTGCAGACTTCGACGCCGACTAATTTGTTGGGAGGTGTGTCGGGGTGTGGTTGGCACCGCGCGATCAAATCGGGGCGGGGACGGCCGACCATGTTTTTGATCAAGTCCGTGAGGAAGGTGGTGAGGATTATGGAGGTTAGAAAGCCGAGGGTTGTGAGGTGGTGGATGTGTCGTGGGGAGGAGAGGAGGTAGTTGGTTAGGGTGAGGAGGGCGAGGGGGAGGAAGAGGGCGTAGGCGAAGAGGTGGGCTGTTGGACATGAAGTTAGTTAGGGTTGGAGAGTTTGGAGGGTTTGGAGGGAGAGCTGGAGGGGATGGGGAAGGGAGGGAGAGGGAAGGAGGAGGAGGGAGGGAAGAAGTAGAAGGGCGGAGGGCGAAGGGCAAAACATACAAACAGGCACCCTCTCAACCTCAGCATGAGGAAAAGAAATGCGAATATCATTAATAGTAAACAATCGGTGGAACGGCTCGACGAAAGCGGCGATGAAGATGTAGCCGACGAGGAGGAGCGAGAAAGCGACCCAATCGGAGGTGTATGATCTCTGCACACGTTCCCATGTATTAGCAATTGCTATCTCCCTTTTTCCCCGAACGCACCGCCGCATGAGGGAAGCCATCACGACATCACGTACCATCCACCACCTCGAAACAGACCCAATCAACCCGTGCTTGGACTCGATCGACCCAAGGGAACCGGCCCTCGTCCTACTACTAAGTGTAGAGGGTGCCATGTTGAGGGTGACTAGTCACCGCCTGCGAATGGACTTGAAGAGAGTGTATAGCATCGGTTATTTCTCCTGCCGAGCGAGGAGCGGGAAATGTGGTATTTCGTTGGTGGCTTGGCGAAGGGTATTGATCAAGCCAGCCTCGCGTGGGTTGTTCGTGCGTGTGGTGTGGGTGCTGTCCTCGGTGTCGAGCGGGTATCGTGTACCTCTACGGCGGAGGTTTCCTTGGTGACCAAAGGCGACGTTGCCGGAATTGGATGGGTGGTGGTCAGGACGGGAAACCGGGAAATGGAAGTTGGATGGTCGGTAGTGGCGGGCTCGACCCGAACCCGACGGGACAGCTAGCACCACCCGGGCCGCCCGTCGGCGTCCACTGTCAGGGGCAATTGCTTGTCCCACAGCGGCTGTCGCGCTGCTGCCGCGGTCAATTTCAGCCCTGCTGCCCCCTGCAAGGGACGCCCACGCACATCAATGTTACTTGCTGTGGGGACTTCCCCGGTGCTTGTGGGGCTTGGTGGGACAGGGATGTTGACGACAACTCCTGAGACATAGAACTTCAACTTTCCTTTCAACTCGAGGGAGACACTCGAGTATAATATCGACAGCGTCGGGTTTTGCGCTCTAATAATCTTTGGCCCTTGCTGAGGGACTGTCAATATTCAATATTTTGTTTTTCGCAAGGGGTTTCTACTTGCCCAAAAACTTCCTGGAAGAAGTATTATCTTTAGCGTCAGTTTCTTCAAGTTGAAGAAATCACGAATAGTTGAAGAATCCCTTATTGCTATCCAGGGCACAGCTGAAGTGACCCTGCGTGATACTGACCCTTTACATTGGAAAAAAACTTAATATCATCACTTCAATAAAGCTCCCTTACCACCATGTAGGGACTGTCTGTCTCCCCATGTCGAAAGGACCCCAAACAGCAGAAGGTGAGGATATCTAAGGAGTCATGGCAACTCATATAAATCCCACACCATCCACCCACAATCATGACTTCAGCTCACCTACCAGACACAAACCCATCAACTCATAACCCGGTGTCTTGAGTTCCTTCATCCCATAATGTTGTCCCGCTCACTTCTCTCTCTTGCCCTCCTGGCGTGGGCTCTACCTGTCCAAGTCCAAAGCATTCCTCACCAGCCTCAAAACGCAAATGCCAACTTCTACCCACCGGGACCACTACCATCACCACCATCGCCATGCGGGGATTCAACCTCGACAGTAACAGTTACCGCTTCATCGGTAGAGACCGTCACCGTCGCATCCTCAACTTTTTCCTCGCCCTCGTCATCTTCGAATACGGGAGTGGTGACGGTTACTGTCACCGAGAATGGACTTCGCGGACCCCCTTTTGCGTCTCAGCCGGCTGAGATCCAAACAGTTACCGTTACCCAACCCCGTCCTCAACAGCAACCGCAACCGCAACCAGCCTGGGGGCCCGCAGCTGGGGCTGGGGCTGGCTGGGGTCACGGAGTCCCTGATCACGGTGAAAACCCAGCTTGGGGTCCGGATAGAGGACCGCTGGTTCAGACAGTAACTGTTACTGAGCCCGCTGGTCCGGCTTCAGCACCTGCGTCGACGATGGTCCCGGTCTCGGTGGTTACTGTCACTCAGTCAGCACGTGTTCCGAGTCATTCGCACGACGGGAATGGTTGGCCTAAGCCAGATGATGGTTGGAGGCATTCGGATTGGGTGTCTTATCCCAGGCCCAGCGTTAGTGTCGGTGCTGATGCTGGTGGACGGAGTTTGGTGACGGTTACTGTTACCATGTCTGCCGTTGGTGATAACCGCTGGAGGCCGGCACCGTCTTCTTGGTCTGCTTCATCCTCCTGGTTAACGTCAACTTCAACATCGACATCGACATTGTGGGAAAGACCAGCAACCACGTCTACCAGACCTTCGGATCCTTGGGCTGATGATAACGGGCCGCCTACTTGGCCTAGACCTCAATGGCCTCATTTTGATCCTCGTCCTCGTCCTCCGACTCACCCTGATCCAAGGCCGAACTGGCAGCCTAACACGCCGGTCTCGGTTCCTGTGGAGGTGCAGAGCGTGTCACTTCCGTGTTCAACCTCGACTTCGAGTTCAACGTCCACTTGGACTACGACCACTTTGACTCACGTCCACAGTGAAAATGAGCCTACTCCTTGCACCACCACCACTAGTCCCTCGACCACTACCCGCTGTGCTTCTACCACCAGCACCTCAACAAGCAACACCTCCACCACCATCATCCCTCAAACAACCTGGCAAAGACCAAAGTGGTCAACCATTACCACGCGCTGCTCATCAAATTCCACCACTTCCACCTCCACTTCGACCATCTCAACCTCGCCATGCTCCTCCTCTCACTCCACCGAGACCAGCTTCCTCACCAACTGGGTGTCTGACATCGTTACTCAAACTGTAATTGGTGATCCTTCTACAATCACAACAGTCTCACTTACCCATGCTCCTTCCTCGGCAGATCACAGCTGGGGTTGGGGTTGGGGCAACGATTGGAACTGGGGTCATGACTCTCAACCCAATTCAGCAGGCTCTGATTCAGACGCAAACGAGGACGACGAGGCCAGACATGCCAATGAAGGCGACCAGAACATGGGACAAGAGGGTCCTGAGAAGGCACATGATAGTAATAATGGGTGGAAGGAAAACGGAAATGGGCAGCAGCAACCAGGTCCAGAGAAGGGAGGAGGAGGGGGTAGCCTCCTAGATATAGACCTTGATCTTGACCTTACCCTTGGTTGAGGTGGGCATGTGCGAGGCGGGCATGAAGCATGAAGCGAGAACTGCATAGTATATGCCGCCCCGCGGCCTGCACCGCTTCAACCGAGGGGAGTTTGCATACTGCTCCAGGGTGTGTGGAAAAATAAATGCAATGCACAGGCCGAGAGCCCCAAACTCGTCGTTGCATTTATCTTTTCACGCACCCTGCTGCGAGGGTGGTGGGTGTTGCATACTGCCGGTGCTGCTGCACCACCCTGGGAATGAAATTTACACATGCATTTGAGATAGGCAGGGTGGTGGAGGACGTCGGTCGTGCTTGCCTCCTTAACTGCCTTAAGGACACTCGCAGTTTCTGGTTTTTCTTTTTCTTTTTCGCCAGCTTTCTCAATTGTCTAAGAAAGGAGGATGGTATTTACATACATGGGTGCCGAGGGTGCATAAGTACCATGGATTTTCGAGGAGGAATAATGCGAGGGGATATACAACAAGTCGGCGGGCTCGGCTTGACCACTCACTTAGATAACGTAATGTTAGTAATACAGAAGGAAGTTTGTAGCTTGTTTGACTTAACCCGCAAGTGCACGTCTTGGAAGCCTTATTGTGTTGGATATTTGATGACATTCTCACGTCTTTTTCCAGTTTTTTTTCCTGGTTATTCCTGCTTCTTGTTCCGTAATTCGGCACATCAGAGTTAGGCACATGTGCAACGCACACCGAGCATCACGAACTCACAAGGTTACGAGCATGAGCACGACATATTCAGAAAACCATAAAGTTGCTATGTAAAACCTGGTGCTTGTTCAAACTAAGTAGGTAACGATAGCTGAAATTAAAAGGCAGAAAAAGAACATCAGGACCAAATGTGTACGCTCTGCCGCCTCACGCACCAACGCCATCATTATAGATCACCACATCAGTGGTTGCCACCATGATCCGTTCGTTTAACTTTTAGATGATTGCATTTCCTCCTGTTCCCGCTGCTGCTTCTGCTCCTGAGTGTTCGCTTCCCCCTGAGAGTTCGTTTGCTCTTGTGAGTTTCGCTCTGATAATGATGAGCCGCCATTCCATTCCAATACCCGTTTAAGATAGGAGGACTACTGTTAATAATGAAAGTGCAGGCACGCGAACGGAAGGTGTGTAAAAAGATTTGATGTGACGCTCATGTACGGATGGGCAACTATACCCTACCCTCCCTGGCTTTGGCTTAGATTTTTCTCCCTGCTTTTATTCGAACGAACTAGAAGGGCAAAACTGAAAGAGGAAAGACGCGGCTGGTGTACGTAAATATCCGATCGAATGCCATCAATGAAATTAATATGCGAAACAAGAAATTGACATGCTAACGCCGAAGAACAAGAAGAAGAAAAAGTACAAAGAGAAATATGAAGAGAGAAAACGTTCCGTGGAAAGACCTTTGTGAGAATAGCCGGGCTCCCAACACCTTGAAATGCTGATGATTGATGTGCGATATTCCGCGCAACGCGTGTGTTCCCTGACTCCGTTCGCTTTGTTTCTCCCATTTGCCCTTGTGTGGTTTCCATTTCATATCCCATATACACCTAACAAGTCATCGAAAATGATCATGACCTAAAAGAAAAAAATGCCCGTAACGTCCAAAGCGACCCAGGCAAGGGTTAGCCTGAGCTTTAGCGTCCGAAGACGAGCAGTGGGTGTCCAGCCGGCCAAGAAATTACTCTTGCGCGCGCCGACCTTTCCACCGCGAGATGCTCTCCTTTCAGTGGAGTGTGTTGATTGGGTCTCTATGCTGGGGTTGGGTATGCTGGGGTTGCCCCATTCCGTTGACAGGTTGATTGTACGAAAGCCAAGTTTAAGTCCATGCTTTCATGACCGCTGTCGTTGTCGTTGATGTACGTCTCTCCTGTCAGAATTATTCGCCTTCTGCAAGCAAAAGTTGTTGGACTTCTGCCTCATTAAGAAGCTTGCGTTTGCCGAGTTCCTCGGGCGGAGCTCCGTCTCGGACAGCCCCAAAATCAAGAATCTAAAAACATTCGAGTCAGCTCATGTCCGCGTCCGGCGTTATGCCGCTGATAAGGAGATTGGTACATACCTCGACGTAAGTCAAATTGCCACGCTGCACCGCTGCAACGCACCGCCTTTCGTCAAACTTTACTTGCCAGACCCCGCTAAGGTCTGTCAAAAGATCCTGCATGCATTCGCCGGTTTGAACATCCCACATTTTGACTGTTTTCTCACTTCCAGAGATAACCTTTCGGCCATCATGTTGGAAGCACGTGATCGCTCCGGTGTGAGCCATGAGGGTGTGCTTGCACTTTCCGGTCTCGGGGTCCCAGATGCGCAGCGTGCTGTCCGCCGCAGCCGAGACCAGCTTTTCGTCACGCAAGTCGAGAAGTCCAACCAGCAAGCTGTGCCCCTCCAAGGTATACAAGCATGCACCCGTGTCCAGATCCCAAATCTTGACGAAACTGTCCATCGAACCAGAAATGCACCGATTCCGCTTGTGGTCCAAGACCACAGAGTAAACCTTTTGATTGTGGCCCGACAGGACATGAAGCTGCTGGCCCGTGCTGATGCGCCAGACACGCACGGTGCTATCGTAGCTGCCCGAAACGAGAATATCCCCGTGAGCCGAAATGGACCTGACAGAGTGCGCGTGTCCGGAAAGAATACGGACAAAATACGGGCAGTTTTCTTCATTAGCCGCAGGTCCGTTCATAATGTACCGGCGAGAACCCGGCTCTGGAAGGCGCCAAACGCGCAGCTGGCTATCCCTAGAACCGGTAATGATTAAGGGCTTCTCGGGCATCATGACCGGCTCGCCGTTTTTCATTTCCCCGGTCTCCGTCGGCATGAGGATTTGCAGACAACGGACGGTGGACGTATGTCCATAGAATGTTTGAGTGCAAATACCCTTTTGGATATCCCAGACACGAACAGACCGATCGGTACTGCCCGAAACCAGGGTGTTTCCGACGTATTGGAGAGCCCAGACTCCGCCTTCGTGGCCCTCGAGTTTCGTACGCAACTTGCCGGTTTTGGTATCGTAGACATGGATCAGCGTGTCGTCACTACCGGTGATGATTTTGTCCTCGTCGAACTGTAGGCATGTTATGACATGTCGAGGGTGTGCCGCAAAGGCAACGTGACTGGGCCTAACCTTCCCGCTGGTCCAGTTCTGGCGAATCATGTAGTGTCTCCTGTACAGAGACTTGTAGAGGTGAAGCCGACGTAGGCTTGGAAGCCCAATCTGGGGGTCGGGAACGGCCAAAGCTGCGGCATTAGCGGCTGACATGGGACCCTCCGACCTGTGTGTCTGGTGAAACCTTTCTCTGAAGTCCTGAAAGCTGACACGGCGCTTAGATCTTTCAGTGTTCGTGTGGCCTGCGTTACGCTTACGCTTCGAAGACCTTATCTTGGGAGTAGGGCTGGAGTCAGTCTTATCTGATTTCTCAGACTTGAGTGCGGACTTGAACAGTTCCGACTCGCTTGATGTCAGTCTGGAATGCTGGCTCAGGTCGACCTCGCCTTCCAATGCGCCAACGGGATCCTGCCAACCCCACCCTTGAGCGATGGCCTTTTGAAGCTCGCCAGGAGCAAGTTGAAAGCCATCCCGATCAAACAGCTCTTTCCAACCTGTCTCATTACTGTCGACGATATTGCGCCACTGTTTTGATACTTGAGCTGCCCGGCAAAGATCGCGGTGATCCAGGTAGGAGAGAATATGGAGACTGAGTTCGGTAGGAAGACGTCGGAAGAAATCACACTTCAAGGCTGGGTTGACAACATCAGCAACCGCCTGAAGAGTCTTCCTGGGGCACCGACGCAAAAGTTGATATATCATCCAAGACTTCATTTGGGTGGGCATAGCATCAAAGCTGTCGATCATCATGTCGGGGTTCATCAGGGCATGCTGATAGGCTCCGTCGAACTGAGATTGGGAGATGGTAGGATCACACTGAGCTGGTGATAGAGCAAGCGAGTCATCGACCATTTCAGCGTCCGCATCGCCGGTTCTTTGAGTCTCGTCTAGCCACTGACTCGGGCCGCCACGGCCAAAAGCATTAGTAGAGGCTGTGCCCTCGTCATCAGCACCCTCATCATCCGAAGGAACAAGCTGTAGCTGAGCCGCAGCAAGCGTAGGCGATAGGCGCGGACTAGGCAAACTGGCGTCTTGTGCAGCTACTGCACTAATGGCGTGGCTCGCGTGCAGTCCCCTAACCGTTTGTTGAAGAGGCTCATCATAATCGGCAACGGGCTGAAGTTCGGCGTCCGTAACGGGGGGCGTGGCAACCGCGCTGAAGACGGTCTGAGTCTCGCTTCCAGCCTGGCTCTCTGCGTCATCATAAGCGGTTGACTGGCTTGTCTCAGCTTCCGTGGTGTTTGGAAGATGAAGCGGCGGGGCATCATGATCAAAGTCACCGCTAATCCTTTCCGCCTCATCAGGTGTGGCCAGATAATCTGTATCCATCCGGGGGGAGCGTTGAAGGCGTTGTCCTTTTACTAGTACGCGACGAAGCTCACCCTGGTCGGAGGTAAGCGTGCCAGGTCTCGCCGTGGTTCTCGGCAAAGGGCTGTTGCTGGGAGACTCGAACCGACAGCTAGATCTTCGAGGCCGTTTGGGCTGCGGGCGTCGCTGGATAAAAGAAGGGGTAAAAGACCCACCACTCTCGACTGCTGGCTCCTCGGTGCAGTCGATATTTTCTAACCGATGCTGAGAGGAGTTTCCATCGGCTCCCGAGCCGCCAACCGAAGACCATATTTGACTATTGTTTTGAGATCCTTCAGGAATCGTATATGTGGACGAGAGAAATTTCAGGAACTCGGGCGTCGGTTGTGCAGCGAGCGGGTATTCTTTGGGGTCGAGCATTTGTGGTTCTCGGATCTGGATGGGGGAAAACCTTCGCTGAGTAGTCGTCGTAGTCGTAATCGTCTTCGTCTCTATGTATTGCTCAGAAAGCGTGAGGGTACGCGTTTTCGAGGAAGGGTCATCTTCATCCGCCCACGTCACCGAGACCCGCTGCTTCGATCGTGGTGGGCGATCCGCGATGGTCATTTGAGTAGGTGTAGGAGAACTCATGTCTGCAGGTTGAAATGTTGTCGGTCGCGGGCCATCAAACCCGAAAGGCATCGTTTGTCGATGTCGCGCCACCGTGAGTGGTCAAAAGGAGTCGATCGAACGACGAACGGAAAAGTCGATTATCGGGTGAAAAAAAAGCGAAGTCCGGGTGCGCTAAATAGGCTGAGGTTGAGGACCCTGAGAGGCACAAAGAGGATTCCTGTTCAACAAGGTGAATGCCTGATTCGGACTGTATCGGTGATGCTGGTCGTGGGCTTCCAACGCGTTCCAAGTCGCGGCTGCGTGGGTGGTCGCCACACGCGTGTTGTCCGTGATAATATC
This sequence comes from Neurospora sp. CHS-2018a, assembly GCA_009802275.1. Lineage (NCBI taxonomy): Eukaryota > Fungi > Ascomycota > Sordariomycetes > Sordariales > Sordariaceae > Neurospora > Neurospora sp. CHS-2018a. The sequence continues at coordinate 181,224 of RAKG01000017.1, read as the reverse complement.
CGCCTTACGCGATGGCAAGCAAGCAGATTTTAAAGTGTTAAATGCCACGAAGGCATGGCGTGCCGTAACTGATTTGGAGGTGACGTTGACGTTGCTGACGTTGACAGGAAAGGGTCTGTTCGCGCGTGTCTGTGTCGGGTCGAATTCGAAGTTTAAGTGGTTGTGCAGCGCCAGCCCTGTCGAGTTAAAAGAGGAAGGGCAAGGGGAGAAATGGCGTGGGCCGGACTGGATGTTTGGAATTTGAAATGCGTTCGAGTCCCTGGCAAAGGGAAGAAGGGGTCGGCGGGATGACCAAGCGAGTTTTTGATGGAGGCAGCGGACGGGATGGATGACTGGGGGAACGGGGTGACGGGGCGTTGAGCGGCGGCAGGGGCGAAAGGTGAGGTGAACAACAAGTGGGAGTGTTTAAGTGTGTTGGACGGACCGCACACACGAACACAAAAGTTGTTCTTACCTAGTTGGGCGACCTACTTGAAGTAGACTCAACTGCCTGGTGGACTGGAGGACGGGGAAACGGGGATGACAGCAGAGGCACGGGCAGTGGAGGCGGGATTCTGATCTGGGTTTATGGTCGATTTATGTCGAATCTGCCAGGTGGGATCGTTGGATTCCGGTAGTTCGGTGGCTTTGAATGGGGGGTATTCGGTGGTGCCCGTGCGGTACATTTTTAACTGCTGAAAGGGAAGTGACTAAGGTACCTCGTACGGTCCAGGTGTGATCGGAAGGGCAGGTACCACCGATTTAGTGTTCAGCGATATCCTAGGGTGGAGTCGGATGGAAGGGTGTTCGAGCGATACCTTACCTGGACAGGGGCAGTAGCGTGACTGCTGGAAAAGTCAAGAAAAAGGTTGGAGATGAAAGATTGTCACTCTTGCCAAATATTTATATTTTACAGCAGCCTCAACACGGACACCGGAGATGGAATAGGAAATTCCGAATCCGACGGGAGTCATATTATGTACGAGCTACGAAGATGAACTTGGTTGAAAATAATTCATGTACATACGCAGGTGGAAGTGCGTCTTCAAGCAAAAAGGGACAGCCGAAGTTGACGACGGATACATATGTCGGGCGTTGGTGGTGACCTACCTTAACATACTTCATCCAATGCAGTCAAGAGATGAGACTGAGTCTGACGAGCAGGGCTGACAAGCACTCACAAGTCCTGCTGGGTGTTGCAACCCAACCAGTGAGTGGGAGATGGACAGACCAAGACACCTCAGTGAAAGACACACGATAGATTGCCATGTTGTTGACAGAAAGGGCAGGAGCCGGAGATAAACTGTCCGGCTTCTTTGAGTGTCCTCCTTTTTTTGTGCATAGGACCTTACATGCTTCCATCTGCACATCGGCCCTCAGGTGACTGTATGTGTGTATACCGTACCTGCCTCTACTCCTCTACCTCCGGAGCCTACCTGCCTACCTACTTGAGTCAGTACCTCTATGTAAATTGATTGCAGTCATCGTTTCATTCAATTCTTCAACTCTTCAGTTCTGGTGCGGTTTTTGCTGATGTGATGCAGTATGCTGCATGTCAGGTCTCGCATGCCATCTGGCAGACAGCTGCATGCCGCTCGCTGCGACCAGGGGTGTGAACCAATGAACTTTGCAGTTCTTTTGACTTCTTGGTCACTCGACCTTTGTTTGCCTGGCCTGAAATGGTTGTCCGGCAGGCAACGATGCACCACTACTCACACTCTCGACTCTCGAAGTTGGATTGCTCTCAGAGACACGAGGTTGGCAGAGTGAATCTTTAAATGTCCCGCATCCATGCCCTCGTCTCCAGCAAGAATATTCTAACGAGCATCTGTCAGTCCGTCACTGCTCCCATCACGATCCAGCCAACGTCAGCGATGAACCACAACCCAGCCGCTGGCTGGCATGAGCGGAGCCCATTTTCTTTCAATAGTTCTGTTGTTATCCAGGCCACGACACATCACGATACGTCACTGAGTCCAAGCCCTTTTTATCCATGTCATCCTTGGACTGACTGACTTGTTCGATGGAGTTCCTAGAATACAGATCATCACCTTCGTCGACTCGCTCGCCCTGGATGACAGCGTGCACATGAACCTTGGCATGCCTTTGTCAATCTGCCAGCAACAACTTGGACCTGGACTCGGCCCGGTGACACTTTCACAGTCCAACTATCCAAGTCCAGCCAGGTCATCATTTCAGGGGCAGCCAAATGCCACACCCATCAGCCACAGATTGTCATCACCACTCAGCCTTGACTCCTGGACTCTGGAGACGGACGGATTCATCGACGGCTTTGGTGTGGGTCACTCGGGCCCCCTTTTGCCGACCTGCCCCTTCGCGGTGTCGATTATCTCACTTACAGTCTTGGCGCTTTCTTCTTCCTCGTCTCGCCGAGTCCCAGGTACTCCAGATTCTGTCGAACCAGAGGTAATTCGAGCAATTTCAATCTACAATAACGGCAACGACTCTACGAAACACCGTCCGCTCAAAAGGGGGGTGTTCGCTCTGTTTTACCTCAAATCTCATTGCGGCGGCTTCAAAGCGGCGGTTTGAAGTTCAAATTGGAGAATGAAGTTGTATCTGGTTTACGGTTTGCACGGACCGCTTTTGCCCAGACTTGTAAGTGGTATAAGCGACTCACCTTTTGTCGACCTGCCGCTTCGCTTCTTCCTTGCTTTTGCCAGCTGGATGACATCCTGGCAACCGGGTTTCCTGTTGGTCCATCGCGCCCTACCGACTTCCCAAACTGAAGAGTCCAGTTTGCACACGCTCGACACGATGAATGATCCGTGTTTGCTTATTGCATGCCCGGTCACCATGATTTACCTACGAGTGCATCTTATCGGTGGTGACGCAGCAAGAAGCCTCAAGACCGTGGTGACAAGTCCGAGGCTGTTGGAGGAGGTCTTGGGGGGCGGCTACCTGTGCCTTTCGACGTGCGCATCGAACAACACTCGTAAGTCTAGTACAGGAACAGTGCTGTATCAACACAGGATAACCACAACGCTGTGAGCCCTTATCATTGAAAACCCAACTTTCGATACACGCCGAAATTCATGCCCGGAGGTGAGAGGCTGACAATCCGGGTTGCATCGCTCTACAAACACCTGGGTGGGTGAGGAGTAGGGGAATATAAAATTGGCCCTTTCTGGGCTTGGGAGTCATTCCCTGTACCTATTCTTCTTGCAACCACACGTCTTAACCACTACTTGTTCTTTTTGTAACTCAGCAGAAGGATACAAAATGACGGAGGTCTCGGTCAACCGAGAGATGCAAGATCTGAACGGAGGATTGATTATCCCGTCCAAGATTTCCAACCAACATGTCGATCTCCGGTATATGATGTGATCCCCTTACACCCAAATTTACCATTCTAGGAATTATTGATATACTGCGGCCATATATTCTCGCAGGCCATGTCACGGGGTGTCGAGGGTTCATGGATGTTTCTACTTCCAGAAGTTGCAAGTGTCTGAAGATATACTCGCAATCACCTCTACCCGACTTCGGGTTGTCGCCCTTACTTCTCCAAAATGAACTTGCTAATACAGGCATGGACATATGACGGACTTCAAGGGTGTGGTAGGGAAGGATGGAAATTACTGAATGAAGGGGAGGTTGAACATTGGCATACAACACTCGCGGTAGATTCACATCCACAGAAAACAATATCACAAACATACTCAAACTCGGTGCTTCGATGGCTTCACCGTTCATTAATCGGTGGTATAACGAAAATGATGAACATCGGACGGCTGCACACAGGCCGTGGCCGAGATCGAGTACAGGAGGGCTCCTTCCACATTTGCTCTCCTCGCTTCCCGTGCACCATTCGCACCTTCCAAATTCCAATCTCGAATGTTTCCATTGCTTTCTGTGCTCTTTCCCACTTGAAGTGACTCTCTGAAATTCCAATTCATCTCGCACAAATGTTTTCTCCGTTCCATTTCCTCAAAGTCATCATGACCGAGATCGCACATCCCTCCATTCATGAAACCCTTTGATCGACCATCGCAAAAGTTTCTTGATCGTGTAACTCTGTTATCATTTCGACATGCCGAATCCCCAGACTTATCGAGCTCGTGGATCGTGGAAGCGCGACTTCCAGCTGTGCAAGACAGTGTTTGTGGCTGCCGTGAGTGCCGTCCTCTTCCTTGTCCACTGCGCCAGAAAACTTGACCTCTTCACATGTTGCGGCAACTAAGACCCTTTACAGATCAGCCAGCTACTATATGCTCGGTATGAACCATTGCCAACTTCGGTCGTGGCTTTAAGCACTCTTCCGCTTCGTGGAATTACTGACCATTTCCAGACGCGCTTTCCCATCGGCCTTCTTCCATGTCTTACCCCTGAGTGACATTGTCTCAAAGACGTTTGAAGAAGCCATGGCCTCAAGATCAGGCATACCGACTTTCGACAGAGAAATCTTGAGGGAACAATCGACCACCGTATTCCTCCACCAGGACGCCGACTACTCTCTCAAACGCTTCTTGGACATCCTGGTTAGAACCAGTCACCTTCCACAGCCACCTCACCTCATATACGGTATCACTAACCTTGTGCTGGACTAGACTAACGACATATTTCCCGTTCTCGAAACCGAACATTTGGTCACATTCCGCATCAGCTTCTTGAGATCAACAACTTGGGATGAAGACTGCTTGATCGAGTTCTACACTTTGGTGTTCAAGTACCTCCCTGATGGAAAATGTGGAATCGATATCTGGAGAGCAGGCATCGGGGAGTATCACATATCCGACAGCAACTTCAAGCTCTGGGATCTGGGTGACTATCTGAGCCGGCTTCCCTCTCTCAACGGTAAGTAGTACAGCTATCGTTGCGTACCCAACCCAGCTGCAGTATACGCCGCATGCATCCCAGACACTTTTGGCTACCCGACAAACGGCAAAACCCAGTATCAAGATTGCAACTGACTTGCTTTTTACAGGACCTCTGTATTGGGCTATGGCCTTCCACGCAAACGAACTCCCGGATATTCCCACCATTGGCGTCTGGAAGTTTGACCGTACCGAGTTCGACGAAGCAAATCTCAAGCTTCAGCAGAAAGAGGGGTACCGATATGACTTGATCGCGAAGCTGGAGTATGCAGACCCTGTCCATTCTTTTGTTCCCTAGGCTAACCCTCGGATAGGATAGAACCACTTCGACCAGATGCTCCACTGATTGAGAGGGTACCTGTCGCTCCTGTCAGCCAGAGCACCAACGACCATAAGCCGGCTTCTCCCTCTCCGCAACTTGACACTACACCCCAGGAGCTTGAAGCCCCAAAACCCAAGAAACAGGCAAACACCAAACGCAAAGCGGTCCAAGAACCAGCGCGGGCCATCAACACACGGCAGAGAACATTGCGAGCCCAGGAAACAGAAAAGTTGAACCAGGCACCGAAAGCAAACGAGACCAAAGGTGGACACAAAGCTTCCCCAGTTCAGAACCAAGGGTCACAAGGCAAAGCCACCGCAAAGGCTACTCAAAAGAAGGCAACCCGACCCACCGCAAAGAAGCCGAATGTGAAAGCGAAACAAGTGACAAAGACGGCACAAAAGCCAGCCTCGACACAGACGCAGGCCCCAACCCCAAGACCGCCCAGCACTCAAAAGAGAAAGCCAAAGCGTCCCTTGGTAAGTCAAGCAAAGATCCCGTGACCAAAGTTCCAGAGACATGGACCGTGGCTAATGTCGTGCAGCAAATCTACGAAGACGTGACATCCAATCTGCCTGAAACCCAAGAGGTTGTACGCGAGAGTGAGACACAACAAAGTCAACTGTCCCGAACGAGAAGCAGCAAGAGACTTGCCGCAAATGACAGCAGCGGTGCGGTAGGCAATGTCTCGAACACGAGGGCCAAAAGAGTGAAAGCCGCTCCTGCTCCTCCTCCCGCACGTATGCCCTCCACACCGGACGCCCAAGCTGTGTCCGACTTCCTGGAAAGCATCGATGAGAATCACTTGCTGGATACTCCCCCGAATGCACAGCGAGGTCCTCCGTCCTTCACTGTTACACCCGCTTTCTTGCGACCTGATCCGGCCCCAGAAGAAATGGAGGACGCAACTCCCGGTGACGAACACATGGGCGATAGCTTGGTGGATGACCCCAACAACAGATATCCGCCAACCGATATGTCGTTCGATTTCCAGCCGCTGCAGACATCGCAGACTGAGAAGATGTTTCCGGGGATTCTTGACAGTGAGGATGAGGACAGCCCGATTGTGAGGCTCATCAGCAGACGACAGAGTGGGCTCGCCTGAAGATGAGGGAGAACGAGCCCAGTCGTTTCTTGATAGGTGGTGTTGATGATGATGAGAAAGTATATATCGCTAGAAAAGCCTTTTGTGTTCCAGGCTTGCGTGATCTCGGGGCAGGGGCCATTGTGTAGATGGGTCAAACGAAGATAATAAGTGGTGTAGCTACTATCGCTGCCTGCTATCAGTCCGACATCTTGTAGGTATGTAACGGGTCCGAGATTCCAAAGAGTAAGAAATGCAGATTGTTACCATTACTATTGAACTTTTATCTGGCCATGGGAAGTGTGCTCCAACCGGACTATCTGGTTTGTAGCCACTCGGCGTTTTCCGCAACGACGGAGATACAGTAAGTCTGACGGCAGATAGCCATGAATCGGCATTTGCATTAGTTCTTTTTGATTAAGTCTGAAGCGGCTTCGGCTTCAGTGGTATCTCGTCATCCATCCATCCTTTCGCGTCAGATCTTTTGACTCCTGCTATTTCATCACTTTACATGATAACCTCGTTGGCAACATCCTGTAGTAGTCATGTTAGCATCACCTTCGGAGAGGTCTCAGAACACACACAGAAAAACTCACCCTCTTCAGCTCCTTGAAAGGCAAGCACACGCAGTTCTGCACGCGCACCTCATCGCCAACCGCGCACTCCTTGCCCAAAATCGTAATGGCCTGCACCTTGACGCCATTCTTGATGATGCTCGTCGTATGGCTCGTCACCGGCGTCGGGGTACCCTCAACACGGGCCCACGCACCCACGCGGCTGTTCCAGCCGATGATCGAGTACAAGACACAAGCGTCGTGCTTGATCTCGGAATCCTCCAGCACAATCGACTCCTTGACACGGGCACCAGCGCCCACCACGGCGCGGGGACCGATGCTCACGTTGGGACCCAGCTTGGCTGTGGGATCGACGCGCGCCGTGGGGTGGATGAACACGGGCGCGATGATGTGGTTCGGCTGAGGCTGCGCCAGCTCCGGAGAACCGCTCTGCCACGCGTTCTGCAGGTACAAAGCGTTGGCGGGGATGGCGGACCCGGCCGTCTTGATCTGTCGCCAGAAATCCTGGGTTTCGTAGACGAAGAATTGCTTCGAGTCGGCCATGTCGGACAGGATGTCCTGCTCGAGGCGGATCACGGAGCGCTTCTCGGATTCCTCGTCGTCTTCGTCGGCCTGGGCGATGAACGAGGACTCGAGGTTTTCGGCGGACGGGTAGCGGATGAGGCGGTTGGGTCTATCGGTGCGCCGCTTGATGGCCGTACGGATAGAGGGGAAAATGGCTTCCGTGGCGAAGAGGTACACGCCGCAGTTGATCAAGTTGGAGATGTGGCTCTCGGGCTTCTCGACGTAGTGCAGCACGCGGCGCGTGTGCGCGTCGGAGACGATACAGCCGAAGTTGGTCGCTGCGTCTTCGGAGACGCGGGTGCCCAGGATGACGGCCTCGGCGTCTTTTTCTTCGAAGAGGCGGAGCATTTCGCCCAACGGGAAAGAGCAGCACACGTCGCTGTTGAGGACGAAAAGGCGTTCGGGGCGACCCTTGAGGATGATGTCCCGGAAGTGGTAGAGTCCGCCGGCGGTGCCCAAAGCTTGGTACTCCCGCAGGTACTTGATGGTCAGCTGGGGGAATTCGTGGGCGGCATCCTTGATGAAGTCCCGGAAGACGGACTCGTCGTAGTAGCCGATTAGGTAGACTTCGTGGATCGAGGGCACTTTGGCGATGGCGGTTAGGCAGTGCCAGATGATGGGGTGGCCGGCGACGTCGAAGAGGGGCTGGTTGTGTCGGTGAATGTTAGCTAGGTGTGAGCACGACAAAGCCAATGGGGATTTGGATTTTGGAAGATGGTGTTAACTTGCCTTGGGGACATCGAGGGAAAGGGGTCTGAAGCGAGTACCGCGCGAGGCACCTCCGACCTAGAATTGGGTTATAGATGTCAACATTTTGCTTGCTGTCTCGGATGGAAGCTACCCCAAGGAGTGACTACACGACGCAGGGTGGAGGGAGTTCCGTAGTATAGTTCAAGGAGGTCTGGAACTACTCACCAGGATGACGGCCTTGGTTGCGCCGCCAGCGGCCCCGTTGGCCTTGGTGTGGTAAGGGACCTGGAGAGACATAGTTGTGTATGGGTTYCCAGATGTGGTTGATACAATCGTTACTTGGGATAAGAAGAGAGATGTAAAAAGAGAAAAAAAGATCGAAGAGATCAACAAGTGTTTAATTAGACGTCTCGAAGACGGGATGTCGTACGCCCGCTTGTTGTGGTGCTGCGGTCAATGGTGTAACTGGGCTGCTTCTAGAGGACACCAGGCCAGGTCCACTGCTACACAAGAGCTTACATTAGCTCTCCATCCCCAAATCCCCTGAAAGCTGGCAGCAGTTCCCGGTCCCCTCACGGCGGTGCCCCACGTGAACACCCAACTCTGAGGCTGTTTTTGGAGGACAGGGGCACGGGCACGGCCTCGAACTGGCGCTGCAGATTGGTTCCTTCCCCACTTTGTCCTTTTTGGTGGGGCCGAGTGTTGCGGCCGGCAACGTGCCTCAAAGTCGAACGGTAGAAGCTGTCAAAGTCCGGCAGGCAGTGGCAGGAACCAAAGCCATCCGTCAGCATCGACGGCTCCAAGCCATGAGAGGACCACAAGACAACATTATCAACATCAAATTAACACCACTTGAGATATTCTACACAAATCCTTTGTTCGATCCCTTGATACTTGTGCTTTCTCCATGTGATGCAAGATGTGTTTGCTATCTTTCCATTTCCGTCCAGACGTACAACAGTGGTTTAGTATCCAAACGGTCTCTCTCATTGGACCGTCATCTAAAGGAAGATACAATATAAGACTGGTTTGTTTGTTAGTTTGGTTCTTCGAACATGGGTCGAACAGGGGAGAAATTGAGCTCTCATTGGCCTTCTTCTGGCTTTCGTTTGAAGGCACTGACATTGTGACCAGGGTAAAAAACGCCACAGAAGCCTCTCATGCCTCTCTCCGTCTCCTCTCGAGGCCCTTCAGGATAGGAAGATATAAGAAGGCAGTCCCCTACGGCACTCGTCCACTCGAAACCCGAGTGCTTTTCCGCTTCTATTGGCCTTGGAGAGTGGAGCTGGCGTTTTTTGTACCAAACTAACAAACATACCAGGGGTAGATTGTACATACAATCTAGTACTAGTTTGTTTGTTTGTTAGCTCGGTACCTAGGTACTCCTGGTTCACTAGACGAAATGTCTTCCGAATTGTCCCAAACCTCTTAAGGACTAAATTAATAGCTAGATACAGATCCGAAAGGCGTTAATAAGATCCAATATAGTGTATTTTATTTTAGGAAAAGCATATTCATAGTATGAAAACTCCTAGGGAAGTTGACCCGAGGTCTCGAGCTAACAATCAAACCAGTATTGGACTGTAGTACAGGCAGACCAGGGTTGGCCAGACTCGCCGGGGTCGCGTAAAGTGGCAGATTTTAAGTCGCGATGAACACGCGTTTGCTGCCATTGGAGGGGGCCTCGACACTTGATAACAAGTCAACCAAAAGTCACCACTCCCCGCCTAAAATTGCTGTAGCAACCGTGAGGGCGGCTCTCCATTGTTTGCTAATTACAAGGGTCATTTTACTTGACATCAGACTGAATCCGCCCCACCATATTTCAGGCACACCAGGAGAGTCTTGGACTCTTTGGGGGACTTGCATTGGGATTCTTATCGCGAATCTCTGATATCCGTTTCCCTTGCAACACTCGACTTCACTTCCTCCCTCCACCTCACTTCCTCCTCACCAAGATTGAATCTGTTAACGCTGTCTCTCACTTACCCCGCTTTCCTTAGCAGTGCCTAGCACCAATAGGAGCCGGACCTGAGACTGCCTCTCTCATCCCCTCGTCGTCAAGATTGGACTGCTGCCTCTTTTCTTTTTTCTCCCATCTACCCCTCCATCTTGTCTTGTCTGGTCGTGGGATTTATTTCCAGGCACTTACATCTTCTCCCACCAAATACCCAACCCACATCTTCACCATCTCTCACCACAACACTCCTCTATCCAGAGCTTCACTCATACCCGTCTGGGTATCCTCATACACGCACTGTAATCATCACCCCCTCGTTGTCACCAACAGATAATCATCACGAACCGGATTCGTCGGTGGTGTAATCGGCCTCAGCTGGATCTGAGGTTTTCATGATTCCTTGCTGAATCGCAATTTCACAGGGTGAGTCCAGTGTTTATCATGGTAAGTTTGCAAAGTTCACTTTCACCTCATCCTCCTTTACTTGCTGCTTTACTCTTCTTTTTTTGACACAAATTCTAACACATTTTGACAGACTCAGACGAACATGCGCCGCGCAAATCAGCATGCCCGCATCAAGCGGGAACCTGGTTTCCAGCCGCCCATGGCGAATTCGGGCCTTGCTAGAATCGAGGAGGACGATAACATGACGGTGGACTTTGGTGCACCCTCAGAAGTTGAGAGACGCATGCAGCGGTCAGATGCCCGTAAGTCCCAGATCCCCCTCATTCATTCCAGTTTTTGATCGAGAACTGACAGTTTTGTCACAGCTAGCGTGGACACCAGACTTGCGCCTGGCGCGTCAGTCATTGGCGACATGGAGGTCGACGGTGAAGACCAGGATGATGAATGCATGCTGATGGAAGTTAAGACCAAGGCCGAAGTCGTGGAGCAGGACCTTCCTACACCCAGGAGCTTCGTCAACATGGATCGGTCCTTTATCGGCCCCGGCCAGGCACTCAAGGTTTTTGGCCAAGAACTCAAGGATATCAACGATGCCTTGGGCGAACTCCAAGAAAGGGGCATTGAGCACGTTGTCAGCCTCCCCGAACTTGTCCTTGTTGGCGACCAGTCCTCCGGAAAATCCAGTTTGATGTCAGCCATTGCCGGCCTCAGCCTTCCAAGGAGCAGCGGAACTTGCACCAGATGCCCCATCCACATTCGCATTTCCCGCGCAGATGAGTGGTCTTGCCGAGTATTCCTCAAGGAGGACTACGCCTTTGTGCCGCGCAACCATCCAATTACCCTCCAGGATGTTACCGACAGAGACAGATTTCCACCCTGGGTGAAGCTGGACCCTAGTCGCCAGACTCGGAAGGAATTCAAGACGGTTCGGGACCGCTTCGATGCCGAAGAGATCGAGACTCTCCTCCGCTGCGCACAGGTCGCCATTCTAAACCCTTCCACTCCTTACCGCTTCTTCGTCCCTCGCCTAAAGAATGAGAGTGGACAATCTGACGCCGCTCGCCGCGAGCATCTGGATCGGATCAAGGAGAAGGAGGCCCATGGAGAGGCACAGTTTTCCCCCAACACAGTTGCCCTCGAGGTGAAGGGCCCAGACCTGGCTGACTTCAACTTCTACGACCTTCCGGGTGTCTTCATCACCGCCAAGCGCCCCGAGGACAGGTTCCTGGAGCGAGTCGTCCGCAACCTCACTTGCGAGTATATCTCTCGCCAGAATGCCATCATCCTTTGGGCTGTGCCTATGAACCAGGATGCCGAGAACAGCTTCGCCTTCAAGCTCATCCAAGAGATGAACGCCGAGGATCGGTGTGTGGGAGTCATGACCAAGGCGGATCTTTTGCCTAGGGAGATGAACGGCTTTTCCTCTTGGCTGTCGATGCTCAATGAGCAAGCTCATTGCACAGGCCTGGGTTACTTCATTACTTCTCGCCAGGGTAGTGACTTGGACGAGCAGAACAAATTCGAAGAGGCCTTCTTCAACAGGACTGCGGACTCGGCTACGATGGGTCAGTGGCCGGAGATTTTTGAGAAGTACCGGGACAGGTGTGGTATCGAGAAGTTGAAGGAATTCGTGTCTATCACTCTTGGCCAGGAATTCTCTAAGGTGTAAGTTACATCTTTCTCACTCCACTACGTTCCCCTTGATGCTAATCGTGTTTAATCCAGTCTCCCCGAGGTCAAGCAAAAGGTGCACAATCGCCTGCTCAGGATTGAGGAGCAGCTCGAAAAGTACCCCAATCCGCCTCCGAATCCTGAGATGGAAATTATGCGCAGCTTGGCGGAATTCGCAACCAACGTCAAGACCCGTGTGCTGCAGCAAGAGTTCATGAGCCAGTGGGATTGTCTTTTTGCCGAACCCTTCAAGAAACGAATCCTTGGAAGCAAACCGAAATTCAACGTCAAAGAGCCGGACGTGATTACCATCGACGATAACAGCCCGATGACCACTCCCGCTCCGTTGGGAAAAACCCCTAGAAAGAGGTCCCTGGCTCAGGACATCAACATGACGCCTTCCAAGCGCCGCGGCCAAATCAAGGCCGAGGACAGCGACCGCATGATCATGTCTCCGTCGACTTCTGCCACCATGCGGGGTACTCCAGGCCCCGGCAACTTTCCCTTCTCTCCCGGACCTGGCGGTGGACCCCCTCCGCGCTCCAAAAACCTGATGGAGCTTCGTACGATCATTAGACGGAGCGCCATACCCGGCCAGCCCGGGCTTGTGTCGGCCTCCGTCTACGAGCCGCTTTACACTGAGGCAGCCAGAACCTGGGGTCCTCACCTCGAGAATTTTGTCAACCAGACCATTCAGTTCCTGCAGAACGAGGTCATGAAGATTCTGGAGAACGCTTTATCCAATCTCAAGAATCGCGCCGTCTACCGCGAATCAGTCGAGCACATGAAGTCCTTCATGGAGAAGCACAAGGAGGAGGTTCGTAACCAACTCAATCTCATTTACAACTTGGAAACCCAGCGCATTTTCACGAAGGACGAAGACGCCCTCCAACGCAACAAAGCCGCAGAGAAACGCATCCTCGAGCGCCACCGGCACTTCCTTCGCATGGCCGTCCGAACCGGCGAATCCCCAGCCATCCGTAAGATGGAAGAGCTGACGGAGGAGGAGCTGGCACAAGAACAGGCCAAAATGGCCAAAGAGCTGAAACTCATCGGCCCGGACCCCTACGACCAGGAAATCACCGTCGCCGCTTACGTGCGCGGATACTACTTGACGGCAGCCAGCCGCTTCATCGACATCGTGGCTATCCACATCATGTCCGGCCTTTTGCCTAGGGTCGCCTCCGTAATCGATACCTACCTGCACGAGAAACTGGGCTTGTACAGCCGCACTTCTGGGTCGGGACCGGAGATCTTTATGAGGCTGATGAGCGAGGGCCCGGAGACGGAGTGCAAGCGCAGAGAGCTGAAAGTCGAGAAGGAGAGACTCGATCAGGCGATGGAGATTATCGTCAATTTGGAGAATAAGAAGCAGGCTACCGCTACCGCGGCTAATTCGCAGGCGACGCAGGTGGCCGCGATGATGATGAGCCAGGGTCATGGTCAGAGACCGGAGTTGAGTATTAGGACGAATGGCGGAGGAGGGGTGGCGACGCCGGTTAGTGAGAGGGCGCCGACGCCTATTGGGACTTATGAGGCTTGAGATGAAAGTCTGAAGTCTGTGGGGATTTGTTTGAAGGATAACCGATGCAAAAAAGGGTGTTTGTATGGATGGGAAGGAGTTGGGTTTATCTTGTTGGAGTTGAGGTGGGATATACCTTGCTATGCCTGTTGCTTTGTATGAGTTTGCTTTGTGGTCTGAAGACCGGTGTGTTATAAAAGGTCTACTACAACAAGAGACAGAGAGATATGTGCGCCCAGTGGATAGGCTTTGACACGCGCTGTGGTCTGTGCCATATCACTGGGTGGAAAGGAATGGAAAGGGAAGACGAGGTCCTGGTACCTACTGTGTATGGGTGTGTGGTTGAGGCAGTCATTCGCCCAGCCTATTTTACCAATACTCACCCCCTCTCGAAATTGGTAGAATAGGCTGGGCGACAGACTGCCTCAACCACATACCCACGGGGATCAAGATCGTCACTCGAGACTTGTAGCCGGAGACCTGAATGGTGAGAGGAACTATAACTGGCATATGCCTCGAGTGGTGGCAGATTCAACTTGTTTATAAGTTTACGAGACATACAAAGGTGTCGATGTTTACATATCAGTTGCTGGACCTTTCGATCTTGGCCATGGGCTCGGGCTATTGGGAATGGCGCGATGGGCGGATTACTTGCTACATAGATGATACCAGTAGCCTCACTTGAAGTCTGCAAGACATGGGAAACTTGAACTCAGGCCAGGCAAATCAATGATGACCATTTACCATATGTGACTCTCTTAACCGGCCTCCTCTTCGTGTGACGCTCGTGATCACTCCGCCATAACAACATACGGGGGCTGCTATTTGATTTGGAAGGAGCGTCTGGTGAGTTACTAGGTCCTCTGGAAAATTTCCTTTCCTGCCACCTTCTTCGCCCCGTCCCAGCTCGCCCAATACTCCTGCCCGTCATACGGAGTCGGCGGGTTCGGCCCTGCCAGGCGTAGCAACTGCGAGTTCGCAGCATCAACTCAATCATCATGTGGCAGTCGTTACCTACCGCCATTAAAGCCCTGTGTTAATTACAGACTGCGAGGCTCTCTCCCTCCCCTGATTCCCGTACTGGGAGGGGGAGGGGGTTCTTACAATCTTACTTAGACACCTCGAGAACGCCCGAAGTCTAACTGGTTTCGATTGCCAATTTACTCTCAATTGAGTGTCCCGCCCTACGAAACGTCTAAATTTCCAAACGTTTGAGATATCCAGATGGTCAAAAGACCGTAAACTGATGGTCAGATAGCTACCAAATTCCCCAAAAAAGTCGAGAGCTCTAAGTACAGGTCACCAAATACCAAGCTGTCAAAAGACCGTTCGCGAATAGTTCGTAAGACCCCCCCTCTCCTAGTACGGTCCTTTTTCCTGCTGGGGCAAGCAATCAAGACAGACAATCTTTCCTGTACCTACCACGCCTTTTTCCTTTTGAATCAATTCAATCAACATTCCCGTTTGCAGCTCTCGCGAAGTCTGCGAGACTAGAAAATAAATATTAAACTATGGATATCGGAAAGAGCCCAATGATGACATTCTACCATCGACACCATCCAACAGGCCTCCTACACTGCTATGGCGCTCGTGATTATTCCGCAATTTTTCCGCCATAACAACATGAGTTACGCCCCATTGTAGTCAGACTTGCTCATTCCATCGCGGCATCACGATAGTAGACGCGCTTTGGATGTAGCCATAGGAATTCGCGAGTCCAGCTTCTGTCTTAGCCACTTCGCCCGCAGAGCCTTTCCCCTCAGGGCAGGACACATTCCATGGACACCACAGTCTATTCATCCAACCCACCTCAACATCTCTGTCGTACACCACCTTTAGGTTGATATCCTATTTCTGAATTGCCTTTCTGACGTTTGGTGAGCTGACTATTCGGTCATGAGAGTCGAGTGTGCAGCGATTAATATAAAACAAAACAAAATATTTTTTCGACCGTTTTGTTTTGTTTTGGATAAAAATGACCGTTTTGTTTTATTTCCCAAGCAGTTTTGTTTTGTTTTGTATGTTTTACACCCGGATTACACATTTTTCCGGGCTCCGAAATATACGAAATTACACACTTCTATCAGCCGTATCGGCACCATTACACAACAAAAACGTAAAGTTATTATACTGAATAAGACAGGCAACAAGACAAGGTAAATCAGAGTAAATAGAAAAACCAGTCGAAATTATTACAAACCCCCTACAATACCAGAAAGATCCCAGCAACCGCTGTAAACGTTACCAACGGGCCGTCGGGAGCAGACTTTTCACAGCTCGTTTGAATGGCTTCAACACCAGGTCCCTGTTATGCGATGGACCGGTTTGAACGGGTAAAATCTACCCCTTCTAATGTTCAGAGCCATAGATCGAAAATTTTGGGTGTTTTGGCAAAACCGAGCCGACCCGTTTTGCCTACATTCACACCCCTTTTGTTTTGTTTTGTTTTGTTTTGTTTTGTTTTATTTTGTTTTACGTATTTTGTTTTATATTAATCGCTGCGAGTGTGTGCTACATCCATCACATTAACCGCCAAGACAGACACTCAGAGCTACCCCTTTATCGCTCCCTGTGCCTGATATCGGGTCATCTACGCATGGAATGCGAGACTGACCCCCAAAATGCCACCCACATTCCCACCACGACACCCACAACAAGCCCCAAAACTTCCCGGTCGGCTTCACTGCTCCCATGTCTTCGCCTTCCACCCCTTTCCCAGGCCCTAGACCATCAAAGGCAATTACATCCTCATCATCAGACCGCGTTGGTATGTTTTTCCTAAACGCCACTTACACTCAATGAGCTATGCCAAGATGGAATTCGGATCACTCACGTAAGGGTAGTGGTATAAATCCCACCATGGCGCCATCCTTCCCTCCCCGCTGAAAGAGATAACCATCCACCCCTCAAGAGGACAGACAGTAAACTCCCCTCATAGACGTTATTGTCCCTCAAGACGCCACCACATCGCCAACAATGGCACCCAAACAAACCCGCTCCGTCCTCCTCCAAGGAGCCTTCCTCCTTCCCTTCCTCGTCTCCTCCATCTCCGCCTTCCCCTCCTTCCCCTACAATACCAACAGCAACGCCAACTCAAAGGCTACGGACCTCGACCTCCTGACGAAACCCCGCTCCCACTTCCCATCCACCCTTTTCAAGCGCCAAAACACCACCTTCAACAGCGCCGGCATCGACAACGACGATGACGATTCATCTATTACCGGGGAAGTAAGTAACCCCGGCACCCGCCTAGGCTGCTACCGCGACAACTCCGCCGCCTCTCGCCTCCTCCCCACGTCCTTCACCGCTTCGGACACTCTGACCCTCGAATCCTGCGCCGTTTTCTGTTCTTCCTCTCCTTATTTCGGCGTGGAATACGGTCGGGAGTGCTGGTGCGCCTCCTCTAACTCCGGTTTCTCTCCAACCTCCCCCTCTACTCTTGCCGCCAGGGTAGACGATGACGAGTGCTCCTTCCCCTGCGCCGGCAACGACGACCAAACCTGCGGCGCCGGCGAGCGAATCGAAGTCTACACCAACGCGCTGTACCGCCCTCCTCAGGTGGCAGACGTTCGGGGTTTCGAACACCTCGGTTGTTACCGCGAGTCTTCACCGCGCTTACTCCCCAATTCCCTTTTGGGAGACGACACCCTGACGGCCGCTAAGTGCGCTGCTTACTGCACCAACCTCTCCTTCCCTTATTTTGGTTTGGAATACGGCCGCGAATGCTGGTGCGGCGTCTCGCCCCCCTTTGACTCGCAAGAAGCTATTTCTGAGGATGAATGCAACATGCCCTGCGCCGGTAACCCGCAAGAAATCTGCGGTGCGGCGAACAGGATTAATGTTTATGGCAGGGAGTTCGAGATGCCGGCTGATGTTGGGGACTACGAGTACCAGGGGTGTTATACAGATTCTCCCGTCACGGGCGAGAAGAGTCTAACTGGCAAAGTCACGTACGATGCGGCAATGACGCTGGATAAGTGTCGTCGGAGCTGTGAGAGGGATGGATACCCTTATTTCGGCACGGAGTACGGCAGCCAGTGCTTTTGCGGGACGAGGTTGTATGATGAGGACGGGAACGATGATGACTCTGACAACGAGGATGACTATCCGGCCAGGGCACTCCTTGTTAACGACAGAGAATGTTCGATGAGGTGCGGAGGGGACGCGACGAACGGGACGACCTGCGGCGATGCGAACAGGCTGTCGGTGTACTGGAACGGCGAGGACAGCGAGGCGCGCAATTTGGAGCCGGAGGACTTTTTGGCTGCGGCTCCTCCCTTGCCGGGTTGGAGGTATGACGGGTGCTTGAGGGATGATGTGGTGCAGAGGACCTTGACGGGTCCTTCGATGAGGAGTAACGACATGACGGTGGAGACCTGCGTGAGATATTGCAACACTGGGGGGTTCCTGTTTGCTGGACTGGAGTACCAGACCGAGTGCTATTGCGGGAATGCGTTGAACGGTGGTGGTGATGAGGTTGATGATAGCCAGTGTGAAGAGCTTTGCTCGGGCGATGCTGATGAGTTCTGTGGAGGCCCGAGGAGGTTGAGCTTGTATGAGCGTCCGCCGGTGATTATCAACTGAGCGGCGGTTGGGGATCCTTGGTGAGGGGTTAGCTGCGGTGACGGGTGGCCTTATCCTTTCTCTGAGATCTTTCAGCGACATACACGACGAGATTGGTTATATCGTTGGGATTCAAGGCGCCGTTGCTTTTGTGTATGTCGCTTTTATTAAGTTCCTAACTATTTTCACGCCTTATTAAGTATCTGTCCTCCATCCAAGCGACTATCCGCCGCTGTAAGGAACTTTTAGTGCCTGCTTTGCCTCGCTCATCATTAACAAGTCCTGGTAGAAGCAATCTGGACGTACAAGATATATACTTTCTTTTAGTAAACAACAATGTCACAAGCGAGCAAGGCTCTTCATTCCCAGCCGACCAGTTCTGTTTCAACCTCAAAAGCTGTTTGTTCTGTTCTTCCACTTATCTGGTTGCTCCTGCTGTAATCGGGTATAATCCTCCTCATCCTCTTAAAGGACGGCCTAACAAATGAAAGGATTCAAAGGAATATTGCCCGTCGCTGTGCTGTGGCACCGAAAACCAGTATGTTTCATCAAAGATCCCGCCCGAAATAACGCCTGATTCCCTCAATGACAGGAAGTAAGAGAAAATGTCGTCGTCATGTTTCGTTATACCGGTAACCGAATTTCAGCAAGCAGCCCTCCTCGCTTGTATATATACCTGTTGCTGTGATGGTGAAGTCGAACCAGACTCTCGGATGAGAGTCGGAAAAAATGATGCTGAAATGTTCGCAGCATCGCTGACCGAAAAAGGGAAAGTCCAGTTGCCGCTTGTAAATGCCATAACACCTCGAAACCACCATGCCATGTCTTCTTGATCCCTCCTAATCTTCCTTCCGCTTTCGTGGCACCAGCCCAGATGACAGCAAGTCCTTGGGATGATGCTCGAATGATCATCGAACCGGGTTGTTGCCGTAAAGAGTCGAGCGTAGACACAATGGCGATAGACCATAATCCGCCTACTAGACGATCATATCGTCTTCCTCGCCTTCGTCGTCTTCTTCAGCTCCACTATCACTTTGAAGAGCCTCGATATCCTGCCAACCATCATCCGAAGCAGCATCATCCTCCTGAGCCTGAGCAGCATTCTGGCCAGCATCAGCATTCTGACCAGCAGCACTACTCTGACCAGTAGTAGTGTTCTGAGCATCAGCAGCACCAGTCTGATTACCACCGCCGCCGCTTCCACTCCCACTTCCACACGATCCACCACCACCCTTCTTCTGGTCCGCCTTAGCAATAGGCCTGCCATTCTGGTCCAACACAGCCGCCTCATTCCACAGCGTCGAAAAGTTGGGGTGTTTCCTACAGCTCCGACTAGCGACGGTCCGCCTCACGACGTGGATCCTGCAGTGCTTGTGTTTGTTGATCAAGCGGGCAAGGGGCGTGAAAAATCTATCAGGCTGCTCGAAGCCGGCCAGGACCAAGCTCATCAAGTTAGGAAACTTGCGCAGACCGATGCGCATCTGGTACAATGTCCAGGTGTTGATGGGCGTGACGTGGTTGGGGTCCCACTGGCGATGCCAGTGCATCTCCAAGGCCTGCTGGTGTCCTGTTGAGCCTGCGGGCCCTGCGGGGACGGGCACGGGGCGGGCTTGCATCGCGTGCTTCTCGGCAATGATGGCCAGCCGGGTTAGGTTTGGTGCCAGGCCTGATAGCTCGAGGATTAGATCGGAGTAGTAAGAGTCCGGACGAGATGAGCGCTCGGCGCGGATGCGGATGTGCAGGTTGCGGACGGACATGGCGTTGTTCTGGCCTATACTTCGGAGCCAGTTGCAGCTGCGGTGGAGAGTGCTGTCCTGGGCATCCGGAGAGGAGTCTCGATGCTCGTCGCAGGGCTCGAGGAAGACGAAGGTGTTCATACTATAAAGGACGAAGGCGGCCTCACGGGAAATCTGCTTGTCGACATACAAAAGGCTGAGGTCAAGACGGGGCTGGGTTTCCCAGACGCCGGCAACGTCGGCGGCGGTGGGGATGGTGAGGAGTTGGGAGTAGATCATGTTGCGGACTTCGGCGGGCAGCTCCAGGAAGCGCCAAAACCGAGGGGGGCGATTAGCACATTGTCGGTGTGGTTGGATCCTAACAACACGACGAGGGCTGGGGGCTTTTTTAGCCCGTTTTGATGGTCTGGCCGACGACATGGTGGCAGATGTTTGAGTTGAAGGTAGTGTCAAGGGGATGTGCGAATAACGACGTCAATGGCGATGACGCTGTCTGTCGCTGGCGATGATGCAGGCAGTGGCAGGGTCGTCGTCGATTTGTTTGTTATGCTGGGATGTTGAGAGGGCAGCAACCATCCCCTGTTCCTCCTAGCCGGGATCCTGGTGATGTTCCTGGATGGAGAATGGTGAGAAGACGCGATGCCGAGGGAACTTTATGATGGAAAGGATGTCGAAGGTGGTTCGTTGTTGGGAGTGGTTGAAGGAGTGAGATGGTCACCCGACGTCGAGGTTGAGTGGTTGTTGCAGGTGAGTTGAGGCTGACAGTGACGTTCCCCTGGCGGCGTGGTTGCCATTTCTAGGTTCCAGGTTCTTGCCTGCTGTTAGGCTGCTAGGTTAGGCGGTCACTGTTAGCGTATCAGTTGGAAAGGGGCCATTGTTACGTGTTAGCGTTGGGCACACGGGGAGGCCCCAGTTGCTGCTGCCCTACAAAGATAGCGTTTATAGTGGGACAGTGCAGTGGCCACAGAAGCACAGAATTCCAGGGTCTTGTCCCCCTCCAGTAGTGCAACAGGTCCACCCGACTCCCGGTCAGGAGCCCGAACGGGGAGACGGGATGGCAGGCGCAGGTCACCGTGTCCTGCTGGATCACTGTGCATGTGCAGCTGATCAAACGGAACGGACCGCACAGACCAGACGGTATGAAACGCGGGGTAACCCACCAGAGTGCTACACTACTTACTGATATAGGCTTTGGAATTGGGATTACGATTCAGCAGTCTGCAGATGAAACTTGAAGCTGATTCTTCCGACTCGGAGCAGTCTCATTGACCTTCAATCTCTTAGTAGCTGGACATCAGCTTGCGTTGATGTGGGCTGGACCGCAAGCTGTGCAGTCGGGATTGGCCCTGTGACCAGGACTGGACTGTCGGTACCGTTTGCGGTCTCCGTCGTTTAAGCGGCCCCACCGTTTTGGGCTCCGTCTGTAATCCAATGTAAAGAGCACTGCACCGTACCCGTTCAATATACCACAGTGCTACTGTAAGTATAAAGTATCCCAGACCTGCGAGATCGGGTACATCTGCCTTGAATCTCTCTTCACGACCACCTAACTGTCACTTCATCGGTAGCTTTCAGGTAGGTGTTCATCCCCTCCTGAAGCTATCTCAGCAAATTGCAAGCCGAAAGAGCCGTTGGTCTGGCATACCAGGCTTTCTTTTGTTTTGTTTTGTTTCGTATTTGGATTTTACCCGTAACCGATTTCTTTGTCGACCTCCCAGGTGCTTCCTATATTACGTCTACATATGCCTAGGCATAGGCAGCAATGATGGAGAAACGGGTTGGTGATATCTGGATTCCGACTTCGGTTCCTCCACTTACTTGTGCTTTTCACCGATGAAGCTCGTTCGCGGATAGTATCACCACATTGACGGTGATGGGATATTCTGCTCTCCGCCATTTCATCCATAATATCTAGCTCGATTACTCCAAGATGTTTGGGGAAGAAGAGGCGGAAACCAGAATATAGGACGTCGGTGAGGTTGGAGAGGTGATTTGGTTGATGCCGCAACGTGAATGTTGGAGGTTTGTGGATGGGCCCAGGTTCAATGACCAACACGGCAACAGCCAACAACCCGCCCGTGTTGGGTCGTTGTTCCAGCCGAGATTGACCAGCAATGACACAACACAAAGATGGCAACCGCGGCCATGCCACTTCCTTCACAACCCTTCACCTGCCTAGGCAGGTTCAACGTCTTCACAATGGACCATTAGGTTCACCTCCAACGGACCGGATATCCTCGGTGAGCTTGACGACCTTGAACCAAATAAACTGACCTCCTTTATCCTCTCTTTCCACCACCACTTTCATTATCCGGCACATTTGCGCGACTCCAGCATAGCTTAACTTGCGGCTCTTTTTGGCAACACTAACGACCATCTCATGATGGCTTCCGACTCGGCTTCAGACCCCGAGCTGAAAGTCGATGTGGTCATAGTCGGCGCTGGCCTGAGCGGCATAAGAGCAGCCGTGGAACTGCACAAAGCAGGCCTGACAATCGCTGTCCTCGAACGGAACAACTACGTCGGTGGCCAGTGTCATTCAGCTTCCATTTATGATACGGCCAGGATCACGTCCATTGGCGACACCCACACCGAGATGCTCTCTCTGGCCAAGGATTTCAAGATCGACCTCGTCAAGCAGCATAGGGAGGGACTGAGCCTCCAACAGCGCTACGACTGGATCCAAGACGGCCCCCGAGTTACCGAAAACATCACCGCGCTTGAAACAGTCGTCTGGCCACCTCAAGACTTCCAACTTTCCTTCAGGGCATTGATCGAAGACCCCGCAATCCAAAGATTCTACCGCCGCATCTCCAGTCTCTCCAAAACTTGGCACGGCCCCGACGCCTTGTTCCTGGACGCGGTCTCCTTCCTCGGGCTCGTGGAAGCTAATTTCTTTCACAGCAAGGTGGTCGATCACGAAGCTCACTTCCTCACCAACTTTCTCCTCGGCGTTCACCCATGGCGCGTCTCGGCTCTCTACGTCCTTGACCACATCGCCTCCGGCGGCGGACTCGGCAACCTCTACTTTCACCCCGATTCCCCTGGTGGCGGTGTTCACCACCTCCGCTTCCCGCAGGGACCGCAAGCGTTCGTCACCAACCTCGTGGACCTTCTTCCCGAGGGAACCATCCATCTCTCCACCACCGTCAACAAAATCACCCAAACCCAAACCAACCCCGTCGGCAAAAGTGGCCACCCCTCTCACCCATGCAAAATTGAAACCTCACCTACCCCCAGTGCCAGTGCCAGCTCCGGCCCAAGCACCAAAACCTTCCACGCCAAAAAGGTCCTCCTCACCACCGCCCCGGCTTTCTACTCCCCCTTATTCTCCCACATCCCCAGATTCATCACCTTCCACCCCTCTCTCCCTCCCCACAAGCTCGCCTCCATCAACCGCCACAGCGGCCACCGCGGCGGAAACCGCGGCGGATTCGTCACCGTAACCTTCTACTTCACCCACCCCTGGTGGCGGGAAGCGGGTCTTTCAGGGTCGATGGACTGTCGCGTTACTCGAGAGCTGGACGGGCCGATATCCTGGGTGCGGGACACAAGTGAGGAAGATAGCGACAAAAAAAAGGCGTGGAGTCTAACCTGTTGGTGTGCAGCCGAGAAGGGGGACGAAGTCTGGGATTGGATTAGGAATACCTTTTGGGCGGATGAACTGATGGAGGAGCCGGAGGAAGTTGACTGGGAGGAAAACCCGGTGTGGATGCATTTGAAGAGGGTGTTTGGGGAGAGGATGGATGCCCTAAAGATGGAGATTCCGCTGCCGAGGGGACGTGCTCCAGGTCGGGAGGGGAAGGAAGAAAAAGAGAAGGAGCAGAAGGAAGGGGCGGAAAAGCCAATTTCATTTACGGTTAGAGAATGGAATGCCATGGGGGTTCCGCCTCCGAGGACACTGCCGAGGGAGGGGAAAGAGGTGGAGGAGCTGTTGAGGACTTGGAAGTATGAAGGGCCGGGAAAGGGAGATGCGGCGTTGAGAGAGCCGTTTGGCAATGTGCATTTTGCGGGCACGGAGACGGCGGAGGAGTGGAGGGGTTTCATGGAGGGAGCGGCGAGGAGTGGGTTGAGGGGAGCGAAGGAGGTTATTGAGGCGTTGAAGAAGGGGGAAGATACGAAGGGGCACGGTGGGAAGGGAAAGGGATCCAAGACGCATCTTTGAGTGAGGATGTGAGTGAGAGGGTTGGAGGAAAGATCAGGAGTGCGAGAAGAAAACGGGGTAAACAAGATGAGGGCCGACTACTGGTAGCTCGAGCGGAGTGAAGAGACGGCTTGATAGCGTAGCAAGTAGCACCAGGATAAATGCAGGAAGAGAGAATCGAAGCGTAACGAAGGTCGGAGGTGGTGATAGCGTGATAAGAAAAATGAAGTCGTGACAATGGTGACGGCGGTGAGCGGCGTATCCAGCCAGACTGAGGGGCAGCCGCACAAACTTGGACATCGCAAAAAGAGGCTTTACAATTAGCATGAGGAGAGATATGGGAAGAAAGCTGGAACGCTGGATGGAACGCTGGATGGTCCTTGAATTGAAGTTTGCTGTTGCGAACTCGAGGTCGTTGCACCTCGCAGGGCTGAAAACCACCGACTCCGCATGACGGGAACACCGGCAGTGCGGGGTACCTTATCAGGGCCGGGTTTGTGCCCCGATAAGCGCACCCCGCTGCGCCGGAGAGATCCGTCCGTAGCCGGTGCCGGGCCTCCGGTGCAAACACCGAAAATGACTCGTAAAAATACAAACCGCGATGTAGCAAAACAACAGCAGTACAAAACAAAACATCCCCAACGTCGCCCTTCGCGACCAGGCGGTTTAACGGCTCAAAGCAGCCGCAAAAAATACAAAAATGATGCCGAAAGTGGGGTTCGAACCCACGCTCTCTCGCGAGAACTTGAAGACCTTAAGATGGAGAAAATCAAACTTAAGTCAAGCGCCTTAGACCACTCGGCCATTTCGGCAGTAAATTGTATCAAAATTGACTGGATTCAGGGAATATGTATGCCACTCTTCCATTATGCACAATTCACAACCTTGACAACAACATCCTGGAAGAAAATAACAACACGACAGGCACTGTTAAATGTTCTGTACTGCAATACGTTGAGCTGCCAAACCAAAGAATGGAAGGTAGCATTAACAGCGTTATGGACATCGGGATTCCACTTCTCACAGGCGTTGTCAAGCTATGCATCGCTGAGAATAACATCGCACCATGAGTAGAAGGATACAATTTTGCTCAGAAGAAACGGTGGAAAGTAAATGAATAGACACATATGAAAAAGAGAAATAACAACAGGCTCCAATCTGCTCCTATACCAGCAAGAGATCCTCCTTCGTCCATGCTTGAAGCAAGTTACCCATAGATCATCCTCATCCGTCCCTCTATTCCCAATCCACCTGCAGCCACCTCATTTACCTGCCCGCCTACCTTACCCAAAAGCGACCCAACCACACCCTCGCATTCACTACCCATTCTCATTCTTCCAACTATCCTCAGCGGGTTATCATCACCACTCCCACTCAGCCTCCTCCTACGCTTTCTCCTATCATCTTTTCTTAGAGCACTCATCCCACTTCATCCACCAAAGCCACTTCTCAGCTCCTTTGCACAATATACTCGTATAATCCGCCATCCACTCATCATCCTCCTCGTCTCTCTTTTCCTTCTTTTCCTGCAGGTGGTCAATTTCATTCTCATTCTCATTCTCATCCTCATCCCCCCTCTTGTCATGGGGTTTGTGGTGGTTACCTCCAGTCCCACTTTGCCTTCCCTTGCGCTTCCTCCTGGCTTCTAGGGCGACACGGGGGAGCAACTTTGTTGAGGCAATCGTTTCCAGGTCGTGCTTCAGATCGCGGCGGGGAAGTAACTTTGTCGAGGCAATTGTTTCTAGGTCGTGCTTCAGATCGCGTGCGTGTGCGGTCGTCGTCGAGGTCATCGAGGAGGAGGAGGAGTCTAAGTCTCGGTCTTGGTCTCCTTCTTCTTCCCTCTTCTTGAGCTTCAGCTTGGGCTTATCGTTGTTTTTGTTTTTTCCCTCCTTCGGTAGCACCCACACGATTACATCCCCATTTTCATCCTTATCACTCCATGTCTCCGCAGCCCTCTTCACAGGCGCAGCTCCCGAAGCCGTAGGCCTCATAGCCGGATTCAGCGACACCGTACCCGTCGCCGCCCCGGCCCCCGTATCCGCCCCCGTCGACGTAGCCACCACCATCCCCTGATACGACACCAAATCCGTCACCGTCCCCGTCACCGGAACAATCTCGATTGGAGCGTCGTCCACACCTATCAGCGTCAGCTCCTGCTCGGGCTTACTCCTCGCCTCCGCGTTGCCGTTCGCGTCCCCCTTGATCGTGCACTGCATGCCCGCCGGCACCGGCATTGCCGCCGTCCATTTCCCGGAGGCGCACCGGTGGTACACGGTGCCGTAATGGGAGTTGGGGAGCAGGTGGCAGACGTACCAACCGTCTTGGGAGGCGGGGCAGTCGCCGGTTGGGGGAACAGTTTCGGCGAGGGTGCCGGAAGC
This sequence comes from Neurospora sp. CHS-2018a, assembly GCA_009802275.1. Lineage (NCBI taxonomy): Eukaryota > Fungi > Ascomycota > Sordariomycetes > Sordariales > Sordariaceae > Neurospora > Neurospora sp. CHS-2018a. The sequence goes on along the minus strand of RAKG01000017.1, from coordinate 154,793 downwards.
GCCGGCGGGGGCGGATGTACCGCTGCCCGCGATGGGAGCGGCGGTGGTGGCGGGAGGGTTGGCGGGAGGGGGGGGAGAGGCGGAGATGGTGGAGGTTAGGAGGGTTGAGGGGACGGTGGGGGCAGGGGGGGCGGAGGGAGAGGTAGCGGCATCTGTAGGGGCTGAACAAGCAGAGACGGAAGAGGCCGGAGGAGCAGCGGCGGAAGAGACCGGAGGAGCAGCAACGGAAGAGGCAGGAGGAGGAGCAGAAACTGCCCCTGTCGCCACTGGAGCGCCGTCGTCGACTGAGGGCTTGGTGATGAAGACACCGGGTGGGAATGTGTTGGATTCCGTAGGCGCGCCGGTGACGGAGACAGCCACGGGAGAAGAGGCCGCGCCCGCCGCCCCTGTCCCGGTGACGGCCGGTGCGGTTTTATTAGCAACAGGAAAAGGAGCCGTAGTCACGGCCCCGGCTCCGGTAGCTCCGGTAGCACTAGCACCAGCAGCGGGATTCGTGGCACTGGCCGCACCACCTCCCGCAGCACTCGTCATCGCACCACCCGCACCACCACTCCCACTACCAGCTCCCCCAGTCGGCTTCTGACACCCCTGCCCAGTCGGCGTAGCAAACGCCTCGGTCGCTCCATTCGCCTTCTCAACATATGCTCCCGGATTAGGAAACAGCACATCCTTACTATCAGGCGTGCCACATCCATTCCCAATATTCGCCATAAAGATATCCGGCAACTTCTCAAACGTCTCCTTGGCGCCCGGCTTATCCGTGCCCGTCAGCTGTACGGGACCACAAGCCATGTACATCTCGCGATTCCCAATCTTGTTGAACCACGTCCAGGCGATGGTGCCGTTGCCCGTGGGGATGTCCTCGGGGATTATGTACTCGTAGCTATCGGGGTTGACTTTTTCGGCGCTCTCGGGCCCGTCCCGGTTGCCGGTTGCGCCGCGGGCTATGCAGCCGCCTTCGATGGACTTGATCACCTTGAACTTGGAGTCCTTGGTGGGCGGGTTGTCGTAGGTTATGGAGATTTGGCAGGAGCCGCCGCCGTGGACGGCGGTTCCCGTGAGCTTGAGAGGCTGTTTGGAGCCGAGGGGGAAAATGTTGTAGCCGGAGGCGGGGGGTTGGAGGCCGCCCGCACCGCCATGGCAGGGGAAGGTGGTACCGTCTATGGGACCGTTTTTTTGTTGAGGGGACGCGTAGGGGATGGGGGTTGCCATTATGGCGTGGGAGGCGACGAGGGGGGTGAATGTGGTGAGGAGGAGGAGGAGGGGCAGGAGGGGGGCAAAGACCTGCTTTGCTGCCCCTGGAGTTGAGGGGATCATGTTTGTCTTGTTTGTTGAGACTTGACTTGTCGAGTGTCTGTCTATCGAGTGTCGAGACTCGAGATGTTGAAGTTCTTGGCGGAGGAAGACTCGAAAACGAACTAGCGTTGGATGTGGCCTGCACTTTGTTAAAGTAGAAGAAGGGGAGGAATGAACGTGTAGAAGGGGAAGACGAGGGAAGCGCTCGAGGTCAAGGATCTTTAGCAAGTTATTCAGCTGATGCATCTCACCCGTCCATGATGAACAGTACCGCTGCTCTCCCGTATCATGTCCCATGGTTGCTATTAGCATCCGCTCCATTGTACCTGAAAGCCAAGAGTCATTGTTCAATGCCCATTGTGCACGGCTGGGTAACCCGAAAGCTTGCTTCATGAAGACTCAATGGAAGCGGGACGGCGGGAAGTTCCATTGTCATTCTGTCGAGGGTGAAAGGGTGTTGCTTTGTTACCACGAGGCGACGGACGGGTCGAGTTGGTTGGGGGCCGTGGTTGACCACAACCACGTTCAAGTCTAGACCAACACGTGCTGAGTGTGAAGGACGTCAAGTTCTTGTGTTGCAACCTCGTCAAACTTTGTCATACAGAGTGGCAAGCGGCTTGTTAATAATCTCAGTGATCAACTCGTGATGTGAAGACGGGATGCATGGCTGGGTGGAAAGGGTGTACTGACCTAGGCCCAGATTCAGATGATCCCTCACAGCCCGGGATGACACTCCGCGATTGCTCATCCATCAAAGCAGAAACAAAGCAATGAAACCGGTGTATGGAAGCGTAAACGCTCTTTCTACCGTGGAATGCAACGAAAAATACAGGTTGTAGAATGCTCGCTCAGAACTCACCGCCAGAGGTAATGCTCCCACTGAATTACCACTCTAACATCCTGACGACACTCCTCAACACCGCAGCCGCATCTGCTCATAAAACACAATTACACAATTCCACGCTCATCAATGATTCCAAACCATCACTCTAAGTCGCTTTCTTCTTCACTCGACGCCAAAAGTACGGGCTCGCGCCCCCTCGTCGTTCCCTTGGCGTCTTATCCCTCGCAAAATTCCATTCAAACCCCTCCCACTCCTCTCCTACCTCTCCCCGCTTAAACACCACCACAAAATCGTCTACCTTCAGCCTGTTCGTCCCTCCGACCCCGCTCGGTATTAGATCCGCCATGGGTTGGGCGAAAGCCATGGTCTTTTCTAGCCTTGTTTGTTCTGATGGGTTCTTGTTTTCGCGGAGCAAGTACCCGTATCCGGTACCGTAGAGACGCAGGATCAAACCCCTCTGCTCTGCGGTGATGGTGATTAAGACGTCTCTGGTGAGTTCGTATCGGCCTTCGAGCCCTTCCGTATCTCTTCCGTATGAAGCTGGGCCCAGTTCACGGAACCGCGAGGCAAGAGTGTGTTCATACCTCGCCAGATCGTACAGATAGTCAATCTGTATCGCCCTGGCCATCATTTCCGTGTCCTCACAAGCCATCTTTACCGCCTCAACGACAGATCCCGTGCCGTGGTCAGACTCCGACTCGGCGAGGAAAAGACACTCAGCCAACAACATCCCACTCAGATTCGCAGCATCAAGCAGGAAGCCTCTCGTGTTACAAAGCACCACCACGGCTGTTTCATGGTCGGGAAGCAGCCAACAAAAGGAAGTGGCGCCGACCATGTTGCCGCCGTGGTAGAGAGCGAGGTGTTTCTTGCTCTCGCTTGGGTCGGTGATGGGAGGCTTTTCGGTTTCGGTGTTTATGTCGGAATCAGTAGGCTTAGGTTTCGTAAGAAAGAACGCATAATCCAGGTCTTCGCCGTGGAGCTTGCTGTTGATGGCGCTCTCTAATCGTCTGGCGTTGTCACCATCTGCCCCTGGCCATCGCAGCTTGGGAGAGGCATTCCGCTCTTCGGGGGTCATTGGCACGGTGACGGTGTTCCAACCGCCAGTATAAGTGCATGTGCTGCTGAACGGATCAGGGGATAGTCTTTTATCAATATGGGCGAAGAGATGGTTTATACCGCGCTCGAGAGGGATGCTGAGATGGTCCGGAAATGGAAACAGCTTGCTATCCTGTTGCTGTCGTCTTTGAGTGTAGACCTCTATAAGTTTGCCGTAGAACTTGAGGAGATCGGAAGTGGTAGACATGATACCTGCTGCCGCGGCAAGGGGTGATGGTCCCACAGGACCGGTGTTTGAAGCTTGGGATGAGAGAATCTCGACGGATTGCGGGATGTGGCCGTAGTGTCTATCGAAGCATTCTGAGATTTTGGCCCTGCAGACTACCCCGTCTGCACTTGTGCATTGTAGCAACTCCGGCATGACTCCCGGCACCTGAACCGAATGCGACTTGGCAAAGGTCTTGGACATGTCATTTCTCTCAGCTTCTGTCAACCCGACGAAGGTGTTGTGCATCCCAAGAGGCTTCAAGACCATTTTGCGGATGAATTCCGCCCAGGAATACCCAGTCTTCCTCTCGATAATCGCAGCTAACAAGGCAAAACACTCGTTGGAGTAATTCCGATTGTAGACGAACGCCTCATGAGACGTATAGGTGTTGTTGGCTGGAAGATCTTGAAGTAGGGATATGACGGGGTCTATCGTCTTCCATGGAATATCGCCATCCGGACTCTCCCACAGGTTCGTCATCCATTGGAACGAGGAGCGGAGGTCTAAAAGGTCACCAATGGTGAGCTCCTGGTCGGTGTATGTCTTCAGTACACCGGGACTGCCTTTAAGCTCTGACAGGACTGCCGAGACCGGGGTATTGAACTCCAGCTGGTACCTTGGGAAGTCATCCATCAGAATGCCCACTGCAGTGGCAATGATTGGCTTCGTCATAGAGGAGATAAGGTAAACACTATGCTGATCCGGAAGAGCGGAGACTCCCAGACCCTGGGCCCCGACATTAAGGAAATGTTGTTGGCCATGGCGCAAGACTCCTATAGAAGCCCCCGCACTCCCGGAATCTTGAAACAGCTTCTCGATAGTTGGCTTAGTAAGAGTCAGGATCTCCTCCACCGACAGGGGCAGTGAAGGTTGCTTGGAAAGAGTTGTCGAATAATTGGTGTCGTCAATGAGAGTACTTGTTGCTGATACTTTGGGTGAATAGGGGTTGTCAAGGGTCCGTATAGAGATGCTGTCTTGCCGATGGCGTCTAGGGACTTCAGACTCTGGTTGGTATCTATCCGTATCCCTCTTTCCGATGGGTTCCTCATGGACAACCTCCGTAGTTTTATGGCGGAAGCCAAACACTCGTGAGACAGCCAAGTTTGTGGCAGCCATGCATTCACCGAATACCTCGCCAACGACGCCGGAGGTACGCGAGAAGAACCGCATAGTGAAGAGCCGTTGAAGTCATCAACGTGGGGGTTGAACTAATAAACAAATCGAATAACAAAGGTTAAGAGCGGCCGGACAAGCCGCTGTCGACCTGATGGCTTGGATAGTGAAGCATCGTGACCATGGGAATGAGCGAGCTGGAGGCATATCAGTAATCAGTGTCTGGCAAGGGATACACTTGTGTATCGTGAAGATCGCCTACCGTAGTAAGTGTAGCGTAGGTCCAGGAACACAAATGGAAGTTTGATGAGCCATCGTGATTGCTTCCCTCATGCATGTAGCCTTTTTGACAGGATTACTATCCAATCGGCTCACCTTGATCACGATACGCAGCGGACAACATGCAAGATCCTGCAGCTACTGGTGCCTCCCGCCGGTCTCACGTACACCCCCACGATTGGCGACACCATGCCATGGCACCACCCTATCATGATGCGGCGCATGGCCTCTTTCGCTGTATAGTCCTTTATAGAATGTGGGCGGCCGTCGGACATGTGGGAGCGAGCTAACCGAAGCCGGTGAGGGCGGACCAAATGAAGGTTTGCTTCTCAGCAGAGTGTTGGTCGTGCGGCAAGCATCCTTCCTTGGTTACGCGAAGTGTGACTCCCTGCTCGGTGATCGGCCTAGGAAGGAAAGGGATAGGACCGCTATATGCCAAGGATCTTTGGCGGCCTTCGAGGTGTACTGCCTGGCCCGTGGATCGAAGGACAGACTGGTCAGGATAGCAGAGTCACCGTGGACTGGTTGGGACCAAAGTGCCCGTGAGGAGTAGAAGACACACGACCAGTTGAAGTCTCTTTTGCGGGACTCTCCATGGGGTGAAGTGGGATTCAGTCTCATATCAATGCGGTTGAGCGGGAGACGTCATTGACGGGTAAGATGGGATTATCAATGTGTAACGATAGTCTGTCGAAGGCGCCGGGGAGGTCTAGAAGGCCTTGGTGTTGAACAATCTCGGGCAAGCCGATGGAAGACTCCAGCAAATTTCTCCATGATCAGATGTCCTCATGCCGGTATAAAATGATGTGTCGTCCTTCAGTTGGTGCTTTGCCACGTTGGAGGGAAGGATTCGCGCCATGATCGATGTCCGAATCGGCTGCCACCATTGGTTAGGGGTATCTGAAATCTTCAGCACATTGCAGGCTTATGCCAAGCTGCTACCCACACCAACTGCTAGTGATCCATTATTTCAGCCAAGATCTTATTTTTTCAATTCCTAGTAAATTTCAGAAATTACTGACGGTCAGAGGTCCGTACGGGGTGCCTGTACCCTCCCACACTATAATCTGGTTAAGTATTTGCCTCTTTCTACCTTAAACCACTACCTTTTACAATAACGACTCGATATTTAAATCGCTAGTACAATGCCCCCTATACGCCTCGCTATAAATAACGCTATTAACAATAAGTTCGACCTTCTCCCCAACCCGGGTCATCCTTACCAAATCGCTATATATAAACACTATCAATTGTAGCGGGCAAAGAATATTACGCGTTAGCGTAAATACCTTATTGAATATAAGGTATATTTACAATATCGAATCAACTAGTAAATCGAGAACCGTAAGGATATTAGAAGGTATGCCGTCGCTATAATTGTAGCCTAGAAAGTATAGAACTTCTATATTGTTAACGTAGTAGATCCTATACTAACTAATATAGTCTCTCTAGGTCAAAGTCGACTAATATACCGCCGAGGCTATCCTTCTAGATAGTAAACTATTTACCCTCTTCGAGAGTACTCCTATAAGAGCTTTCTTCTACTCGTTCGTCCCTATTTATACCCCGCTAAATTCTAATAGTATTTCTAACGAATAGCTACCGAAGATTTACGCGCAAATGAAATTGTAAGTTATCGAGTAATATATTAAGAATAATATGTATATTAATATCTATTTCGACGAGTCCGACGACTACTCCGGCCGCTATATTATTAATATCTCTATCGCCATCTTTAACGGGCTTACTTTCTACTAGAAGAATATAGATATTAGTTTAATTGAATATACGTCAGCGAATTTGGCTACTATCGTCGCCGGCGTCGCTATCGATCTCGTAGATAGGAGGACTTCAAAAATCAACAGCTTTATTACCGATATATGTAATACCGCGCGTAAGGCTACAGTAGATCTTACGGCCGACCTACGGTTTAATTATATATTTATTATTCTATATAATTCACACTCTTTATAATTATTAATGAAAGATATATTAAATATCCCTATATTTAAGACCATTGCTAGGTAAGTTAACTAGTTTATTACCTTCTTTCGTACCTCTAAGCTATAGCTCGCCCGCTTACGTAGGTATATATTGGTATATAATAGTAAAATTGTCTCTATCCTTGCGGCGTAAGTCTATATCTCCCTATTATTCATTTTATATAGTATCGCTAACCAAATTAGTATAATTACTCGATAGGGGTCGTAATATAGATTAATTAAATCGATCTAGAGGGTAAAAGTAATATTATAAGCTTAGGTTAACGTAGTACAGTTCGAAGGCTAGTATAACAATACCCCCTAAATCGACAATGCCCCCGTAGTACGATTTTAATAAATTCTTTAGATTATCGAGAATGCCTACTTCTAATATAATATTAATAAGTTCGAATATTTCTTTTTACCTCTTTATAAGGCCCAATTATCGTTAAAAGCAGACCGATTATATATCGGTTATACTATCCCCAGATAGGTCGAAGTCTAGCGCGCTTAGTTGCGTCTATAATATTCGATTACTACCGAGAGTTAGTAGGAATTTGAGTATATATACATCGCTAAACAAATTAAATAGTTTACCCCTATTAATTAACTCTCGTACTTCCTACTACCATCTACTACTACAGCGGTATTTGATTAAATTACCCCTCCTATTCTTAGTATGTAGTACTATACTATCGAATACCTACGTAAGTTCGCTAGCTGGCTGGGGGTTATAGACTAGCAGGTCGTTACTAACTTCCTTAACTTTCGTATTCGTAAGGGGAGATATATACTATACGCTAACGTCTAGCAAATAGGCTTCGATACGAGGCACTTTTAATATTATATATAAAATATAGTATAAGATAGATCGGTTATTATACCGCTAGTAGTACGGATATTTATAATATTAGTTAATAATATACTATGCGAGCGAGCCTTCTCTACGATAAACTTCTTCGAGAGCCCTATACGTAACCGATTAACTAAAGAGAAGATGGATATGGCTACTTTCGTCTATATGAACGGTAGACGATTCTATAAACTAGATTAAAGCTAGGCCCAACTATCTAACGAGTAAAGAAACGTATTACTATTGGAGATAGAGGAACGGCTATATATTAATATGCAATTTGACGATCTAAATAATTAAGCGATTGAAGACGGCGTTATTTAATAGATCTAAATGAGTATATTACGAATTCACAACTCTATGAGGATCGCGAGAATAAATAAATTATTCGATTTAGACGAAATTCGGTAGATTTGGTGTAGTTTGGTACAGTTTGGTACCCTGATAGGGACTTCGATGCGCTGAAATGACCAGATATTACGATAAGTAAGTTACGTGTACCCCGATAAGCCGTCAGATAAAGCATTTTTTCACTATACTGACGGTAATTACTGTCACTGACCCTGACACATTCTGACGAATGGATCACTACCAACTGCTGAGGGCGTTGATCAAGCGAGTGCGAGTGTACCGTAGTGCCAAGTAGCACGGAAAGCACGCCGTAGCCGCAAGCCCGCAGCGACGCTAGCAAAGTCCCAGGGTTACATCCTGTTGTTGTAATCACCATTCGCTAGGGCTTTGCTAGGGGCGTAGTCCGCGGGCGTCCCAGGACATCTTTCAGAGCTGAAATGGCAGACCCGCGGTGCTGGTATTCGGCGCAATTGGTCCTTTGTCCAAGTATAAGAAAGCTGGAATGCTCCGGCTCAAAGCCTTAAAGCAGCCACGGGACGACAGCCAGGGGTGTTCAGTCAACCCTCCATCTTTGGTCTGCCTGTCTTGCCTGTATGGGTGTGGTTAGCAATGTTCTCGCCAATCAGTCCACGCTCGGTAATGGCGTTTCATTTCCCACAGACAAACCGGCCAAACGTCTTTTTCCTCTATTAGTAATGGGGGCCTGGAGCTTTCACCGGTTTCCCTCTGCATATGGTCTCTTCCCGAAGGTGATTAGCCGTATTGGCAACATCAGATGAGAGCTAAAGGGCCACACCGGACTGGCTGTCGTGTTGGAGGGAAGACGCGAGATCGGAGGCGGTGAAGGGCTCCGTCGACTCAACGACTCCATGATGTGCTTACCAGTTAGGCCAGTTAAACCGAAACCCAATCCCCATTCAGATATGGAGGGCATTGTTGAGAGAGATAGGTCAACTGACCAACTTCGCCCCTCCGCTCCGCATAATCCTGAATAGACTGATCCTTCGCCATTTGGAATTGTCGGAGAAGAGTCGGCATTGGTTGGTGATGATAAGTCATTGAGATGAGAGTCGTCTTGATGCCTGCTTTCGAGTGCAGCTGCTGATGGATGCGATGTCGGGACCAGGAAGTTGTTGGGAAGAGTACTAAAGACGGAGGCGTCCGACAACGTGCGATGTTGGTGAATTGGAGAGTGATTGGGAAAGGAAAGAGACGGTGCTGAAAAGTACTCTATGCCGTCAGATTTTAGTGGTGGGGGACGATGCTCTGCCACATCCCGAAGTGGCCTGCAAGGTACCGCGGTACCCCGCCGATGGCCCGAGACAAATGACCCACACATCCGTGAGTGGATCCTCCGATACCCGCACCGGTCCGGAAGAGAAGTGGGCCGTAATCCGGCTTCCAGCATACGGCACGTGCTGCTCAAAGAGGAGGGGTTTGGAATATGAGCTTTGCTTCATTATCCATGCGGCTAGGCGTGACTAAAGTGCTAAGCAAATTGGCCAATCTTTTTTCTGCTGGGGGGGCACCGGAGGAAACAGCCCAGCCCGGTGCGGGGATCAAACGGCGGGCGACATGGCCATGAACAGTGGACGTTGTTTGGGGGAAGTGTAACAAAAAGATGAAAAATCAGAAACGTAGTGGACGTCAAAGGAAAGCCCAAGCACTGCATGCACGTGCGACGGAAAACAGCTGAAGCAATGCAACGGCCAGCCGGACAACGGCCTGCAGGGGTGATTGACAACTGACAGCGCTCACTGGAATGTTTCCGTTCCCCGCACGACAGCCCCAGGTTTGCTTGGAAGATCACTGATTTTTCGATTCATAACCACAAGTAAACCAAGAATGCGAAGGACAAACAACGATAGATGGAAACAGAACCTTGCTACCCCAGAAAAGACAAATCATCCTTCCACGTCAGATTCCTTCTCGGTCCGTCCCGGTGTGAGCCGCAACTGTGTTGAACAGTCCACTCCGTCCCATGCCCCCATCTCCGTGATCCCCCGCGTTTTCCCTCACGACTGATCCTCCTCACTCTTATTCTCCTCCCCCGCATTCTTTCTCCTTCTGAACCACTTCGAGAACTGATACCGCACAATCCACCACTCCGAATGACCCTTACGGTCGCTGTTCGGGGGGAACTCCTCGAACCACTGGCGGCGCTCGTGCCACTCCGAGTTGGGATCGTCCTTCATCTCATCCACGAGCCTCTGTCTTCTGCTGAAGTACGTCTTGCCGAGGGCGTTGGCGATGTTGTTGAGATTGAAGACAACAGCAAAGGTGATGAGGCAGACGAGAGAGGTGGTTATGGCAAACGGAACGCGAATCTTGATGTCGTCGATGTTGGGGACGGCCCAGAGCGCCTGTTGGTGGGTCTTTGTGAGCAAGTGCTCTTGATCATGGGGGGTTTGTGTGAGTTCGGGTTAGGGACTTACTGCGCAGAACCCCAATGGGAGGTAGAAGATGCTGATGTAGGTGAGAAGCTGGACGTTTTGGCCCAGTCGAGTTGAGGAACGGCTTTCAATGAGAGCACTGGCGTTGAAGAGCTGTGCGTGCGAAAAGGCTGTTCAGTATCGGCAGTCAAAGGGACGGGAGTGGAATGGACATAGACCGTCTTACCCCGTCACGAAGCGTCTGCACCACGCCAATCTTGGCTCGGAACTCCGCCTGGATATCCTCCAAACCTTGTCGAAAACGTTCACCCTCCTTCAGAAGTTCTTGGACATGCTCACACATCTCTTCCCAGTCTGTGGCCTTGTTCTTTGACACCGCTTCAGTACTCCAGACAGGGTCAATTCGGGCTTCGCGGAAGAAATTCCATTGCTTTTGTGTGTCGTCAAGGCTGTTGATGAACTCGTTGAGACAGCTGAGGGTCCAGAAATACAGCCTTGATCGACTGAGCTTATCGTCGTCAAATATCAAACGTGTATAGGCCTCGGAATCCATAAAGTCCTCGTCCAACAACCCGTCAAAGTACCTCCGCAAGCTTGCCCACCTGCTTTCAACAACCTTCAAACACCTAACTATGATGACGAGTTCGGCTAGAGAAGCCTTGTTATACAATGGAATGGCACTGTCCGATGGTCCGATACAGAAGCCGGTCGGAGTGAGTACTAACGTGGTCCAATAAGTTTTTGGAGATTTAGGGCAGCCGGGGCTGTTTATCGTGTCCTCTTCAGTCTCGGGTGGCTACACAGAGTGGACGTAAGTTGGCGAGTCACTATTCAACAAAGCTCCAAAGCATGAGAATGTACATACCTCCGGAATCGTCTGTTTCCGTACTGTGAATATCTGCAACCGGTATCAGCAAAAAGAAGATAAGCAGATAGGAATTCAGAAGACATGCCGTGACTGCACTGTGACGAAAAGCTCGCGCGTTCAAATCTTGCTTCGTGTTGCCAGAGGTGCTATGCGCTCTTGGAGCAGTCGATGCTGTGTCTTGCCTTTCGTACAGCGTTCCGATCCTTCTCTTCTCCTTGCATGTGTCGATAGCATTGAAACTGAGTTTCTTGAAATTCCAGATATAACGGGCATCCGTTAGCTTCTCATAGAACGTTATATGGAAGGGGTGTCTCATTTCATTGTAAGTTGTAGGCTCCGTGTACGGGTTTGTTACCCTACTCCCCCCTCTTCGCTTGCATTGCAGATTTTGGCAAACTGCCGTGAATACCCAATCCTCGACGTAGTTGCCCCAGGCGGGGAGCCAGAAGTTTATGGGCGTCGATGTCGTAGTCAAGTCTTTCAAGCCCTCAAGAAGGCTTATGTTGAGGCGATGCGGTAGTTAATATTTGGTTTCCAATAAAATGAATATTTAAAAAGAAACTGAGTACGAACATTATTCTGTTCCATGAAGCGGTACCTCTGCTGACTGGAAATGTACCATCTGGATGATCTTGCACGGCATCCCATTTTGGGGACATATCTCTCTTACCTAAACACCGAAACAAGGTCAGCAAGAGAGCATTTCCAAGGCCCGACATTCTCAGGTATTCACTTTTGGGGGGTTTGATACCGAACACAAGACCTTTAAGTGACAGCCAGCTGCCAAGGACACTGGTTTGTCTAACGTAGGAGACATAAAGGTTTGTATTCTCGACCCCAAAATGAGGCATTCGTGGGCTGAAATCCCAGACCTCAAATTTCCCATGTTTCCCAAAGTCCATGAGAAAGCACGAAAGACGACGTACTTCTTCCTTCCCTTCCTTAATCATGAATTGTTGATGGAGGATAACGCTGTCCGTAGGTGACCTTGGCTCTGTTGGATTTCTTAATGGCCGGCGTAGTGAATCCGTGACTAAAAGTTTCCACTTGAGGTTGAAGGCAAGGTCAATCCTTCCATCTTGGGGAATCATGCGGGCAATTTCGAACGGGTGCGGGTTTTTGTCATTTTTGTTATCTTCAGACCGGACAGATTCGAAGACACTGTCATAGAAGTCGGGAAAGGTTGCCGGGGAGTATGGGAATTCAGGGGGCATCGCCCAGCGGCGACGTTCCATGCCGTGCATCGGGATCGACCTAATCCTCTTTAACATATCTATGGCAGAATTGGAGGCATAATGAAAATGTGCTTGGTATTCCTAGGCGCCAAAGCACACTTCGTCAGTGCCTATCTTGGGCATTCCACTCAAAGAAAGGTGTCCGGGGCTGCGTTAGAGCTTACTAGCTACAGCAAAAACTAACTCGTGTAAGTAAAGGACGCCATGAGGGAATATATCAATGATTTTCTTACAAGGTCAGGCTTCAAAGTGAACAATGATATTCAAAGGTTAGCAAAGACCATGCTGAATTGTTGAACGTGGTCCTGGAATCGATTGCCGGGGACTTCCGGGTTGGCGGCTGCCTTACATGTGGTCTATCGGGAAACTCTTTCTACCTTGGGTTAGCAACATAAGTAAATGAAACTCATAAAATGTACATCCGACGATGATCTATATAGCTCGAGCCTTCACCTATTGCATGTAAACGCATTGTACTAACATCAAATGGAAGTAGCCCGCGGCTCTCCTTAGGCGGCGATTTCGAGGACTCTGCGTCTTCATTGGACTTGCTGCCGTTGCCTCGCACTAGGCGAAACAGCGACATAGTCGATGATGGGACGGAGGGAGGAGGATATGCTGAAGGAAGGGTATCACATCGCGGGTTGGGCGCTCTGGTGGTTAAGTAGAGTATGGGCGAGATGTGGAAGTCATGCCCGTGTTTTTGTATCTCGACAGTCGAAGCAGCGGGGAAGCGATGATGTTTTCAGCTGCATTTGATACAGTACATTTTGAGATTTGGTGCCTTACCGACACGGAGGTCGAGCAGGCGGCCGTCAGTAAAATGTTCGTCTGTTGATCGTGATTGGTTGAGAGAAGCCCGTTTTAACTTGGATCCAAGTCGACTCGCCCCGGTCGTGGATGGTTGGCGCTTCGCGCTTGCCCTTTCGATGCTCCTCTGCCCGCATCATTCACGGTGCTTGCCATCTCGTCGTCTTACCGGCTGCAATACTCTTCCACATCAATGTTGGGCCCACTTGTTGTCGACGATTTCATCGGAAGACGATGCATTACTCCTGATCACAGCAGAATTCGAAACCCAAAAGCTGCACCCAGTCTATTAAAAGGATTATATTCAAGGCGCCACAATCCTGACGACATGATCTCTTGATGGTCCTCTTCGCCACCGTTACAACCATCTCCTACTTCAGCTCATACATCCGAAGGATATTGTACGTCATAAAATCCGAGTAGAGGATCATCTTGGCCGGCCCGCCTCTACTATGTATGTGCCAACCCCGCCTGGTTGAACTTCAACCCCGACTCAATTCCGATATCTCGGCCGGCGGTTCTCCGTTTAGAGTAGCAGCAGCACCTTAGCTCAGTCCACCTCCCAATCCCTCCTTCTCTCCATCTTGTTCTTCTCCCCTGCCTTCTGGGAGTGCGTCACTGTGCTTTGTTCAACTCATTGCATTCGTGATGTACAAAAGAGATTCATTCGATAACGATTAGAAGACCAACCCCCATGTTATGTGCAAATGCGGAAACCAGCACTTATAGGAGTCGGCGGACATGCCCTCATTACGCCCTCGACGCCAGCTATCAGATCTCTCCCATCAGCACCCTGACTAGCATGCCACTGGACTCCGGTAAAGGACAATGCAAAAAGCTGCGCACCTGCCATGATCAGGGGCGGGTTGATCACCGCAGCACCAGCCGCAACGACTCCCACGCCTGCCAAGACTCCAAGCAATGGGAGCACGTTCCGCTTGAGGAACAGCTTCACCCTTGCCCATGTTCCGGCTGCGGGGGGTTCTTCTGCAGTGGAAGGGCCCTTGGCACTGTCCATCTTGGGTTCGAGCCGACTCAGTCTCTGCTCGAAGGCTGACAAGCGCTTGTCCATCTCGTTGATCATTTTCTTCTCTTGTTCCACCTCATCCCAGATTCCCTGATACAACTTCTCATATTCACTCTTCTTTTGATCAAAGAGATCTTGCTGGCTGACGCGAAGCCCCTGTTGGGAAGTCTCAGTTCTACTGAGCTCATCCATCAAACGATTCACCTCCGCTTCGCCCTCGTTGAGCTCTTCCCGTGTGAGATCGGAGGCGCTAAGGAGCTCAGACCTGAGGTTGTCAAGTTCCTGCTTGAGCTTCTGACATCTGTCTCCGTAATGCTTCATTATCTCACGCCCGGCTGAGGTACTGTCTAGGGGTCGCTTCTCGTCGACCAGTTCGCGTTGGATCTGAAGGACTGGCGAGGAGGTGCTTCGACAGGTCGTCTGGATGACCTCCCGAACAATAGAGCGGGCTGATGCCTCACTTCCAAGCCATCTGTATGATTGGCTACCGTGCTGGCGCATGGAGCCCCAGAGGTTTGAAGTGTACTTCAGTTCGTTCTCCCGGTCATAGGCAGCAAGGTCATCCTTTGAACTGCGCAAGGCATCCCACTTTGTGGTTACCAGAGCAGCACATTTCAAAGCTTGCGGACCACACAAAGCTCGAAGAATGTTGAATGTTTTCAGAGCCGATCCACTGACACGGTTGTCGGTAATGGGATGAAGATAGAGGATGCCTCCCAAACGAACGTTCCTGAGGTGGAGCTGGCCAAGGAAAAAGGCAATGTCCTTCAAAATTTCCACGTCTGAGAGTTGGGTGTCGTTAAAGCCAGGAGTATCCGCCACAAAGATGCGCTGACCATTTTCGACGCAGCTGTAGAGGTCAAGCGAGATGGTACCTGCATTGGGTGAAATCGTCAGCACTCTGGATTGTGCGGGATCATGTACATGATATCAAACATACATGATGTGAGATTATGACCGACGCCAGCGTTCTCTCCCGTCAATTTTGAGACGAATTGACTTTTCCCGCTGCCCGTCATTCCCATGACGAGAATGACCACATCGGATGGGCCCATTCGATGGCTTGTTCTACGGGGCATGGCTGTAATGATTGGACTAAATGATGGACGAAACGTGTTTTCGTTCGTGGATCAGAATTAAAGCAAGTGAGACAGCAGAACCAGCTGCAGTGAAAGGAACGTGTGTGGTGTTAGAATGGGTGGGCCTGGGTTAGGTGAGGGATGGTGTCTGTAACATATCAGAAAAGAGAAGCTGGGGACTGACGACTGACCGATCCAATGCTGACATTCTGTAACCTTAACATATGAAGGGTCCGGTCGTCGACTTGAGCCGCATTGTGGGGATTTGTTGTTCTCCAGTTGGGCTAACACTCCAATGCCCTATCCACACCCACCTTTGCCGAGGGGGGGCTGAGTTGGGCATCATTGAGTAGCATTGTGAAAGTGCTTGTTGAGCCGCAATTGCGTGGAACAATCCACACCAATACGCTGTACCTGACACTTGTCGGCGTRCAGGTTCTCAAACCACCAGGGGACCACCCAACTCTCCTGACCCAATCAGCCGCGATGCATGAAGATAAGGCGAGGATTGCAAGTGGTGGAGAGGTCGGAACTGGCGGATGGGATAAGCAGGCTGCGCAAGAGACCTGGCAAAGGAACCAACTTGGCATCTTGGACTATTCTGATCCAGAGCACAATTGGGCCTCAAGCATGCACTCGCTGCGGCTATCGCGTGATGGGCTTTTGGGTTTGACACGGGGAAATTGGAAGCCTAAGAGAGCCTTGCTCTGCTTGACACAAGATCCGGACAGCTTCTTTGAGCGATCCAACTTCTGCCTGGGAATTGCATAATAACCCTCCAGGACGGCTCACTTGTCACAAATTCTTCATCGATAACTTTACGCCATGCGTTCATGAGGCTCTGCTCTGCTTCCTTCGTTTCCACTTGGACACCTTCCCTACTGTATACCACGTAACAGGTACCACGCTGCCGATCCATCATGTCGACCATCAGCAAGTCTCACCATGCCACGAAGTTTGACCCTCGTCCAACGGATATCATTGTGGCGGTGATGGGAATGACTGGTTCGGGCAAAAGCACATTCATCTCCCATTGCGTGGGAGTGGATCTTGGCATTGTTGGCCACGGTCTCCAAGGATGTAAGTGCAGTGACTGAAAGTGAAACTGATCCTGATTGCTCCGACTGACGCATTTTTCGGTTGTAAGACACACAAGCGGTTGGCTGCTATATGTTCCCTTATTCAGAATCCGTCAACGTGTATCTCGTCGACACCCCCGGCTTCGACGATACCAACCTCACCGACAGTGAGGTTCTCAAGGCCATTGGTGTCTGGATGGGTGAAACCTACTCCAAAGATATCAAGCTCAACGGCATTATATACTTGCACCGGATCACTGATCCTCGTATGGTAGGGTCAGCCAAGAAAAATCTGTTCATTTTCAAGAAGCTGTGCGGGCAAGATGCTCTCAAGCACGTCACTTTGGCCACCACAATGTGGGAGGCTGTCCAACCATCAGATGGCGAGCGCCGAGAGCGTGAACTGCTTGAAACCGAAGACTTCTGGGGATACATGCAGTCGAAGGGTGCGGATGTGGAAAGACATTACAATAACCGAGAGTCTGCCATGCGAATCCTCAGCAAGTTCTTCACAGAGGAACAAGTCGTCACTACCCTGCAAAGGGAACTCGTGGAAGGCAAGAAGGAGGTGTTGGACACTGCAGCTGGCATGGAGCTGAACAGCGAGTATCGGGTGATGGAAGAAAATTTGAAGAGGGAGTTACAGAGAACGGTAGAGGATCTGAAGGAGGCTCAAAAGGCAAAGGACGAAGAAAGTGCAATGATGTTGGAAGAATATCGGAAACAGGTAGACGACAAGATTGCGCAGGTTTTGCTGGAGCGAGAAGATCTGAAGGTGACACTGGCCAAGATGCTCGCCACAAGCACCTTTCCCATTGTTCGTGCGCCAGGAGGTTTCAGCACTGGTAACGCAGGACAAGCAGAAGCAGGAAGACCAGAGAACGCAGACTCGGACACGAGCGGATACGGTGTGTGGGAGGGCGTCGAAGTGCCCGGCAGAAACGGAACGCCAGCACCACCGTACCAGCCAAATGGGCAACCTAACAGCAGACGGTTAGTTAGTTCTATGCACAAAAGGAGGCGGAGTAGTACTTCCCGTGGACGTTCGTGGCTAACTGTTGGAATAGTGATCGGTCTCCCGCACCCAATGACGTGGGGCGTCAGGTAAAGAAGCGGGATTTGTTCATGGCGTTGTTGGGAAAAGGACCAAGAATTGTGGTGGATGGAAAAGAGAGGAGTGATAGCAGTAGGGGCGTCGCCAGATGAGGCGTTGAGGTGTTGTTGCTGTTCGGGCATCTCGGCGTTGTTCCCATTGGAGTATTGTACGGTAGGGCGGGCATATTGTGGGAGGAGCGTTGTGTTTTTGTTGTCATTCGCTTGGTCTTGGTGATGAGGAAAAAGAGATGGAATAATGAAGAGGAGATGTTGAAGAAAACTGAAGAAACTGCTTCGCGTTGGAAAGCACCATGACCTTGAAGAACCAGAACAGACCGTGACCCGTGACCGATGAACTCATCGTGCTTGCCAAACTTGTGAAGATCCTTACAGGTTATCAATGGGGGCAAGAACCGATGACCAAAACTTCCGTCTAGGCAACACTCCAGGTCCTTCCATCCGAGTTCAGACGCTCCTTCTCCGAGCTCAACCTGTCGTCGAAAGTGGAGTTATGCCAAGCAACAGGTGACAGGACGGGGAAGCGGTCGTACCTTTCTCTCGGTCCATGATCCTTGTGTCTCAATGCTCGACAAATCAGGGACTCCGGAGTGAAAGCCATCGAGTGTATATGCAGTGCCGACAAGCGAGGCGAACCATCCATCGTCCATCCATCAGCACTAGACGGAAGCGAGGACTGTTACAACAAGTGCGGGGCGGGGGTGAAGAAGTCCAGCTGTCCCTCCGCCGCAAGAGAGAGAATGATGGGAAAAGAGGAAACGAGGTGGAGAGGGAATGAAGTTGAGGGGAAGACACGAGCAAGACGATAAAAAGGAACAATACTGAGCTGGCAGATGATGAAAACACCACAAGAACCACAATAACCACAAATCCCACAAGAACAACATTGGAACAAACAAAAATAGTAAAACATGGCACCTATAATCCAACAGGAACGCCGAAGAGACATGATACCTACTGTAATCGTACATTACCTCTTTCACCTGTCTCTTCACCTCCCTCCTCACCTCCCTCCTCACCTCCCTCTTCACCTCTCCCAGTCTTCGCTCACTTCGACAAAAACTTCTGAAAAGCCGATTGATCAATGATCACGTTACCCACAGCCCTCAACCTCTTCCTACCGGCCTTCTGCTTCTCCAACAGCTTCCTGCGTCTCGTAATATCACTAGCGTGCAGCTTAGCCAACACGTCCTTCCTGAACGGCTTGATGGTCTCGCGGGCGACGATGCGTCTGCCGGCGGCGGCTTGGATGATGACCTCTGTTTTGAGTCGTTAGCACCTTTGCTTGACAGAACCCCAAGATCGAGCGTAGCGAGCGAAGAAAACAAGACAAAGGAGTAAGAAAAAAAAGGGGAACATACCAAACATCTGCCGATCCACATGCTCCTTAAACTTAGTAACCCACTGCCTGCCCAACCTCTCCACCTGACTAACATGGACAATCCTCGCCACCGCATCCACCGCCTTCTTATTCACCAGCAAATTCAGCTTCACCAGCTGCGCCTGCCTCCAGCCTGCATCCTCATAATCCAGCGTCGCATACCCCTTCGTCGCGCCTTTCAGCCTGCCAAAGAGATCATCGACCAGCGAAGCAGCGGGAAGTTCGTATTTGAGGATAACCTGCGTAGCGGTGAAGAACTCCAGACTCTTCTGCACGCCGCGCGCGTTCTCGCAGATTTCTATACAGCGGCCTACGTACTCCTCTGGTAAAGTGACAGTGGCGTTGACGAAGGGCTCGTATAAAGTGGCGGAGCGGATGCGGTGGTCGTCTGGATCGGGGAACTCGGCCGGGTTGGTGACGATCACTTCTTCGCCGGTCGACCAGACGATCTTTGTAGGGACGGCGGGCTCGGTGATGATGATGGAGGCGCCGTGTTCCTGGCGGAGACGGTCTTGGAAGACGGAGCAGTGGAGAGATCCCAAGAAGCCCAAGCGCCAACCGGCGCCCAGGGCCTCGGAGTAGTCCTTTTGTAAAGTGACGGAACGGTCGTTGAGCACAAGGTGGGAGATGGAGTCAGCCAAGCGGCCGTAGTCGTCTTGGTTAGTCGGGAAGGCGGCGACGAAGACCATGGGTTTTGGCTCCTCGAAGCCGGGGCAAGGCTCGACGATGTCTTCGTAACCGACGTTGGTGAAGGTATCGCCTAGCTTGGCGTCCTGGATGCGCTTCATGCCGGGGTTGAAGAAGACGTAGCCGACTTGGCCTGCCCTCAAAACCTTCTGAGGCACGGCGTCGGGGTACTGGATGCCGACTTCGCCGACGATGTACTCGTTGCCCGTGGCGAAGGAGTAGACCTTGTCTCCCTGCTTGAGCGTGCCGTCGAAGAGACGGACGAGCAAGACGACGCCCTTGAAGGTGTCGTACCACGAGTCCACCAGGAGCATGCGCAGCGGCTTCTTGGCGTCGCCGACGGGAGCCGGCACGTTCGAGATGACAGCGGGCAAGATCTCGCCCACGCCTTGACCGGTCTTGGCGCTGACCTTGACGGCCGTAGAGGTGTCCAGCTCGAAAACGGTTTCCAACTGTTCCAACACGCGCGGCACGTCGGCGCTGGCCATGTCGATCTTGTTGACGACGGGCACCAGAGACAAGCCCTGCGCAAAGGCGAGGTAGAAGTTGGCTACCGTCTGCGCTTGCACACCCTGCGAAGCGTCGACCAGAAGCAGGGCGCCGCTGCACGACGAGTAGGACCGTGTTACTTCGGCGCGGAAGTCGACGTGGCCTGGGGTATCGACGAGATGGAGGAGGTAGTCGAGGCCGTCCTTGGGGTTCTTGTAGATCATGGTGCACGTCTGCGCCTTGACGGTGATGCCGCGCTCGCGCTCGACGTCGAGCTTGTCCAAGACCTGCTTGTTTCCATCGCCGGCCACGATCGTTCCCGTATGCTCCAACAGTCGATCGGAGAGTGTACTCTTGCCGTGGTCGATATGGGCGACGATGCAGAAGTTTCGGTAGCGGTCGAGCGGAATGGCGGCGATTCGTTTCTCGATCTCGATCGCCTTCCTCTCGAGGGGCATCTGGGTGGTAGCAGTCGTGCTGTTGTGTCTCGCGGGAACGGTGACGGGAGGCACCAATCGGGCGGTCGTCGGGAGGAGGGAGCTACTGAGCGGCCTCAGAGCTGGAGGGGGTCTGGTTCGGTCATTCTGGCGCGATTCGAGGCTAGCTAGCGAGGAGAAGCCAGCTCTACCTGGCAGTGTCCTTGGTGGTTGTTGACATGATGTCGTGATGGAGGGAAGACGACTAGGAGGCAGACGAGGCAGACGCGCGCAAGGCCTCAGACATGGCCGCATCAGAACGTCGGGACGACAGAGCGCACCACGCATTCAATTGGACGTCACCGGGTCATGAAAGGAAGTGGCTGAAAGGAATCGGTATGGATTGGTCGCAAAATGAATCGCGACTTGCACTTGGGAGAGAATGACGGACGGCCTGGGATACAGTGGCCCACTGCGAATCCTCTGGAGACTGTGCCGCCGAGTCCCAAAATTCGTCCCGCTCCAATTCCAAAAATCCCCGAGCTCTTATCTTATCGGACCCTGATGCTCGGCAAGGTCTGGAGCTGGAAGTATAGGTACCTTGAAACTTTTTAGACCCTGGCGCAATAAGCGAGAACCACGAGTAAATGGAAGTACCAGTACCTCGCTCGGCTTGACATCCGACCTCCCCAACGTGAGCTGGAGGTAGATGTAAACAAACCACCCCTTTATAGAGACAACAGCGCAACCGCGAAACATGCTTCAGACTTTGCTCTATGAACCTGTTCTTGCTTCGAAGACGTCTAATGCAAAAGGTCTTCAACAGCACTTTACATGAACAATCATATCCCACAATCACCCTATGATGCTACTCTCTTCCACTAGTCTGATGCGCCAGCTCTCTTCTCCCTACGCTCTCAACCACTCGTTCTAATCATGACTGAACACCATTGACCGACCGCACCTCATCCGCCAATTTCCAACCACTTTCCGTTCAAGAGTTCTTTATCCCTTCTTTTTGCTCTTTCTCTTTCCTCATGATTATGTATAACATTTCAAGCAGTATAGGTATCAAGAAGAAACACAACAACAACAGCGAAAAACACATATGTCCACGGTGTGAAGTTTAACAGACAAAGCCAACCGGGGCTTCCTTCGCACGCATCGCCACCCTCCACCCTCCACCCTGCATCTTCCACTTTCCACTATCCGCCCAGTTTGTTCCATTCCACAATCAGTCCCACTGACCCATACTCCCCTCCCATCCCATTCAAACCTGGCCTACCTCTCCTCCCATTGTGCCTGCCACCCCGGCGTTCCTTCCGCCCATACATACTCAAACACCCTTTCAGTTTCAAACCCACGGATACGAGTAAAGTATATCCATACTACCCTCCCTGCTGCTCCTCTTATGCTTGGGTCCCGCCTCCTAAACAAGCACCCACTCGCTCCCTCTCTTGAGGAACTTGTCCAGCATCAGCGTGAGGTCTGAAAGGACGAACCGACAAATGTAGAGCGCAAAGAATTCCGCCGCATGCCTAGTGCTGAGCTCGAGTCCCACCTGCGTCTTGTCGGCGTGCCGGAGGCCTGGGTCTTCGACTTGGCGAGCGATTTGGTCTGTTTTTTTTTTCCGTTAGCAAACTGACGACGGCAAAACTGGAGGGGGAGAATGGGGGAAAAGGGACAGCAAAACATACCAACCAACTGAGCCGCATCAAACAATCTCGCCAACGAGCTCATATAATTCGCATTAGGCCCCTGAAACAGCACGTTCCCCACGTCTCTCTTCATCGGTCGATTCGTCGGGTGCGTCGTCATCGGCAGACTAGGACAGATGATATCCTTCCCTGTTCCCTCGATGGGTGTCGACGCCACACTACCACTGGTCCCACCAGCACTACTGCTTCCCTTGCCCAGACTGACCAGGTTCGCTGAGCTGTTCTTGCTTCGCAACCTCCTCCACGAGAAAGCGCTAGTCTTGGCGCTCACGCTTGCTGACCGTGGCATGGACCCATCCTCCGCATGTACTGGGTCCTTGAACGAGGTGGCGTGGGGTCCGACTTCGCTGGCGCCAAGCTTCTTGACTAGAAACTTCTCGACGGACTCGATCACCGTTTCGAGAGCTTGCATCTCCTCCAACACGGCGTCCGCGTCGCAGGTGTCCACCCTGGCAAGCTTCTGTAGCGCGGCAGTCATCAGATCACACTGCGAGATCTTCTCCTCGATGTACTTGAGTTTTACACCCTTGACTCTCCACACGTCCCGTGGGACAAACAGTTTGTTGCTGATGTACCCTCCGCGTGGGTGGCAGAGGGTCTGGTACAGACAGCGCATGAGCCAGAACGGTCGGAGCAGAACATCGCTCGGGCAAGGCTCGAGCGGTGCTGGCGCATCAGCGAGCATTGCGTTCGGCGATCCAGGATCATTGGCAGAGTGGAACTCGGCATCAAACAGATACATGCCCGCTGTTCCGACAGCTGTGTCCGACCTTTCTCGGAACGTTCCAGCCATCGGTGTCGGCATGGATGGAATCGTTGGCAGGCGGGTTGTTGAGCCACTTATGCCGAACTGGTTGCTCACTGGCGTGCCAGGAGACATATCCGATACATCATCAATATGCGATACAGAAAGTTTGCGAGGGGACTTCGCACTCCGCAAGCTTGATGAAGAAAAGTTCTTCCGCAGACCCTGCCGACCAATCGAGGGAGATCCTGATCGAGGCGGATGATCGTCCTGCAAGTGACTCGTCGGTAGAGGAGGAGCTCCCCCTTCTCCGAGGGATGGGGAAACCACTCGCCGGGCGGCAAGAGGATTAGCGGTGCGGTGAGGACCAGCAGACAAGGCTTGTCTTTGTTGCACAATGTAATTGTTCGATCGTGCTGGTTGCGGTGGGAATGCTGGCCCGGCTGTGGTTGGTCCCGGCTGAGCAAGCTTCGTGGTCTCGATCTTCAGCTGCTTCATGTTTTGACCAGACAGACGCCGCTGTCTTACGCTCTGATTCGAAGCCCCTGATCCCGAAGTTCCTGGTGGTCGATCAGGTAGCTGAGGCAAGGCACCCGCTGGCGGAGGCGGTAATGGGGGTAACGGCCCCTTGGGTTCCGGATGACTCGGGCTCTCGCTCACCGTAGTAAGCATCGTTGTCGAAGTATTCTGGTTGGACCCCGTAGAGCTGTGCCATGTGCGATTCGTTACCCCGCTGGAGTCGGACTCTCGAGGAACCGATTGCTTGTTTCCCCGTCCAAACGCAAAGTCCTCGATCTGGTACCCATTCGTCATCTCCTCCAGAAATCGTTCCTCCTCATCCGAGTCATTGCCCTCGTCGCAGAAGTCGTCGTGCCCTGTCCAGCCTCTCTTTCGGTACTCCTCGTCCTCCAACTGTTGTTGCAGCCGTAGTTTCCTCTCCCTTTCGTTCGCCAACTCAAGCGCATCCCTTTCCTCATCCCGTACCCTGTCTCTTCGATATGAGCTTCCCGTGACAGTATCGGAACCGTCTCTGTAATGCTGGGGCTCCGGTTCAAACCCCTCGTCGTAGGCGGCTTCTATAGCGTCGTCCAGCGCAGCATCAAACTCGGCTTCCGTATCCCCACTGGCGGCCCGGATATGCTTCCTTCGTATTCCTGTCGATGAGGATCGCGAGTGTACCGAAGACGCGCTAGATCCACCGGATTCCTCGATAGGATCAAGCCATGATATCGACTCGTGACTGGGATCCCTCTGATGTCCACCATTAGTGTTGTAATTCCTCGGAGCAGCCTGAGCGCCAGACATGGAATAGTCAGATCGGAACACTTGTTGACGAGGGGCATCCTTCTCGGGCGCCGGTGGAGGTAGTGGTGGCTGAGCGGGTGATAAAGGTCTCCGAGGCAATAGTGGCGGTGGCATGTAAGCATTATCCATCGGTGACTGAAGGTTCGAGGCCTTCTCATATCGCGCCCTAGAAAACGAAGACTGTAGCGAGTATTGCTCGCTAAGGTAGGAAGTAGGACCATTGGAACCCCCCGGTGTCTGGAGAGTTAACGTGGGTGGTGCTGGCGGTCTACCGGAGGGTGGTTGTCGCCTGAACTGAGTCTGGACAGACAGGTTAGGCTCCCGAGTACGGCTACGTTCCCGAGTGTAGGTCGAGAGCATTGGCTCGTCGTCAGACACTTCTGCATTGTAAGCCTGAGCACGCAGGTATCCCCCTTCATCATAGCTTCCGGGCTCCTCTGGAAGTGCCTTCTCATCCAGACTGTCACCGAGGATCTCGTTAAGTTCGTCAATTCTCCCCACGTATGTTTGATGCTGTTGACATGGTTGGTATCAGTGGTTCAAAGCTCAAAGCGTGGTTCAAAAGCAGTAACATGCGAGTCACCTACAATGGCTTCTAGTTTCCTGCGATCCACCTCTGCCGAAGTTCGCTGCAATACCTCCTGTAATAGGTGGCAAGCTTCCGTGTAGGCCATCCTAGCGGCCTCAAAGTCTTGCCCATTGTCGAGTTGTACTGCGGCGTTTGCCTTTGACAGTGCCTCAGAAAGCATTGCCTTTTTGTCGGAGCGATGGCGATGGCGATCTCGGTTTCGGTTTGACGCAGTCGAGTCGGTACTTGGCTTTGCGCCATGCGACCTCCCTCGCGATTGCCCTCGGGGGTCGCCGTTTTGTGTGTATGGGGGCATCATGTGGTCCGGCGCGAGTTCTGCAGGAGGTAGCAACCCCGCTGCTTGGTGTGACCGTGGCAACGATCCTGGTGTGTCTTCTGGTATCTGCGGAGCACCATCCCAGAACGTGGTGTTGTCGTCAGGAGGCGGCCTAAGATAATACCGCCTGGGTGGTACCGGTGATTGCCTTCCAATTTCACTGGCCTGGTGCCGAAATTCCTCTTCCAATGAAGGCCCGGCCGAAATGCGCGGCAGGCTAGGTAAGGGCGGGACCGGATGAAGCAGGGGTGAATCACTGCGGCCTCGGAGGTGGCTAACAGAGCGCGGAGAGATTTCTGACGTCGAGGGTCGGCGTTTGTGTGACTTTTGACCAGGTGAGTCTTCCCTCTCTTTCCCACTATCCCTCCCAATGCGCCAACTGGAACCACCACCGTTTGAGCCTTTACTTGACGCGGACGAGACAGACCAGCGATTGAGGTTCCTAAGACGATCGCCTATGCTACTCGAGCTCCCAGATCGCGAATGACCTCGCTTATGCGACGGAGGTTTTAGGCCTTTGCTCGAGTCTGGTGATAATGGGCCGTGGAGTTGCGGCTCATTGAACGACTCTAAAATGTCTTGGGACGGTCGCGAGTCGGTCGAGACCTTGGAGGGCAGCTGGGACACCGACGACGGTGGAAGAAGATCGGGTGGAAAGGGGCTGAAGGTCGATTGATTATGTTCGGCCGCGGTGGGCACAGTCACAGTACCAAAGCGCTCCGAGTGTTGTTGTGGTGGCGGAGGTCGGTCGGGTTTCTGCCCCTGGGGATAGGGGTTCCGTAAACCGGGGCTGATGAAGTCCCGGTCCGGCAGCCGTGTTCGCGGCGACGGCGACGTGTACGAGGCAGAGCCAGCAAAAGTGGTGACGGTCGCGGGCGGCGTTCGGGCAGAGGAGATGTCGGGGGCTGACGCAGACCCAGGGTTGTTCGACGAGGTCGGGGTCTTGGACGAGGTCGAGGTCGAGGTCGCGGGTGCGGGCGGTGCTGGTGGAGGTGCTGCTATGGTGAAATGGGGCAAGGGCATCGCTAAGGGTCGAAAGGGGAAGCCAAGTCGGCCACTCCCCTACCCTGGAAAATATGGAGGTCACACTCCTTGGGACTAGGTGTGGTAAAACCAGGGGGGGCCAGATGGAAACAACAGGGGGACAACAAGGGGAGGCAGAGTGCACGGCGTGGTGGGATTGGGCAACAACGGGAGATGCAAGCCAGATTGGGGGTTACGCAGCACAGAAATGGTACCTTTTTCCAGTCAGCCCTGGTCGTTATTCGCACTGCCTGGTGAGGTTGCTTCAGTTGTAGTTCCCAGAACGAGAGATCAGGTGTGGATGGTCCTGTCTCTCACTCCTCCCCTCGCTCGGCTTGGCCCTTTCACGTTCCAGCAGCAGGGCTTTCCCTTCCACTATTGTCTTTTTTTTTTTTTTTCCCTTTCGATGGGAGTCCCCGGGTGCTGTTCCGTGCTGCTGTTGGCTGCCCGTCCCGATGGAGGGCTCCAAACAATCGGAGCGGTTTTGCTTTTGGGGAGCGATTGAATTTTCTTAGTGTAGCGTAGTATGTAGCAACTCTTTTTGCTCGTCGGGTTGGCCAATGGAAATGGCTCACGGGATTCGATGATGGATTAGGTACGGATTGGCGTTGTGCCCCTGTTTCTGCCGGTACTAGCTCTTCTCTTGGGGCTTGTGGACGCCGCCGTGTAATTGCGCGTCACTAGGAGGCTTGGGGATGTCCTGGGTGGTCCCTGATGGTCCTGTATGGTCGACGACGGGGGCGGACAGCGATGGGATGGGATCCTGATCTCGAGACGGGATTCGTGCAATCTGCTGTGTGCAGGGTGCGGCTGTTACACTGAACTGGGAGGCGGTTGTCGACGCTTTGAGTGACACATAACGGCGGCCTTTGAGTGGTCAATGGTGGTTATTAGCTGGAAAGATATGTGCCGAAGCCGTCGCGTTACATGTGTCTGGGTGGATGGATGGATTGGGGTGGCAGAGAAGGACAAGACAAATGTGGGCGTGAGAGAGATGGATCGAATTTCCTCGCAGCTGGAGACTGCCCGAGAGCAAAGACCACCAAGAGGAGTGCTCCGACCCCCGGGGGTTGATTGACTGACTGACTGATAGTCCAGTACTAGACTAGTGGATGGGAGACCCGAAAGGAAAACAAGACACTCTATTAATCATGGCTCTTCAACCTCTTTTGAAGCCTCAGTTTAGAATCTATCCAATGTGTGATATGATGCAGTCATTCTTTTTGCGCTTTTCTTGATCTCTTCCCTGCTTTGGCTTGTCTCGTCTTGTCGCATTGTCGCCCGGCAGTCGCTGTCCAAAAAAGTCACAGCAATCGAACATCGAATTGGTGGAGTGGAGTGGGGAGATGACCGGAGATCCACACAGGTCCCGCAGGGACCAGGGACATGTCAACGGGCCGGCTAAAACGACTGTCTCTCTGACTTGAACGACTGTATGGACACAGATGCTGCAAGTCGCCCAAGTTAACAGAGAAGGTTAGGGTTAGTTAGTGTTAGGGTTAGCGGTTAGGGTCAGTTAGGGTTAGTTCCGGGGGTGCAGGGGGCCGGTGAGAGGCCCCCGCGTATGAATGTAAATTTGGCGTTGAGGAAGATGTCGTTTTGAACTCTCATTTTCGTCGTTGAAGATGATGACCTTTGGTGGTCTTTTTGGCGGTGGGCGTCTCGGACTTGATGCCAAGAGCTAGAGGTTTTACAGCAAAAGGCCTGCCCCACACAGTCGTTTCGGCCAAACAGACAGTCGTTTTAGCCACCCCGGTCAGAATGTACGGTTGAGTTAAAAGTGGGTAAAGTCTATTAATTCCGTGTAAGAGTGTTGTAGAACCAGAGTTAGGGCCTCTAAAGTATTAGGGAAGTCTGCAGCCCGATTTTAAGTAGTTGGGAGGCTAGTCCTCTTTCAGAGCCCTCTTCTTACTAGCTAAATCTGTACCCTAAATTAATACACCTCCCCAATTAAAGTCTTTTAGAGACGAAACTGCCCAAACTAGCCAAAAATAAAGCTATTTATAGTATTATATAACTATCCTAAGGTTTATTTCTTTATTAATTTTATTTATTTCGATATATATTATTATATTCTCCCGTCTTTTCGATTCTCTATCCTTTACTAAATCTATTCCTACTATTTTTATAAATACTATATACTTTTAGAAGTCTAGTACCTTCGTTAAACCATTTGTAAATATTTTGGCCGTCTCTAAATATTTAATCTTAATCCTTCTAACGAATACCTCTTATTTTACCTAATATTTACAGATATTTATATATTTAAATTTTATTACTAACTTTATAGTTTCTACGGTTAGAACTCTAATTATTTATTAATTATTATACTTTAGGGTAGGGATAAGATTAATTAGCCTTACCGTAAGATTAATAATAAGCCTTATTATAAAGAGGGCCTCCTTAACTATATTAATAAGTATAATAAATTTTACCTCGGTTATAGAAGTAGCTACTATTATCTATTTAGTAGTACCCTAATAGATTAATCCTCTAAAGAATTATATTATAAACCCTTAGGAACTCTTATAGTCTATAGAATTATTTATAAATAATAAATTTAAAGTAATCCGGAGGACCTAATCTCTTCTATAGTATAGAGCTATATTAGTAGTAGTGTAGAGGTAGTAGAACATTTTATTTATAGCCTTATAATAATTTAAATTAGGGTTGTAATTATATTTAGAAAGCTAATTAGCGGCGAAGGCGATATCTAATTGTATAATAACGGCAGCGTATAGTATCGAGCCTACTTTAATTTAATAGAGGTATATTGAGTAAAGTAAAGCCTTACCCTTAAAGGGAATTAATTCGACGTTAAATATAAGGATTAAAGTAATATATTTAATACTAGTAAAATAATAGATCTTCTATAGGTACGAATATTAAAATAATTAGATCTTTCTTATTTAATAGTTTCGAATAATTTTAATACTTAGGAACTATTATAATTTATCTCCTCTAATTATATAGTATTACTAATTAAAGTTATTTATATATCCTTCTATAGCGGTAACTTTATTAGGGTAATATATAAAATTATATTATTAATATAATAGAAGACGAAGACGCCGTCGTTAACGAAGATATATAGTTCTTTAAAGATTAGTTTAAAGTTTATTATTTTAAAAGTACTTATAAACTTTCGTTATTAGAGGAGTAGGGATTGCTATAGACTATATAGGGCTTTGAATATTTTAAAAACCTTATTAAGAATTTTATAGCTTAAGGGTATATATATATAAATATTTTTATTTATATAAGTATTAATAAAAGTATTAATAGTATTGTATTAAATAAGTTCGAAGTTAAACCGGGCGGTTATAATAATAAGAGTACGAAATAAGCGGCTAATAAGGGTAGAAGCGTACGTCTCTTACCCTACCTTCTTTACTTATTAATTTCTACGTATAATAAAACGTACTTTAACCTTATTAAATTTACTATTCTTAAAGAATTTATACGTATATACCTATATATAATTAAAGATCTACTTACTTTAAGAGCGTGGTTTATTCTTGTCGACCTTTAACTAAGTCCTTATCTCTTTATAATTATTAAAATAAATTTACTCTATTTATTTAAAGAGGTTTCTAAAAATATAATAATTAAGAGATTTATAGTTTTTAAGTACTAAAGGGAGACGATGCCTATAGATAGATTAAACTTTATTTATATATACTAAGGATTTTACCTCCTCTTTAATAATAATTTTATTATTGTAGATAAATCGTTATAATTTTACTTTTATAACGGGTTTACTATTAAATATAGTTATAGGCTAGTAAAATTTACCGGTATTAAAGGCGGTTTTCTAAGGCTCGAAACTATTATATATTTCATCTTTAATATAGGGGTTTAAATAGAAGCCGGCAAAGAAGGAGGTAGGCGGCGGCCGATCTAGTAGTAGTATATTTAAAAGAGTAGGGTATCTATTAAAAATAAAGTCGATAGATATCCTTTTTGTAAGGGTATTCGAAATCTTTAATTAGGGTTTTAAAGATATATAATTAATTTTTCCTTCTTAAAAGGGTTATTTGAGAAGGGAGCCGAGGATATTATACGTTTAAATATCTTTGAAATCGATTCAACTACTAATTGTTATGGCATGGCTGGATGACACTGGACATAGGGCACTATGGTACATCGGACGGAATGAGGCTTATGTTCTTATCGATAAGACTTACGGATCGGGAAGGCGGCGACGAGTGGTAGTTCTGACTTATATATCCGGAACTGTGATACCTTCGTTTAATAGCTTCCCTTTCCTTTTTATATTTAATATTATTTTGATTTGTAGCTCCTAATCTTGTAGTCGTATTTCTCGTAGGATTACGCTTTCATATAATATTAAGTATCATCCTTTTGTCCGGGGACGGTATTATAATATCCTATTTGATTAATGTGCTTTAAGGCGATTAATTTCGTTTGTAATTATTTATTCGGAGGATTATTAAATCTTACGATAGACGTGCGCTATCGTAACGTAGTGAGTAATTTACCCCCCCGCTCCCGCCCTAGACGGAGTTATACGATATTTAACGTTGGAAATAACTCTAACAAAATTTATTACTATAATAGTAGTTCAACTTCGAGTTCTAGTTTTATTTCGAACCCTAGCCTAGAAGAAGAAGCGAATTTGTTCGACTAAACGGGCAACGATAGTAGCTTTAAACTAATTATTAACTTTTATAACCTATTAATTTAGTTAAGAAATTTAAAGAAAGAGTCGTTAAATTCGAATATTTTCGATATAAATTAATCTTAACCCGACGTAGTTTTAATTCCTTTAGGAGAGGTTGAATATAATTTAAGGGAGGGCGAATAATTACTAGTAACCCCTATTAAATAAATTAGTTATAAACCCCCCTTCTTCGAAGAAGCCGATAATTTATTTCTCTATATTAAAAGTATTAAGAAGGAGGAACCGTTAGTAGACCTTCAGACGGTCTTACGCAATGTCCGTAAATAGTTAAAGGGTAAGGGGAAGGCGGTTTTAAGCCTTGCGGCGTTTAATAGGGTATTGCCGCTAAAGATTAGATTAATAACGACGAAAGTAGGGATTCTGCCTCTTCTAAAACCTATTTTTAAGAAGTTTCCGTCTTCGTTATTAACGATTAAGAAATTATTACCGGCCTTACTACTTAAGAGATTACTTACCCCGATATTGAAGAATATAATTAGAAGAAAGGCCTCGAAGTAATTGATCTTGGACTAGAGCCGCTTATTGGATTTGGAGCCGGACCGGTTATATTATATATCCTATACTTATATTTAATAATTATTATAATAAATTTACTAGATCCCTATTCGAGCCGAAGTCGAGACGTTTATAGTTAACGAGGCCGATAAAGTAGGCGTAGAGATATTAGTAACAATCTCGGACTATAGAAGCGAATACTTCCGGAAGCTCTATCCTTACGTAAAATTCCTTCGTTAGAACTTATTGCGTAAGGAATTCGTAACCGAAGTCGCGACGCGAGCCGACGCTATTTATAGTAATTGGATAAATAATTATAACGAGATATTATTCTTTAGACTAGTTTTAAAAGCGGTGGAAATTAGTAAAAGATTCGGTAAATACGGGTTGGGTATTATTAATAAGTTTATAAACGAGAATTTGTTCTATTAAATTTATAAGGCCGACCTTGATGTAATTTGGCAAGAGTTTCGAGGTTATATTATTTTTAACGAGGTATTTACTGATATCGTCTGAAGTTTTTTAATTATTTTGGAAAAGGCGAGTTAAAATACGGTTTACCTCGACTCCTAAGTGTTCTATTTCGCTAACTAAGCTTATTAACTTTATTAAGATAATAACCGATTGATTTACGAGATCCTGAAGCTTAATATAAGGATTTAATTGAACGAAAAGGCTATTTAGAATATTAAGAAAGTTTCGTCTATCCTTAAAGAATTCGAATAATAATTTTATACGTTCGAGAGATAGAATAAGCTTTTCACTTAAATTGTAGCCTTATTAATAGTAATGCTGCTATTCCCTTCTAACCCCGTTAGTTAAGACGGTTAAACGCGGGAAACGATTAAACGCGGTACTACGGTTACTTTTACGGAAGATACTAAACGCAACGCGGTAACTAACTTTAATATTATAAAAAATAGCGAATCTTCCCAACGGGAATTAATATTAACTTAACCGCTTCGTACCCGGCTAAGTAACGACCCGCCGGATAATAATAAGCCGTCGGATAATAAGCCGTCGGACGCCGGCTATAGGAACCCCGACCTTCTAAACCTTTTATTTCCCGTCGGCGGTATTTAAAGCTATATTCTAGTTAGCCCGATGAATGTAGTCCCCCGGACGAAAAGATTTACTAAAGTAGTAGACCCCTATATTTTTAATAATAATCCTAACAATAAAATTTCGTTTAATATATAAATGCTCTAAATAAAGTATAAGCTCCGTACTAATATTAATTACTTTAATAGCAAATAAGACCGGATCGGAAAAGTATACTTTAGATTAGAAAGATAGGTATCGGAGGGAATTCTACCCTATTTCAACGGCGAATACCCCGAAGCGATCGATACCGTAAATATTCTTTTAAAGTATTTATAGAACGATTACTATAATTATATTACTAAGGAGACTGCGATTATACAATATAAAAAGCTAAAAATAAAACCTTCTAATCGATTTTAGGACTTTAAAATAACCTTCGTCCGTTTAGTAGGCTATTATATAGTACCTAAGTCCTTATAGAAGCGCGATATAAAACGAAAAGTAATTTAGGAATTAGCGGTGCCCGCAGAGACGATATATTTAAAGGAATATAAGTCGTTCGAAGATTATTATATCCTTTTCTAATTATTAGACCTAAGTATTAAAAAGATTAATAAAGATTGGCGCTAGCGTAATAAGAAGGCCTACGCTCCGAATAGTAAACTAACCTCAATTAGTATAAGGATATTTAACCCCGTTATAACCCTTAAATTTTATTATCCTACGTTCGAAGAAATAAAGAAATTGAAGGTTAAAAACCGCTATTTTAATTATTGTAAAGTAGGTTATTAATCGCTTGAATGCCCGGATAAGGCTAAGATCAGTATATTTATATTAGAAGCCGAATTAAATACGATTATCAATATAATTTGGGGACTTTAAAATTAACCTTCCGTAGGTACGCCTCCCGAAGAGCTTGAAATTTCGGCGGCGGACGCGGAGGATTCGACTTCGGATGACTAGGAGTCCGCGTTAGAGGATTCGGATTTAAATTCGGAAAATTAGAAATTTAGGGAAGAGTCTTTACCTTAGGAGAGGTATCGATTAGAAGTATAAAAGGGATAAATAATAATATAGTATAATAATTAAATAAAACCTACTTAAACTTTAATTTGAGGAAGTATTTAGGGGGCGGCAAAACGTTTTTTATTAAATATATTATAATTAATAATAGACTATTTATTACTATATACCGTATATTTATTAATACCGGAGCAGACGTATATATACTAGTAAATAAACGCTTCGTTATTAAGTTAAAAAGACTATAGTTGGAACAGTATAAGGATTTCGAACCCGGTTATATTACATTTTATAAAAAAATATAATTAAACGTTATTATTAGGGTAATATTAGGATATTTACGAGTATAAGGGTACTAATATAATAAATAATAGATAGTAATATTACTAAAAATAAGAAAGGATATGATTTTCGGCAAAATGTAGCTAGTAGAAAATAATATCCTCTCCGATTATTATACCGGGAAATTTATATTCCCTAAAGAGGTAATCTTAGCGTTAAAGGAGAATAGAGATATCAATTTAAATAAAATAAGGAAGATGATAAAAGACCTAGCTTATTAGGAAAATATAGATAGGCGCGCCGAGGTTATAGAGAGGGAGGATAAGAGAAGGAAGGATAGTGCGGCGGTTAAAGTACGCGTAAGCGAGTTAGAGGATTTCAATAAAGATATAGAAGATTTAGAGAAGGAGTAAATAAACGTCTCCTTAATTTAGCGATTAATTAAAATATTTTAAGTTAAATTACGAAGATTATTATTGGGGTTAACGTATATTCGGGGGTTTAATACTATAGAGAAAGAGTTTTATAATTCGGGTAAAGAGACTACATTAACCCTTAAAAAGAAACTTAAAACTATTAATTTAAACCCTTTTCCCCTATTGGACGAGAAGGGCCCGTACTAATTAAAAAAATAATAAACGTAGATAAAGGTTAGGCCTATCAATTTAACTATTATTAACGTAAAGGTTTTTTAATATTATATAAAGAAATATAAGGCTAAGCTAGAGGTTACTAACCTCTACGAAATTAAGGGTATTATTAAAACCCTTCGGAATAGGGCCGTTATTAAACCTATAGGAAGAAATACCGAGGAAGATTAGGCGAAGGTATTAATAAAATTACTTAAGGATTACTATTCGCCCGAAGAATTAGAAGTTTTTAGTAAGGTAGATTTAAATACCCTATTAAAATATAAACCGATAATGGATTATAAAATCGAGTTGGAAGAAGGTTACCGACTAGAGGAGTTTAGGATTAATTTGTTATATAGGATAACCCTTCGAAAATTAGAGGAATATCGGAAATATATTACGGATAATTTATAGAAAGGGTTTATCGAGGCTAATTCGGTTCCTTGGGCGGCGCCCGTTTTATTCGTTTTTAAAGCGAATAGAGGTTTGAGATTTTGTGTAGACTACCGGAAATTGAACGTTATTTCGAAAAAGGACCGTTATCTTCTCCCGTTAATTAAAGAGACGCTATTTCGTATAGGCGAAATAAAAATTTTTACGAAGATCGATATTCGTTAGGCGTTTTATTATATTAGAATAATATTAGGATAAAAGGATTTAATAATATTTTATATAGGGTTTGGAGTATTTTAATATAAAGTATTACTGTTTGGGCTATATGGGGGTCCTTCGTCCTTTTAGAGGTTGATTAATAATGCCTTAATAGGGTATTAGAATTTTTGTAGCGTATATATCGATGATATCCTGATTTTTTTTAATAATTTGGAAGATTATAAGAGATACGTTAAAACGGTTTTAAGTCGCCTTTGGGCGGTAGGTTTATAGGCGGATATTAATAAATACGAATTTTATATTACTAAGACGAAATTCTTGGGCTTTATTATTAGAATAGAAGGAATATTTATAGATTTAGAGAAATTGTCCGTGGTAAAGGATTGGCTAATCTTAAAGAATTTAAAAGGGGTATAAGCCTTCCTTAGTTTTTATAATTTTTACCGGAAATTCGTACGGGATTTTGGCCGTATAGTAAAACCTTTAATATTATTTATAAGGAAGGATAAAATATTTATATAAATTAAAGAGTACGATAGGTCTTTTAATAAATTGAAAATAGTATTATTAAAAGCTCTTGTACTAATATACTATAAATATGGCCGGGAAACGAGGGTGGAAATAGATACGTCGGACGGAATCTGCGCTGGCGTTCTTTCGTAGAAATTATTGTCGAAAGAAATAGAGATAGCGTCGACTGTCGACCCGGAAGGAGAATGGCACCCGGTAGCCTTCTATTCTAAAACGATAGTGCCCGCTGAATTTAATTATTTAATATACGATAAAGAATTATTAGCGGTAATAAAGGCTATTAAGGTCTAGCGCCTAGAATTTAAAGGTACCGATAAATAATTTATTATAATTATTAATTATTAGGCGTTAGAGTACTTTTTTATAAAGAAGTTATTAAATTTACGATAGGCGGCGTAGTTTAAGTTGTTATTTAAGTATAATTTTGTAATGGTATACCGGCTAAGTAAGGAAAATATAATTGCGGACGTACTATTTAGGAAGTTAGAGGAGTTGAAGACGGTATTAAATAAGAGGGACGATTAGCGAATTCTAAGGATGCTAAAATTAGACCGAATTAGGGGAGGATTCGTTTATGCGGGCGATAAGGTAGATACTTTACCTATAGAAATCTAAACTATATTTATAATTTATTGAAATTATTTTATTTATTTAATGTAAGCGGAAGAGGATATATAGCCAATTAATATATAGGACCCGGTAGATTAATAACTATTGGTAGAAAGGCTGCTGAGGGCTAACCGGGAGGAGCTATCCTTAAGTATATATAAAGAAAAAGTAAAGGTTACGGACCTAAATTTATATTTAAATTTAAGATAAGAGTTAATATTATATAACGGTAGGCTTATCGTACTTAATACCGAATACTTAAGAATAGAATTAATTTAGGAATATTATAATATACTATTTATAAATTACCCGGGGAAGAATAAAATAAGGAAGGTCGTAGGTATAAGATATTAGTAACCGGGGTAATTAATAGATATAGATCGGTTTATTAATAATTATTAGATTTACTGCTCGTTAAAGGCGCCTAAAGATAAAATACCCGGT
The DNA here is from genome assembly GCA_009802275.1 of Neurospora sp. CHS-2018a. Classification (NCBI taxonomy): domain Eukaryota; kingdom Fungi; phylum Ascomycota; class Sordariomycetes; order Sordariales; family Sordariaceae; genus Neurospora; species Neurospora sp. CHS-2018a. The sequence goes on along the minus strand of RAKG01000017.1, from coordinate 118,098 downwards.
TTAATAAAGACTATTTTAATGCGTCTTAATTATTAGGTTTAATAATTAGTAGTTATCGATTTTAAATTAATGCCTAAAGATAAGAAAGGCTTTAATAACGTACTAGTAATAGTTGACCGATTCTCGAAATTATTATAGTATATCCTATATAAGATTATAATAACGGAGAAATAAGCCGCCGCCTTATACTATCGTAAAGGACTATACCGCGTTTTCGGATTATTAGAGGATGTGACGAACGATAGGGGGCTATAATTCGTATTAGAATTTATATAGGAATTAGTTCGGTTATTAAATATTAAGTAGAAGTTGAATAGCGTAGGTCACTCGTAGATAGCTAGGTAAGCGGAGATTATAAATTAATACTTGGACTAACGATTAAAACCTTTTATTTCGTATAATTAAAACAATTAATTAAATTTATTACCAGCCCTAAACGTAATATAAAGTATTTTACCCTATAATAGTTTGGAAGGCCTAATATTTTATAAAGTCGTATTTAGATACGAAATAAATTTATTAAATATCGATTAGGAGCGACGCTTAAAAGTAACAAACTTAAGAGAGAAGTTCTTACGGGAAGAAGCCGTTAAAATAGCTAAGGCGTTAGAAAGTATATAATAGGTAGCGAGAAAGGCGATTATACAGACTTAAAAACGTTAAATATAATAGGCTAACCGTTACCGACGGGCGTTAAATTTTAAAGTAGGCAATAAAATCTTTATTATAAAGAAGAGTTGGGCAATAAATAGGCTTAACAATAAATTAAATTTCCTATTTATTAGGATACTTTATAAAATCGTAGATATAGCGGGCTATTCGTACGTATTAACGGTATTAAATTCGTAACGCGGTTCGAAAATATATTACGCGGATAGATTTAGGAAAGACTTAAGTAATCTATTACCGGGCTAGATAAAGGAAAACCCTCTAAGGGAAATAATAAATAATAAAGAAGAAGAATAGGAGGTCGAAAGGATTGTAGCTTCGCAATTAATTAATAGAGAACTCTTCTACTAAGTAGATTAAAAAAGTTAGGACCTTAATTTAAAATAGTACTAGGTAGAAGGTTTTAAAAATATAGCGTTAAAATTAAAAGAATATTATAATAACCCGTTAAATAAAGAGAGGCCGGGACCGCCTAAGCGATTAGCAATATAGTTAAGGGCAATAGAGAATAAGGTAATAGCGAAAGATTATAAAGAAGATAATTTATCGGTAAACAGGGCGAAAAAAAGGAAAAAGATACATCGCCGCATTTAATAAGGGAATAGGAGAATTATATTATTATAAACCGTAATACCGGTTATATAGTATAGCAGTATAGAATAATAGTTTATATTAGTAATAAGAGTACGTTAGGCCCGATAGTATTTGTCTTTTATTTGGGAGGCGGTCTGTTCGAGTCCGATTGGGGGAAATTTTTTTTACGATTTTTTTAGCATCGCGGCAATTAGATTAAAGATATGGTTGCGATATTTAGTATAGAGTTTTTGCTTTTATTTTATTTCGGACTTTTATTATAATATATTAAATTAGACTAACTATTGCGATGGGTTTATATATTCTTTTATATAATTGGCAATTACCTTTTATCTTATTTTTTTTCTTTCGGCTTTGGGGCTGAGCCTTTCTTCCGAGGGGGGGGTAATATTATAGTATGGTTGGATGATACTAGATATAGGGCATTATAGTACATCGGACGGAATGAGGCTTATATTCTTATCGATAAGATTTACGGATCGGGAAGGCGGCGACGAGTGGTAGTTCTGACTTATATGTCCGGAACCGTAATACTTTCGTTTGATAGCTTCCCTTTCCTCTTTACACTTAATATTACTTTGATTTGTGGCTCCTAGTCTTGTAGTCGTATCTCTCGTAGGATCACGCTTTCACACTAATAAAATTAAGGATCTTTAATATTAGAGCCGTCTAATTATATTTTTAAAATAATATAATAAATTCATCAGAGGAGATTTTTAAGGATTATATTTCTATAAATACTTCCTTAGAGTAGAGCGTATCTTTATTAAATAATATATTATAAGTATTAATAATCGTATTAGTAATAGGGTTTTAAATATAATAGATTAAAGATGCGGCGTAGCTAATTAAATATTTAATTTATACTTTAGGGTTTATCTTCTATTTCCTTTCCTCTTTCTTTTAGGCGGTTATAATTATAATATATACTTTATAACCGTAAATACAAAGGTATATAAAATTTAGCTTGCGAGGAATTATTATATTAAGACCGTTTTATTTAGTAATAAAAGTATAGAAATATTTATATAGGGATTTTTAATCGTAGAAGAATTTAGGGGACCGGTTAATAAAGTAGATTACTATAAAAACGATTTCTAATTATAAACTTTTAGCGAAATAAGAATTTTAAATTATTACTCTACCTTTTTCTTTAATTATACTTCCCGAATATTCTATACTACTATTTTATATTTAAATATATAGAGTAAAGGGCTCTACAATTATACCTCTTAAAACGAAGAATTCTTTTACTATATAGGATCCGCTAACTTCGTTATCGTATTCAATAACTTTTAATTAAATATTATACTAGGTATTTAATATTATAAAAAAATTATTAAAGAAGGAGGCAATTATAATAACTTTATAATCTATTATATAGTAATCCTATATATAATTTATATATTTATAGGTAATAAATATAATATTAGAATATTCCTACCGGCTCTTTGTATAATCGAGGAAGTTTATAGCCAATTTTTCTCCTAGGCTATAGTTACGGTCGTAGGGTTTATAATTAATTTATTATTTAATTTTTAATATAGTATATACGTTGTAATATATAGTAGAGGGGCCTTTAAAACGAGCGCTAATAATATTAGTAAAGTAATTTAAGATTTAGGGGCTATAATAGCCAAAGCGGTAGTATTAAATAATAACCTCTTTCTTATAGTATTTATAGCCGTTAAGAGAATTAAATTAATTATACCGAGTAAAGAAGGCGGCTCTAGAAAAGGAAGGAGAGAGGTCCTTAAAGACTATTTAATAGTATTATATTATAAAATAGTAGAAGAGGGAGTAATTTAGACCTTATATATAATTATTAAATAATTACTAATCCTAGTAGAGACTTTTCTTATAGAAGAGGTAGAGAGAGACGAGGTTGGCTATAAAATTGGAGTAGAAAGTTATATTATTAAAACGAAGTTTCTTTAGACCTCTATATCCTTAGACTATAATATTTATATTACTATATCCTTTAATAAAAATATAAGAATCTTTAGCTTAGAGGCCGTTATTATAGGGAATATAATAAAAGTTAATAAAGTAGCTAATCTCGTTAAAAATATAAAGGGAATTATTAGAATCGAAGAGAGTACTATTCTTAAAAGGGTACGGATTTAAATTTCTTTCTCCTATTTAGAGAGCTGCCTAGTAAACGACTATCTTATAATCGGTTATAACTTCCTAAATACTCTCGCTAGAGAATTAATTATTCTTATTACTGTTATTCCCTTACTTTATTTCCTATTTGTAGTAATTAATTTCTCGCTTTAATTTTAAATCGTTATAAAGGTTCTTTTTAATTCTATTTTAAACCTTTTTAATAAACTTTTATTTAGAGTTAATCCTCTAGGAAGGGAATAAATACTAATAATATTTAATTATATAGAGATCTTATTAATATGCCTTATAGCGAGTATTTAGGGATAATAATAATAAAAAGTCTATAATTATAACTTTATACTTTCTTTTATAATAGTTCTAAATCCTATTAAGTTAAATATCCTCGTCCTTAATACCACTATCCTATAAACTATTAAAAATTAATCTTATATTAAATACTCCCCTATAGCCCTTTATTTTACTAGCGCTAATAAGAAATTATTTATTTAATCCTTTATAGCGGAAGTCCCTAAATATTAAACAAAAATTAAGGGTATTAACCGTTACTTTTTTACTAAAGTATTTAGAGATACTAAATACCTAAGTAGGTTTAATAGGCTATAGGCAGTTTAAAAGGTCTTTAAACTAAGCGTTGGCTACAGTAACCTTTAGAACATTATAGCGGATTATATTAATTATTATAGTATCCTAACTATCTATTTACTTATTAATCCCCTTATCCTTCTTACTAAATTCGCTTAATAATAATTTTAAATAATTATAATACCTTTAGTAAACTTCGGTTTAAATATCCTCTTCTCTATAATTATAATTATTTTTAATATTAGTATATTATTCAACTATAGATTAGAGGGATAGAAAATTACTAATTTTATAGGAAGGGGATATAAATTCTTATATCTACTTTCGAATATTAATATTATTAGTTTTAAAGGATTCGTAAACCTTCGTATTATATAATTAATTAATACGGTTGTATTTATACTCTTATAAATTAAAGGTAGTAAAATCTATTAATTTAATTATAGTATCGTCGGTCTATTAATTTAAGGTTTGGTTAGTAGTCTCTACGCCCTTAGAAACTTCGATAAATTTTAAGGCTTTAATTTCTTTATCCTAATCTATTTTAGCCGCGGCCGGGGCCGGGGCCGGGGCCGGGGCTACCGGGGCTATATAAACGATAGTTCCGTCTTTAAAGTTTTCGAAGATTTAGTAAATTCGTTTAATACGACGTAGGGCCGGTCCTTTAATAGCGTAGTTACTAATATAGATAAGTAAGGGCTTTTAAACGGCTAATTTTAAACCTAGTATAAAATTAGTAAAATCGAAACCTTTAATATAATTAAATAATTTATTACTTTAATCCCGGAACTTCGAAGGCTTATCGAGGTAGGGATAATTAATTTTGGGGGAGGATTCCTTTAATAAGGATATAATTACTTATTAATTTGGTTGTTATAAGGTAATTAGTAGAAGTATGTAGGGTAAATATTTATACTTCTATAAATATTAGCGTAAATATAAATATTGCGAGTTAGACTATTAATTGTTAGAATGTATAATTGAGTTAAAAGTGGGTAAAGTCTATTAATTCCGTATAAGAATGTTGTAAAACTAGAGTTGGGGCCTCTAAAGTATTAGGGAGGTCTGTAGCCCGATTCTAGGTAGCTGGGAGGCTAGTCCTCTTTCAAAGCCCTCTTCTTACTGGCCAGATCTGTACCCTAAATTGACAGGACAACCCACAGCTCTCATCACAGTTCCTGTTAGAGGGTATTCCCGGATTCTGATTGGTTGCAACTAAAGACCATCACTCTGTGCCTGTGGAGTTGCACCTGCCCGGGACCTGGGCACGTGCTGGGCTCCTGGGGGAATTCAACGTTCGCGATGTCCTGATGCAGCCGGGGTACCTTGACGACTTCAACTAACAAATTTGTATTTCATTGAAACACGCTTGCTGATAAGACTTTCAAAAGTTGCACAACACTAATGGCTTGCAAAAAGGGGGATCACAATCAACTGTTAGTGGAGACCTCTTCTCCCATTTCCCTTTCTGTCTGTCCATGCTCCTCCCACGTGCTTGAGCTTCCCCCAACTTCCCAAACCCCAACGGTTCGCTCGCATCATCTCGATCTTGAGATCTTGAGATGACTTGCATTTGACATCTTTGATGTTCGGCTCAGCTTTCTGGCCTTCACATATCGCCGTATATTTTTTTTGTCCAAGATCGACATTCCTCTGAACATGATGGCGGTCGCATTACCAACACCCCCGAGACGCCACAAAGTCAAGCATAGCTCCTACAACTATGATATCAGCGCCATCAATCCCCCTTGGCAATGTCGCTACCTATAACGCCCCGTTTGCTAATGGGCGTCACTCAGCCCTCTTACCTTCTTCGCAGCTTTGCTACGTCCAAAACGCGTCATGTTTCATGCTTACTTGACCCTAGTCGTCATCGGCCGTTGCGGTAGCATTGATGACCGTGTGGTATTATTATCGACGGTCGGTCGCCAGAAAGAAACCGCGGTGTTCCCGTCGTCATAGAAAATCACAGAAAAAAGGGACGGGATAGGAGGTATTATCCCAGAAATATTTTTTGTTTGATTCCAATGTTCCTTTGACCCAAAACCGAAAGCCATTTTCCCGCGGTATATAATGATATCAAGTGCTAAGTTCTGCCATAAAGGACAGAGAAAGACACGCTCGCTTGCTTTGTGTTTCCCGGCCCTGCCTGGTGGTATCCGACTTCAACGAGTGTCCAAAAGTGTTTCAAAAAGCCGCCCATGTTGTTTTGCCCCTCTATATCCCGTCCCCATCATCATCGACTGTGCTGTGTAACCTTGCGTCATCTCTGTTTATGTAGCCGCCGACCTTGATGACCGGACTGATCGCGCGTAATTGGGTATCGGTGGTTTCTGTCCGTAGACAAAGTATCTGGAGATGATGATGTCAGTGTCAGATGCTAGGTTTCATTCTGGAACACTTGAGGAAGTGGAAAGGTTCAAGGGGGGGCAAAAAGATGAACTTACGTCAAAAAGTAAAAATGTACCCCCAGATTCCGAATATCCTTTCTCACATCCACCAAAAACACCTCCACCTCTTCTGGCGACATGCCCAACCCCTTTGTGAAAATAGTCATGCTCACAGCATGTACACCCTCAAGAAAGTTGGTCATCTGCCACACGCCCATGACCTTCTGGTCATTCCCCTTAGGCCACGGATTTCCCGGTATCACGAGCTTCTCCTCAACCACGTTGACGAACCCGGCTTCCTCCATCCACTGCTTGTACCTTCTCGGTGCTAGCATGTCTCTCCCCAGCCGTTGACCGCCCTCGACGTACATCCGCGTCCAGCGCTCCAGGGCGGTGCCAGCTATACTGCCGTCCACCGATTGTATGTGGGGGTAGTAGTCCTGCCACTCCATCCAGCCGCCGGGGTTCAGTTGCTCGAAGGCGGAGATCATGACTTCTTTGTGGGATTTGAAGGCGTGGAACATTAAGCGAAGGTGGACGTAGTCAAACTGTTGCGAGAAAATCCACTCATCTTCGGCGTCATCTACTTCAAAATGGCAGTTGGGAGGTACACTAATTGGTGAAAGGAGTTAGCCTGTTGACGGTGATCCGAGGCTCCGACAGCATGCCCATGTTTGAACAAACGGTAAGTGGGTAACTACTTACTACTCGGGCTGTATGGGACTTAGATCAGTCCCTACTATATGAGCCGCTGGATATTGTATTGCTGAAGACACCAACTGTTAGTCGACCATCACAGTGTTCGAAGCCGCCTTGTTTTCTGCTCACCAAACTCGATTGCCCATATACCAGTCCCTATTGATGTTCGTTAGTGGAATTTCGTGTAATCTGAGCCCGAACAACCTTACCTGTACCAATATCGAGGACTGACTGTGGATTTGTTATTGGCGCTAACCCAAACTTCCCCTTCAGAAGGCGCATAAACACGGCATGTTGTAGATCTGCCAGCGAGGGGTGTTAATATCCTGAGACCATGAATCCGACCTCGGTGATCTCCCCCGTAGAAACTTACCTAATCGGTCCTGCTCAATCTTTTCCACGTAAAATCCCACGGTCAGCTCCCATACGTAACCCTCAAGAAAAGGCCAGACGTAACACTAACTTTGTCATTGGGCATCCAGTACTCTGCCGGTCCAAGGTCAGTTCCCGTCCACGTGAAAGGTTGCACCCGAGACACTTACTGCCCTGCTTGTACCTGTGAAACGTCCTCCCATGTTCTTCGACGTAGTCGTAAATGCTGGATCGTAACGAGGATGTCGACAGTCTGTAAGAGCGGGGCGCACAAGGAAGGCAAAACTGTCAGATAGCCGTTCACGTCCCGCCAGCAGTGAAACCTTCGGGGGAGGGAAGGATATGTGGGAGAGCGCTGCAAGAAAAAGACTGTTTGCACTTACGCCCCTGTCATGTCGCCCATAGCCGAGTCTGCGTCGGAGTCCACCTGGTTCTCGCGAGTATATGTTCAGCACTCGTCCTTGCTTTGTGCTGCGTTCGTTGAGCCGCTTCCCATTCAGGTCCGCTACCAGCACTTGCTAACTCCTTCGCCGCCATGATATTTTCATCCGTGAGGAAAGTCCTGGAAAATTACCCTTTGCTCACTTACACTCAGCCCAGCTGAAAATTGCCCGCTATTGATGTGGTCACCCGACAACATGGCCTCCCTTTCCGGATCGTTATTCGCGACATGGCGAGCGTAAGCTGGGTCGTTTGGCGCTAGATCCTCGACTTCTGTGGCCGCCGGCACATACGACGAAGTAGACGCCGCTGATTCGGAAACCGGCGTGTACACGTACGACGATGATGGATGTGTTGATGAGGAGGAAGCTGACGCGACTGATATCGACGGTTGTTGCTGATGTTCTGATATGGCGGCTTCAATGGCCTCGTCGTCGCGGAAGGGCTCGTAGTATTGATGGGTGTGTTGGAAATAAACGTCGCCGGGGACACTTGGCGCAGTCTTTGAGCGTGCCGGTTGCGGTAGTAATCGTGGCGGCAAGGGCGACGGAGAGGCTGGTGTTGGCAGGCGCGTCGATGTTCGCGTTGGTGATGCGCTTGCTACTGTTGGTAGTTGCGTCAGGTATGTCTGTGCTCGCTCTGGTACTGGGGCCGGGGCCGGGGCCGGTTTGGGGGCCAAAGCTGGCAAGTTTGGCAACGAAGATGACGACGGGAAAGGAAGCGGCGACGGCGATTGTAATGGCGATTGCAAAGTGCTCGATCGCGAATGTTGTGATGGCGGTTGTGGTGGTGGCGGCGGCGATTGATACGAAGGATACTGGCGGTTCTGCTGCTGGGTCGGCTGGTTGAGCACTGGACTCGGTGGTTTTTGGTCGGAATGATCGTCTTGATATGGTCGCTTCCCCTTTCCCTTCCCTTTCCCCTTCCCCTCTCCCCCCGGAGCTTCAGACATTTTCACTTGTCCCCGCGGTCGCTATTTTTCCCCCCTTCTCGTTTGACGACCAACGACTGTCGACTTGGACCGAATATCGTGTCGCACCGTAACGCCCGTATCTTTTCGGCGACGCCTCTCTGCCGTCGACACTCGGGACTCGGGGATGACGACTCGGAGGTGAATGGCGCAATTGCTGTTCCTCGATAGGCTGTGTGGGTTTCTTGGTTCTCGGGGCGATCTTTCTGTTCGCGGAGGTGTCCGATGGGCATCGGCGTCGGCGTCGCGCGACCTGGCTGGCGAGGTATGTTGTTTGGAAGCACAAACGGCAAACCGCAAACTGACGCTTGTCCCCAACTGTTGCTGACTGGATGCTGACTGATGGTTTCTCGTTGGATTGCCACTGGAGGAGTTCCCCGGCCCCAACACGTGGCGCTGGATGTTGGCCCGTTGTGCCCGGTTAACGTTGTGTGCGGTGCTCCGTGGCCCGTCGCGCCGGGTGAGTGCGGGTGAGGTTCGGTCGGGTAGGGCGGCCGCTGGATGTCGTTCTGGAGTCGCTGGAGTCTGGGCTTTCCACTTTCAGGGCAGAGCAGGCAGGTCGCACAAGGGGACATGATGGGCGATTATGGGGCCAGCACAAGCGTGCACCAAGCGGTAAAGCTTCCAGTTGGTCGACGCTGGTGAACGGTCCCCGTCTCGAGCCAGTTAATCCCCGGCGCGTCAGCTGCTGTGGTAGGGGTGCCCCAGCATCGTTAGCACCGGAACAGCACACCCGTAACCGCAACGGCCCGGCCGGTGGGAAAGGTTACCTGGTACCTTTTCATTCCAGAATGCCCCTTCAGCGAGATTGATCTTGTCCACCATCTGTCGACGGCGGACATGAATCTCTTCCGGAAGCCAAGCCGGTGGCCGCTACATTTCTGGGCCGTGGTGATGATTGATGCCAAGACGAAAACACAGCGAAACTCTGGAGAGAAGGAATGCCTGCCAGGTGACAGCAGGTGGGGCCCTGTGCATTCATTCCCTTGCTTCTGCGTGCGGCGCCGTGCGCATTACAGTAGAAACCCCTGATACTGCAAGTAATCCGGGCAGCCATTTTTCTTGCACTTAGAGGGGATCTTGCAGTAGGGGGTGCCGGTGCACAGACCACTTTGCAACTGCTGGCCGCTATAATCGAGAAGTAACCCCCTATAAAGTGGTGTAAGTCGCCTAGTCCAGGGGCCAGAATTGCCCTGTCACAGCAAATAGACACCCCTGTAACTGCAAATCCGGCCCAAATTCTTTGCAGTTTGCAGTTTGCAGTCTCAGTATGGGAAAATAATTCCGGCAAGACATTTCCTTGCACTTAAGGGCGATTTTGCAGAAGGGGGGGGGTTGCACTAACAGGGGTTTCTACTGTACTTGATCCTGCAACATCGATCGTACATCTCCTTTGATTTCCCATCTTCATCCATCCCAGCTGAGAAGAATCGACCACGTCAAGAACCACCTGATGCGCCATTACCACCGGCATCGAATACCCACGGTTTCGAGATACTAGACCAGGTGACACTTGAGAGTGTTTATAGCCCGATTTCTGTCGGCCTGTCATCCTTGCAGATAGCACAGTCAAAGTTATGATGACAAACTCAGCAGCAGAGCAGTCCATCTTCTCACCACCACAACCCAAGGAAGCTTGAAGAAAACGAAACTAGAGGTCATCACGGGGAATCAAAAGGGAAACGTACATGAGAGATGATGAGGTCAGCCACCTCTCCGACAATGGACGAATTGGAAGCCATCAGTGTTACCGTAACGTCGCACCCAAAACCACCCAAGACATGAAAGAGGAAAGAAATGGAAGACCTGCCTCCCCTTCTCAAACCGTTGCCAAAGCCAGACACGGCACTTCAACCCCTACGCCTGAATATGTTGACAAGGACCTTCCCCCTTCTTCACGTTCAGTTTCGAGCCAAAAAGCAAGAAGAATGGCCGCCTATTTGTTATTTTTTGTTGGTCTCGGTCTCGCTTTCGTTATCTCTAGGAACTTCGTTCGAATCAGGCTCCGGGGCTCCGGACCCCACTCCGGCCTCGGCCCGGGCCTTGGACTCCCGGCGCAGCCCCACAAACCCGTGGGGTCGAATGCGTCGGTGCCCATCTCGCCGACCGGCTCCCACTTCGATGTTTTCCGAAGAACGTTTCCCATCAACTCCCGATTTTGCCAGGTTCGGAGACTTGCAGCGTTGTGGCACTCTTGCAACCCCACCAGCAACTCTATCCCGAGCCTCATTGAGTAGAGAAAAAGTCAACATGACTCCAGCTCTCAATCTGGGCTCTTTGAGAGCTTGCCATCGTTTGTTCCTCTTATTTCTGAACTCTGAATTTGCCTTTTGCTAGTGTGAAGGTGGCGCTTCAAAAACACATTGTTCTGCCATTCCAACTAATCTCTCAACATCTTTACTTCGGTCGCGCTTCATAAAGCGTCGTGGGCTTTCCAGTCTTTGTCGGGCATGTGATGCTGCAGAGTTGACGGCTAAACACTACTCTGCTGGAATACATGTGGAAGACGGGTGGTCGGCGACTTCAAGTGGTGTCGTGTACTCGTGTTGTGAAAAACCCTTTCCTCTTTCTGGGAGACGGAGACGGAAACCCGTATTCTCGGGCATGACTTCAAGAGTTTATGCATCTGGGGAAGCTAGTTGAGCCTCCGTCCGGTAGATGAAATACCCTTGGCATCGATTTCTGTTCCCCAATGCCCGAGAATTGGCGTCAGAAAACGTCGCAGTCGTCGATAGCGCTCCCTCCATTGGCGCGCATGGGATAAAGTGGCGGAATGTCATGGGGCAACTACTTCCTGAGTAGGGTAACTAACGGAGATCAATCAGATGGAGATTGTAAGCCATATGGCAAAAGTGAGGTGACAATCGATTTCAAGGTGCAGTCTTTAACCGAATCGCGAGTACCCCTGAAACACTCGGCTAAAACTGGAGGTCACCTTTATGCTTGATGGGGTATACTTGACCGATTGGCGGCGTTTATGTTTTGCGGGGCCCCGCAGTGGCATAGACTTCAAACGCATCACTTGACACGATCGAGCGTCGAATATGGTTGGAGGGCATCTTAAGCATTGACGATCAGGTACGCGGAAGAAATGGAAAAGACGGCGCCAGAAGAACAGATGTGACATGGCCGTCGAGTTCCTATCAGCCGGCCCAATGAGCTCAAAGTTATCGCGAAGCTGGAAGGTAAGGAATTTTTTCCATGGTGCGGCTAGCATGGCCGTTTGAGATATCGAAGCTGGGTTGGCATTGACCAAAGTGCTGTATTTAAAGGCGTTGCCTCGCCGGTGCTGAAGTCAAGAGCTGAACGTTAGACGAAGCACCCTTCCTATCCTCACGCCTCATCCTCTCGGCTCACAGGTTCAGACTTCTTCACCATGAAGGCCAATCTCATGATGCTGTTGGCGCCTCTGGCGGCCATGGCAGCACCCACCCCCGACAACTTGGAGGCTCGTCAGGCCAGCCAGAGCATCGACACTCTGATCAAGGCCAAGGGCAAGCTCTACTTCGGTGCCTGCACTGACCAGGGCCGTCTCACCTCGGGCAAGAACGCGGCCATTTTGCAGCAGAACTTCGGCCAGGTCACGCCTGAGAACAGCATGAAGTGGGATAGCATTCAGAGCCAGAGAGGCCAATACAACTTCGGCCAGGCCGACTACCTCGTCAACTGGGCCACCACCAACAACAAGACCATTCGCGGCCATACCTTCCTCTGGCACTCGCAGCTTGCCGGATGGGTCAGCAATATCCGTGACAAGAGCCAGTTGACCACGGTTCTCCAGGAACACATCACCACCGTCATGACCCGGTACAAGGGCAAGATCCGTGGATATGTAAGCGACCACGATACATCCATATTTGTTTATTTTGGCTGTGGGTGCTGACCAAACTCGTTCCACAGGACGTCGCCAACGAAATCTTCAACGAAGACGGCTCCCTCCGCAGCAGCGTCTTCTACCAAGTCCTCGGCGAAGACATGGTCTCGATCGCCTTCAAGGCGGCCCGGGCGGCCGACCCGGGCGCCAAGCTGTACATCAACGACTACAACCTCGACAGCCCCAACGCCGCCAAGCTGACCAACGGCATGGTCCAGCACGTCAACAAGTGGGTCGCCGCCGGCGTGCCCATCGACGGCATTGGCACCCAGGGCCACATCAGCTCCGGAGGCGGCAACAACCTCGCCGGCGCCATCAAGGCGCTTGCTGCTGCCAATGTCAAGGAGGTTGCGGTCACGGAGCTCGATATCCAGGGTAATAATGCTGGTGATTATGCTACTATTACCAAGGGATGCTTGAGCGAGCCTAAGTGTGTTGGTATTACTGTTTGGGGTGTTCGTGATCCTGTAAGTGCTTGTCCCCTCCCTGGTGACTGATTGGGATGTGGGTGGGAATGATGATGCTGATGTTGAATACAGGACTCGTGGAGACCTTCTGGCAACCCGCTCCTTTTCGATTCCAACTGGAACCCCAAGGCTGCCTACAACTCCATCGTTCAGGCTCTTCAGTAAGCGAGGGTGAATGGAGAACAGCCTTTGCATTGTTTGGATGGAAGGCTGCGCTCGGTTCCATAAGGAGAAGATTGTATTCCTTCGGTGTTACCAGACGTATGTTCTCTTGTTCGTGTGGTCAAAAGTTTGGACATCGTTTTGGGGATGGCGGATGTCAGTATTCACCTGGATTAGTAAAATGCTAGCAACTGGATCCTTACCCGCACCTTCTTGAACTTTTGTGTCAAATAGATCCCGCGATATCCATCCCGTAAATGTCATAAAAGCACTTGGCTTGTTCCAGTTGGATTGACAGATCAATCTTTGCGCCTGGCAGTCATCCATCTGGAAACCGAGGCTAGTGGATGGAAATGATGATTTTGGTCATGCCTGCCATTTCTGACTTTGGGTATTTACATGACGTAGAGCGACGGTCCAACTGTTGATTCCTCGGGTCCGAGATTGTCTCCCTCCAGACCGGGACTTTCTGATGGAATGCACCTTCCGCGACATCGAACCCGCCCGCCATTTACTCGGCAGACACTCGGCAGGAAGAAGTCAACAGCACCAGTTGATACTGCAATCAAAGCTTTAATCGGAAAGGAAAACTCTTGGAATTGCCGTCCACGTGTTTTTTACATGTCATTTTGCACTGATCTGTCTCTGACATGACCCGAGATCAGATGCACCTGTCATGTCCTGGGGCTGCTGAAGGGTGTGGGACCGTGGGTAGAGTCGACAAGATAAGGACAAGAAAATGATCCCTGTCAACAACAGCAAAACAAGCTGCATGGCGCAGCGGAAGCGCGCCGGGCTCATAACCCGGAGGTCACTCGATCGAAACGAGTTGCAGCTAATCAAAAAATTCTTTTTTTTGTCTTTTTCTTTTCGTCTATTCCTCTCTTCGTTCTTCTCTCCCTTTAGTATACTTTTTTTATCTTCTTTTTGTCTTTACGTACTGGTTTAAGGGCTGGTGGTCTTCATGGAGTAGATGTCAATGAGGAGACCCGGGTCGTTGGACTGTCCATACTCATCAGCTGCAATTCTTCTGTGCCTATATCGATATTTGATGTATTTACCTTGTAGATCCCCGGAATGCTGTACGTCGTAGGGCTGGCCGTGCCCGTTCCGCCTGTGATGTTGAGCTGGGCACACTCCATGTAGAGCTGCGCTCCGTTCGTGGATCTGGCACCATGAAGAGCAACCATCTCGCCGCGCAAAAGGTATTGACCGTTGGCAATGCACTTGGGAATCTGGATAACCTGGTTGCCCTTGTTGTCAATGACCTCGTTGGTGGCCCATTTGCCGTTCTTGTAGCCGCCTTCTTGGATTTTGAACCAACCGTTGCCAACACCACTGTCGGTCTTGGCGTCGGTCACCTTCTTGAGATATGCCATGACGGGGCCCTTTTGATGTAGTCAGTCATCATACGTTCATGAGTGGAAAGGTAGTAACAAACCTTGTGGCCAGCGTCCATCACGTCGTTGGGACCGGCTACTGTCTGTTGGCCCATGTCATGTTTTGTTCGACAAAGGAGGAAGACGGACATTGAAGAGTGTGTCTCCACACTGCTTGGACCGTAGAGCCGGCAGTCACATCGATAATCTTGTCTGAAGGGGTCGTTGGGTTTGGAGGCCCATTGCAAGCCATGTTCTTGGAGCTGACATCGGTTTGTGGCTATTGAGGGAGGTCAGGGAAGAGGTTCCAAGAACACAAAAGCGACGGGATTCCTTTACACCATCGTACGAAGGGGTCCTGATGCCGTGGGAAACGGCTTTGCGCAAGGAGAGGGTCAGCTCAAACTTTTTGCGCGCTTCTCTCAGCCACTAGACATTACTTACGGTATGTTTTCCCACCAGCGGTTAACTGGGCGAAGATGGTATGGGCGAATGCGCCTGGGAGAAGCGCACTAGCCGTTACCAACAATGAGAGATGCATGGTCGACATGTCTTGATGGTGACTCTCTCGTTCTTGCAATGGATGTTCCAGCTCAGCACATCTTGCCCTTCCTGTAAAGTCTTCTGACGTCTTGTTATATCCACCTTGGAGTCTTCAAGCCTCTGCTCCAGCCCACATGCCGAGCATCATTGCTGTTGATCTTGAAATCGTGAAGCATGATCATGATGGAGATATTGGCGTTCATCAACGAGATATTCGACTTGGACCAGTGAGAACGATAAGGCCGATGCTGGCCTCGGAAGGGACTTGCCCGCTCACGGAAATGGGAACAGATCAGTGGTCATGATGCATCTAGTCGGTCAGAATGATGCCGACAACCGAAACCCGGCACCTGCCAAACTGCAAGTGCCCGCCCGACTGTTGTGATTGATGCGGCTCTCCGTCATCCGGACCGATTGACGTTTGAGGATTACATTTCGCCGACCGTACCTCGTTTGCTGGTTTTGGTCCTCCACAGTTCACGCCGAATTCGTTTAAAGAAGTGCAAGAAATCAAAGACCGGATCATGGATTTGGTTACCAACACGAGCAGAGAGAAGACCGTCCAGAGCCCATGCTCGGACATGCCCGGACAGTGTCGCGTTGTTGCTATCAACCCCGCACGCCATGCCCCGCCAAAGGGCAGGAAATTAGTGCACTATCAACCAAACTGCTAACTACTGCGGCACATGCGATAGCACCACATCTAAGCCGCTCGGACACCTCAACGTCAAGCGACTTCCGATGCGACAGCACTCCAACAATCAACCTTCATCTGGACCTCGATTCACGACATCACATCATCGGACGAAAGCTTGCCATCTACCAACACTCGACTCCAAGTGGATAATCATGGCATATTTATGCCAACAACAAAATGCAGCGTTGCTTCCTGGCCACGCTCTCCGAAAGCCAGTCGTTGCAGACACCAATTATAGGGATGGGATGGGCCGCCGGACCGCGACATCTAGACTAGTATAAGACGGACGCTCTGATATAGCCTGATTGACACAACCATTGGCCCGCTTCCCTTCTTGCTACGTACGACGTCTGAAATTAATGAAGACTGGCCATGGCTGACTGTTGATTGTTAGCATCCGTTTTATCCAAAGTGTGAGCAGATTCGCTCTTCATTTAAAGCCCAGGATCGGGCCACGGTCAGCGGTGATCCTTCATCTGGTTCACTCTTTCGGAAGTTCGCATGCGACGAGACTCGGAGGAAGATTGGCAGGAACTTCGTTGGACTTTCTACACCTTCACGACTCCTTCCTCATCAAACAGCATCTGTATCCCGCCGCTACCCGTCTTCAAAGGTCGAAACATGTTTGTTCCTTCCTTCTCAATCTCGCACTTGACCATCTCCCGTTACTGAGCAAATTTCCGCCATCCAAGTGCGCGCTTGCCACTGTTCTAGACGCATGATTTGGCCGCTGGTTCCTTCTCTCGTCAACCACCGAAGGGAAGTGACTGCGATGGACCCAACAAACGAACACCTCCTTCCTCTTTCTGCCGCGTTACTTCACATCCGCGTCTAGGCAAATCTGTTTCTCTGGAAGCGAGCGAGCGAACAGGCCGGAAGGATACCACACTTCTGGCACTGAACATACACAAGAGATGAGCTCTCCTCCAAGTCACCTTGGGCTCCTAACCTCGAGGAATCACAAAGGTGGAAGCAGAGGCCAGTAGAGGATGAATGTTTTGGCAGTCGAGGGTCGTGATCTGCAATGCTCCCCGATGCACGAGCACCGCGCCTGCCTGTCAATGTCGTAGCTCGTATCCGACGGGCCCGAGTATGCTCGGCATCACCAAGTGTTTGGGTCCGGGAAATTAGAGTACTGTCCTGGGGAAACAGTCGGTGTTCTCCGCATTCTCATCCCTTTCGCCTTCTCAAACTTCCATGCAAGTCCTTCATATGGAAGGCGCCCATGCCTAACACACTCCGCAATACCCCTGTCGCCGCCTTATTCACCCGTGAGCCGCCCGATCCTTCCCATCGGTAAAGTTCCGCCGTCGGGAAGGCATGGCTCCCAGTAGTGGAGGCGGCCATGGATGACACTCGGTAGTATTTCTACCTGCGTCTGCCCCAGTTCAAAGTTGAATAAAAAGTCGACAAACCTCCGTCTTCAACTCTTCCCAGCCAAGGTCACGCTTCTCGAGTGACCAGACCGGAAGGATGAAGGTCCTCACCCGCCTTGGAGCGACTGCTCTAGCGGTGTCAATGTGTAAGTTGTCCTTCGACTCTCCCTTTGGTGGCTGTTGGCATCATCTGACATCAGTCAACCCCCACAGACCTCCAGCAATGCTCCGGCCAGCAGTACATCAACGAACCATATACCGACCCGATCAACAAGATTACCCTCAGCACCTGGCGACCGGACCCTGGTTCTGATTCCGGGGGTGGAGATGCTGCCACTTACGCCTTCGGCTTGGTCCTGCCTCCAGATGCTCTGACCAAGGATGCCAACGAATATATCGGTCTTCTGGTACGAGATTCCCCACCACTTCCTTGCTTTGGGATGGACATAAGCTAACACGACTGGCAGCGCTGTGACATTGGTGATGCGGCGAGTCCCGGATGGTGCGGTGTCTCCCACGGCCAGTCTGGACAAATGACACAGTCGTTGTTGCTCATGGCTTGGGCCTCCAAGGGCCAAGTCTTCACTTCATTCCGCTACGCGTCCGGATATAATGTGCCTGGACTCTACACCGGAAACGCCACCCTGACCCAGATCTCTGCCACTGTCAACTCGACCCAGTTCGAACTAATCTACCGCTGCCAAGACTGTCTCGCTTGGAACCAGGGTGGAAGCAAGGGAAGTGTTTCGACCACTAGTGGCCTGCTTATCCTGGGTCGTGCTGCCGCGAAGGGAAACCTTCAGAACCCGACTTGCCCTGACAAGGCCATTCCCGGCTTCCATGACAATGGATTCGGTCAATACGGAGCGCCCCTCGAGAATGTCCCGCACACCTCCTACTCAGCTTGGGCTGCCTTGGCCACGAAGACGACTACTGCTGACTGCTCTGGGTACGTTTTGTCCTATGCCTTTGTTTATGTATGATTGCTAACAGATCCTGATACAGGGCATCCGACCCAGCACCCACTGGAACCGAGCCGCCAGCCGAGCCAACTTCGACAGCAGAGCCCGTTCCCGTTTGCACACCCGCGCCAAGCAAGACATACGACTACATCATCGTTGGCGCCGGTGCTGGTGGCATCCCCATTGCGGACAAGCTCAGCGAGGCCGGAAAAAGCGTGTTGTTGATCGAAAAGGGACCTCCCTCCACCGGAAGATGGAAGGGTACCATGAAGCCTGAGTGGCTTCAGAGCACGAACTTGACTCGCTTCGACGTTCCTGGTCTTTGCAACCAGATCTGGGTTGACTCTGCCGGCATCGCCTGTACAGATACTGACCAAATGGCGGGATGTGTCCTGGGCGGAGGAACGGCTGTTAATGCCGGCCTGTGGTGGAAGGTAAGATGCTCCGATTTCACTCACTGGGCAAGTCATCCACTAACCGTGAACCATAGCCGCATCCTCAGGATTGGGACTACAACTTCCCCGAGGGCTGGAAGTCGAGAGATACCGTGCCGGCCACTAACCGTGTGTTCGGTCGCATTCCTGAACTTGGCATCCCTCGCAAGACGGCAAGCTGTACCGACAAGAGGGCTTCAACGTCCTGGCCAGCGGGCTCAGCAAGAGCGGTTGGAAGGAGGTGATCCCCAACGAGGCATACAACCAGAAGAATCACACCTTTGGTCACAGCACCTTCATGTTCGCTAAGGGCGAGCGAGGTGGTCCTTTGGCAACATACCTCGTGACGGCGGCGACTCGCAAGCAATTCACTCTTTGGACTAACGCCGCTGTGAGAAGGGCAGTCCGTAACGGGAGCCGTATCACAGGCGTTGAGCTCGAATGCTTGGCGGACGGTGGTCTCAGCGGAACTGTCAACGTTACCCCTAACACTGGCCGCGTTATCTTTGCTGCAGGCACTTTTGGTTCGGCCAAGCTTCTCCTTCGCAGTAAGTTATCATGAAGATTGACTTTGCATTTGTATGGCTTGTTTGCTGACCGGTACAACACAGGCGGTATCGGACCTACCGACCAGCTTGAGATTGTCAAGGAGTCGACGGATGGACCGACGTTCATTGCCAAGGACCAATGGATCAACCTTCCAGTTGGCTACAACCTCATGGATCATCTCAACACTGATCTCATTGTCACTCATCCGGATGTGGTCTTCTATGACTTCTACGAGGCTTGGAACACACCCATTGAAGGTGACAAGAGCGCCTATCTTCAGAACAGATCTGGAATCCTTGCCCAAGCTGCTCCCAATATTGGTCCTTTGGTACGTGGCATCAGAGACAGTGCGCTCAATCGGATCTTGCTAACAAGTGGCATTGCAGATGTGGGATGAACTTAAGGGCTCGGACAACATCGTTCGCACCTTACAGTGGACTGCTCGAGTGGAGGGAAGTGACCAGTACACCACCTCTAAGAATGCCATGACCCTCAGCCAATATCTCGGAAGAGGTGTTGTTTCCAGGGGTCGGATGACCATCTCATCTGGTCTGGATACCAATGTGGCCGAGCACCCATACCTCCACAATGATGTCGACAAGCAGACTGTCATTCAGGGCATCAAGAACCTCCAGGCAGCGCTGAATGTCATTCCCAACATTTCCTGGGTCTTGCCTCCCCCGAACACGACTGTCGAGTCATTCGTCAACAATGTGCGTTGCCCTTCTCTCCCTACCCTTGTGTGAATCATACTGACAGATCGGTGCCTGTAGATGATCGTTTCACCCTCCAACCGTCGCTCAAACCATTGGATGGGAACTGCCAAGCTCGGCAAGGATGATGGCCGTACTGGAGGTAGCGCTGTCGTTGATCTGAACACCAAGGTGTACGGTACCGACAACCTCTTTGTTGTTGACGCCTCCATCTTCCCTGGCATGACCACCGGAAACCCGTCGGCAATGATCGTGATTGCCTCGGAGCATGCTGCGCAGAGAATCTTGGCCTTGAAGCCGGCGCCATCTCTGCCTGGTGGCAAGGGCAAGGGCAAGTGGAGAAGATGAGCTGCGACAAGGAAGATGAAGCAGATGTCATTGTAGTTGTAGGCAAGGTGTCGGTATTTGAGAACGGGATGTATACTTAGCATATGTTACCAAGTTTTGGAGCTCAAAGTTTAGCTATCAGAAAAAAGCAAGACTTCCATCTCTTTCCTTCTTGACATTTCAGTTCTCGTTCCTATAATTCTCATGGGTGTTGTGCGATTTGCGAGTGTCCATGGCGAGCCATCGTCGTGGTGTTCAAATGTTGGTGATGGTAAGAGGTGCAAATTTACGCTTATAAAGGCTCTTAGGGAACGCTCAATCATCAAGGAATGATTGATAGCCGCTTGCCCGGCTAGCTCAATCGGTAGAGCGTGAGACTCTTAAGGAGTTCCTCCGTAATCTCAAGGTTGTGGGTTCGACCCCCACGTCGGGCTCAATTCCCGTCGTTCCTAATTATTTTTTGCATTTTTCTTAAGGCCAAGTTCTGTACTTTGAGAATGCAGGAAAGACATTTTTTGTTCTCTTCCTTTATTTCCTGCGTCTCAAAGATGTTATATGTTGCTCTCACAGGTGTTCCCGTTGTACCAGATTTCCATTGTTCAAGTGAAGATATTACGCGTGAAACTCTGCGTGAATTCTCAGTTGTCCGTGTGCTGGAATTACAGCTTTTAACGAGAATGTGCCGCAATTTCTATGCATTACTTTCGAGATCCCATCCTGACAGTGGTAGAAGTCTGCGGTTCGAACCTCACCCGGTAGATTATTTAAACACAAGCTGGAAGGGATTCAGAATTACTGTCTGCAAATGGAAGCTTGGAGGTTGTTCGCAAAGGAGCTTCAGATCTCGGCAGTGGAGGTTCCTGATGTGCCTGAATGTTGCAAGGATCCCCCGACGATGGTGGGGCCTGAACGTGCACTAACACTCAAATCATGTCCTCTCGGAAGACAACGATTCCTGTAGTCCGCAAACAGCATCAATGAGTTGAGGAAGCATTGCCTGAAAGAACGACCTTATTCTAGTATCCTTCTTGAAGTTTAACTTTTCGTCTTATTTTCAGCTTCTGAATGCGTGGAATTGAAGGAGTAAATTCGGGCTGAAGCTTTCCATGTTAGGGACGGAGTGGAGCGAGGTGGTAAGGAACGTGCACCAAAATCATAAAATGCACTGAAGGACCGCCCAAAAATGTTCCCTTGAACTTCTCACCCGACCTGCCGACGTCAACATCAACTTGGTTCCTTTTTATTTGTGCCGCTTACCCGTCGTTAAATGAGTCTTAATGATCACCACAGGCAGCAGCCAAGACTCACCAGACAAAGCGTAAAGCGTTAATGTGAACGTGGCGAGGTGTGGCTGTGTTGTAAATCCGAGGAGGGCAATGAGGGGTCTCGGGACGGATTGCGCCTCGCAAACCGGGGAGGTACAGCCAGAGTGAGATGACATGGACGGCCACAGGGGAGACCAAATGCTTGACCGCGACATCACCTGCGCCTTCAACGTATCATTTTCCGGGGGAATGGGAAAGGTATATAACTATTCGGGTTCCCGAACTCTAAACTCACCTCTTGATTTTGCCGATTCACCGACCTACCCCGCATTTCCTCCACCATGCCCCGGGCCGTGACCGAAGCAAGTCCGGACCTGGCGATAGAGCTTGACGTCCCCAACCGGGAGTTCAACCCGGGCGAGACCATCACCGGCCGCGTTTTCCGGCAGAGCCACGTCGTCTCCTCCGAGGCCCTCGTCAGCATCAAGCTCTACGGCCGTACAAAAGTGCGCGTCGACTACACCACCAACAGCGGCAACGGCAGCCAGCACCACACGGTCCGCTCGCGCTTCGAGCTGCTCGGTTCCGGACCCGCCTTCTACAACACCATCTTCAAAGGACCCATCCACATCCCGCCAGACGGCAGCAAAACCGAGTCATGGCCCTTTTCCTTCTCCCTCCCCTTCGGCCCCGTCGACCCCCAAGGCGTCCGCGAGGGAGCCCACAACAAGCAGAAACACTCGTTCCTCCCCATCGATCCATCAGATCAGATTACCTCGCACCCGCTTCCTTTCACCTTCTACACCCAACTCGGCTCGCACTATCTTAACGGCATCGAGGCTTACGTCGAGTACGCCCTCCAAGCTGAGTTCTTCGAGCAGCACACTTCCCGCTTTAGCAGCTCTCCCTCGGCAAAGAAGACTGCCACAGCAGTGCTACCGATAACCCTTCGCCCACCACCTATCCCCCCTCTGCTACCGGAAGAGTGGCGCCTAGGCCGGTGGGTGAGACGCGAAGGGGTGCGCACGCAGCGGTTGATACCCGAGTTCGCAGACAGCGAGGAGCTCTCCTTTAAGCAGAAAACCCTCAAACTGTTCCACTCGTCGAAAGTGCCCAAGTACTCGTTTGACGTGCTGGTCCTTTCGCCGGGGGTGATCCAGCTGGGGAGTGTGGACCCGGTCCCGTTCCGGGTGGCGGCTGTGCCGAAACTGGGTGTCGCGGACGAGACGAGCGAGGAGGTGAGGGAGTTGGAGAGGACTCCGACGGTCAGTGTGGTTAGCTTGAAGATGGTAGTTAAGGCCAGGACGGAGGTGAAGGTGGGCAGCTCGTTGGTTTGGGATCGGTATACGGATAAGACGGATAAGTTTTTTGAGTGGAGCTGGATGTGGAAGGAAGGGGAGGAGGGGATGGCGTTGCCGGTTTGGGATAGGGGGTTGGCCGCGGGTTCGGGGGAGAAGAAAGAGAAGGGGGAGAAGGGGCAATTTATGGATGACAAGGCAGCGTTGAAAGAGGGAATGGGTTCAGCTGCTGGTGGCGGTCCTGCTGCTGCTGCTGCTCCACAGGGAGAACCACCGGCTCGAGATATCGGAGCTGAGCTAGGTTTGAGGTTCAACCCCACGGAACTGGCGTATAAAGGTGGACCGGCCAAGATGAGGGCGCTTCTCTACCCGGATTTTACGACATACAATATTCGGCGGACGCATGAGCTGAAGTGGGAGATGGTTCTCGCTGTCGCCAAGGAGACTGTAAAGGTGTCGAATGAGCAGTTGGTCAGGTTTGTGGCGCCTTGGACATGATCTTTCCAGATAGTTTGCGTACACTATCCACATTATATTCGAGATACTGCATGGACCCCGAACAATCGGTGCTTCCTAGAGCTGTGGATGAGCTGTGGATGATTCGTCACGATGACTTATGCAGTGCGCTCAAGGGGCCCGTTCTTGGATGGCCCAGGAAGGAACACCAAGTCACCAACGTCCACACGCGCCTGCCGTGCCCGTAATCGCCTACGAGGTTGAGTCCGAGAAGGAACGAAGCCCAGGCATGATCTTATCTGGGAGAGGGCGGCAACTCCCGTCCTCCATGGCTCCAACATTGAGGGCAGGCATCACCGTGGCTCTTTCGTTCCGCTTCCTCACGCCGTCGACAACAAGGTGGAAATAAAAGAGTAGGGGATGGAAGCCGAGTAACGAAGTGGCGTACTTAATCATGGGTTGGGTTGAGGCAAGATGGCTCGATGAGACTACCAAACATGATCGATTGATAGCACATGAAAAGCCGGTTAGCTTCCCGCCAAACATATCCAACTATCAATTCAGAAACTTCCCTTGACGTCGACTCCACGCCTCTGTACTTTTGGTGTACTATCCATCCCACCCCACAGCCTTTTCATGCGCGACAGACTTCAATCGGCAGGTCTAGTGCTTCTTCTTCAGTCAGTCATTAGTCTCGCGTGCTTTGCGTTGCACCCGTCCCTGTTCCTTAGTTCGCAGATGCAAAATATGACGTTGAACTCCTCAGACGCAGTTTGCACCTTAAAACTGAGCGTCTCATCGTCTTCAACGGTTTGACTGTGCGGTTCCCCCTTCATGAGGCAATACCCTTTGATAAAAGATTTGTCTTCATGGAGAAAATCCTGCATGGTGTTCATTTCCCTAAGGAGAACCGAGCCGATTTCAGGCTCGTTGTGTCCGCCGTAGTTGAGAGTAAACCCCTCTAAGCGCTTGACGAATGACCTACTCCAGTCACAATGACAGTGACGGTAGGGGCTGTCCGATATGACACACTCCTGAACGGCCCGGAACAGACCCAGCTGAAAGAGTGTGACTTTTTCCCCGAGCATGACTATCACGACAAAAAAGTTAATAGACCAGATTCGAAATGAGCGTCAAACATACCTACGTAGAGGTATGTAGAGACAGTCGAAATATGAGTGAGAGGTAAGAGAACCCACGCACCAAAGAACTTTGCAGGCAATATGCTGCTAATCAGCTCATCATTCATGAGCGTAGTAAAAGAGCTCGCATGCCGGCACATTAGATCCAAACCAAACTTGCTAAAATGCTCGCACCGGTTGAGTATATAGGCCGCGGCGCATAGATAGACGATGTCCTCCCCCGCCATCGCCGTCTGACTCCCGTCCAAGTTTTTCGCGACCGGGCACGTCTTACTCGCCTCCCTGAACAAAAAGTCCAAGACGAACTTGAGTGCCGTACGCAGGTCGTACTTGTCCGCCGCAATAGCGATCTGCAAGATTTCCTGGGGCGTCCGCGGCCTGGTCACGAACTCGTACTCGTTGTGGTACGAAAGGGTGAGGGTGATGAACTCCATCGCGTCCGCGTCGTCCTCGGGAAGCACTATCTCCTTGCTCTGGCTTTCGAGCCAGGGGGGAGAGAGCATCGAGGCGAAGACTGGCGAGGCGGCTTTGAGAATGGCGGATTCGACGGGGATGGGTTCCTTGCCCGGTCCGACGACTAGGACGAGGTCGGTGACGGGGACCGCCTCGATGACGATCGGCTCGCTGTCCATTGCGTCGTCGGCGGGGTTGGAGGGGCTCAGTGCGGAGTGAGTGAGGATGAGTTTGCTTGAAGAGCCCTAGGACGAAAATCGTATAAAGAAAAGATGCTTGGATGTGAAGTCGCGAATGTCAAGCAATCGAAGAAGTGGATGAGGAGAGTGCGAAGTGCCCGAGCGGGTGAATCCGAGGCGGGGGTCCGAGGACCGTGACAGAACGCGTCAGGACAGGGCGGGCACCTGTAAAAATGCTACTGTACAGTCCAATACTGGTTTGTTTGTTAGCTCGAGACCTCGGGTCAACTTCCCTAGGCGTTTTAATATCTAATCGGTTCGTTTCGTTCCATGATCAAAGCGTGATCTTACTTTGAATATGCTCTTTCCGAAATTCAATATGTTATATTGAATGTTGTTAATGGCTTTCGGAACCGTAGGTACCTAGCCATTCATTTTGTCCTTGGGACGGGAGGTTTGGGACAATCGGGATAGATTTCGTCTAGTATACCAGGAGTACCACGCTAACAAACAAACCAGCATTAGATTGTACTGTGGTAGTTTTGTGCAAAAGTCCCTAAATCCTGGGCTTCCAACTGTCACTGAGATACAGAGGCGCACTAACAATTTTTATAGCGCTGCATGACGGCAAGGAGTGCGAGTAGAGATGTCGCGATTCCACGTCCTGGAGGGAGAAGGTGGTCAAATAACGCACAACTCGAATTGAATGGTATCGAACGGTAAGGCTTGGGTTGTGGCTGATGGTGTTAGGCACGAGCGGGGGGCGAGTTGGGAATAAAAAGACCTCAGCTGTCTGTTTTTGCAGAATGTTTGTTGTTGAGATTGGTGTTCTGTCAAGAATCGTAAGGTCCGAGTGATGCGCCATCGCCATATACCACTACAGAATATACCTCTGCTGGGAGTCTTCCAGGTGACACTCAGAACCGTGCCTCTCAGGTTTTCTGTAAAGATTTCCGCCTCTTGCTTAAAGCCCCACTTTTAACATCCCTGTCTGCCTGTCCATTCCCCGCCTGACGTCTCCCGTTACGGTCTCAACCCTCAGCTTCACAATTGCACACCACGCTTTCTGCTTTTAAACTCAACAGTCCCCGTCAAACCTTCTCTCTCGCCCTTTCTTTCGTCCAGGGCCCTTTGCGAACGCGCAAAGCGGCCAGATCTCTCAATTTTATTTTCCGTCAATGGGGCTCGCCATTCCAGACGCGATGGACATCGAGCCGAAGGCGAGCGAAGATAAGATGACAGCGCGGACGACCTTCTCCCCCGACCTTGACGTTGCTTTGATCGTTGGCCCCGAGAAAGAACGCATCCTTGTCTCGTCCGTCGTCCTTCGACTTGCTTCCCCCGTCTTTGCCGCCATGCTCTCCCCTCCCTGGCTGGAAAGTCAAGGCCTGTCCACCGCGAGCGGTTCCACCAAGGAGATAGAGCTCCCCGAGGATGATGCCACAGCCCTGAAATCTATCTGCGCATTTCTTCACCATCAGAACGATGATGAGATCGTAACCACATTCGTCCCGAGGGTCTATTTGAATATCGCCATCCTTACGGATAAGTACGACTTTCACAGAGCGCTCAAATTCGTTCTCCGGGATATTATGATGGTTGTAAACCATGCAAGTCCATTGCAGGATTGGACTCCGAGATCCGAACTTCGGAAGGTGGGATTTGCGACCATCGATTTACATAAACGCCAGCTTTTGACGTGGCACGATCTCCTCAACCTTGCAGCCGCAGCCTATCTGCTCAATGACTGCAAATCATTCAGCAAGTTCGCTTTCGATCTAATGGCCATTCTACAATCTTCTTTCGCCAGTCTCCTGAATGACGATGTTGTTAGCAGTGTGTTGCCACCACGGTTCGCTGGTAAGTTCTACACCCCCCCTAACTACCTACTCTCCAACTGCAACCGCAGGTCCTATGTCGAACCCTTTCTAAATCTCGGCAGTCATGTTGGGCGAACGAGCCTCAGATTTCCGATTGAATGTCATCGACGTCATACAAGAGCGCCTGATCAGAAACAGCCCATATAATTGCTGTTCTTGTCACGCGCGGATATCAATCACGGAGCGCTTCGAGGACTTTGCCGTCTATGATGACACCGACGATGGACATCTCAAACCTCTGGCGTCCCTTCTCTACGAACTGGCGGACCTAGCTCATGAAGAAGTGCTCTTCTTGCAAGCAGAGTGCTCAGGTAGCGAAGAGCCTCACAGCGTTCACTTCCCAGAAGACTTCGTAGCGCTCGGGCACAAAGTACAACTCTTTAAGGAGCACGCTATTCTTTGCCTTAGGCATGTAAGACTCACAGACTCCTGCAATGCCGGGCATGTCATCGAATAGTCCAAGCACTTTCAAGGCATTGCTTTGTCCTCACCGTAGCGTCTCGCGGGCTCGGTTGCCAAGCCTTGCGAAATCGCGGGTCAGGGAAGAACGAAGAAGAGAATCCATATACATTGGACGAAAGAGCATGAAGAGGAAGTGAAGACTAGCAGGCTCAGCCCAAAGCGCTCTTGAATAGGAAAGGTTGAAGACTGCGAGGGCCCATATCGAGACGTCTCCAGTTACCTCTAGGCAGTCCGCTTGAGGGGCTGAGCTGCCAGGGCTACTCAGCATCTCACTACTACACCACGAAAGAATGATATACATCGACACAAGTACTTGGTATGAGTCTGTATCCATCGATCCACGTAAGACCGGTGTAAGTAGGCACTGCCTCCGCGCGGAGAACGAAAAACCGGAAGACGGACCCATACTCTCGGAGGCCGCAATGACCCACTATTATCGGAGGACCCACCTTTCCCGGGCGACAGACGGCCTTGACCCGGTGTGCGGCCGGTTTGTGTACGTACCATACCCCCCTGGAAAGCTTGCTAGCTCGAGACGTCCGGTCAACTTGTCCAGGCGTTTCCACTTCCATTCAATGTGTTTTCTTCGATGAAGGGGGCTTAACATTGAGATACACTCCACGCACGCCCCAAAACTCCCAAAGTACGCCCTTCAAGTACATCCCATAAGAACACTCACCCACCAAACTCCTGGAGCTCCAAGCATCAGCATTTTCTTCACTCATGCTCTATTTTCTTATCGAAACGAACTCCAGGGGTTATTGGATACATCTGACCAATTATCTTGAGCGAATAAAAGATGGTCAGGTCCACATTAGGTACTTTCCCATTTTTTTTACATGCAACCTTCTGGAATCCGACGCAAAGTAGGTATCTTGAAGAAATACAGTACCGGGGGCTCATAGAATACGTAATCCTTCAAGAGGCTATTGCTATAGAGTGTCGGTGTTATGACTTCCACGTAAGCAGAGGTAATCTCCAATCGTGTACAATGTCACGAGCCTAGCAAAGGAGTTGCAAACTGTTAGAATGACTGCACGATTTGGGCTAGACTTATCAGTAAATGCAAAACATGACGGCACAGCTAGTGCCAGCGGTAACATATGATGCCAGCTACCACGGATGTTTGTGATATCACTGGAAGTCTGGGTCTAAGAGATATGTCGGGGGGAGAGGCTCAGACACATTCTGACTGAACTATCCTTCTCGTCACCGTGTTGCAACAAACAGTTCAGTTTGTGTCAAACCTAAACGACGTTGTTCGGCTTATAAATAAGTGGCACCCGCCCCCCTCTTCACTCTAATATTTCGCTCTCCTGAGGGATAACGGGCGGAGAGAGACCTCGGTGGCAAGATTAGATGTTGGGAACATTATGACGTTGGTTGGGGCGTTTACCAGTAGAGGTAGGTACACTGCCTTGACTAGTATAGTGCTATAAAGTACGCCTCGAAAAGCCGGGATAGTGTCTTCGTACCGCAAAGACTCGGGGCATTCGTTTTTAACTTTCAGGGAAATCAGGCATAATGTATAAGTATACTGCTCGAATCTATACGTTTTATACCCGAGAAAAAGAGTGGGGGGGACAGCGTAAGACCCCGGAGCATTGTAAATTCGATTCTTCTGGTGCCCTGTCTTTTCCCCTTGTTATTTCTTTCCCCCCTATAATTGAATCCTAGTAATTTAGCTATGGCGGTTACAACCAGACAGAAGTTGATCCTAGGTACGATCGATTTCGTTTGTAAGTAAATAAACCCCTTGGTATTAAAACTATTTAACTCCCTTAAATATAATAAATAACTACCCTAATTAATAGTAATTCGTTGAGCGAACCGATTACGTTATTATACCGTAAATACCCTTATTTCCCAACGTACTAGAAGGCCTTACCCTTATAAATATAGCTTAGAAACGTACTTACTATAGTTAGGTTTGTAATAGAAGCCGTAAAAAGATCGAATTTGAAATTAGATTTAAAGGTATTAATAATATTTATTATTATATAACTAAATTGGGTAAATATTAATATAATTGGGATAACCGGCTTGAGGTAGTACGTTGGTAGTAGGAAGTTAAGGGTATTGTTTTTATGTATATTAATATTATCGAATATACTAATGACCTCGATTCTTTTAATTCTAACGACGGCGAGGTTAGTAATATTTAAACCGCTAGTTATAATTACTAAGGTAGTTATTAATAATATATATTGTTAGTGTAATTGCTAGTAAATTAAATTGCTAGTGATATTTCTGGTTATTAGCTAATATTATTAATAATAATATAAACTGCTTACTAAACTACTCGTTGCTAATAAATTAGACTACTAGTATAATTACTAGTTGATATACTAAATAATATAACTATTAATTATTACTCATTTCTAGTATTATTATTAATATTTTAGATTGCTAGTTGCTAGTATTATTACTAGTATTATTACTAGTGTTATTGCTAGTATTGTTGTTAATATTCTAAATTATTCGTTACTAGTATTATTCGTCGTACTCTTTTAACTTCTTAATAAGGTCTAGTTTGTTCCTTAATATTAACAATTTACGTTGTGAGTATTAGTTTTTTAGTTTATCCTTTTTATACCGGTAATAACCTCTAAATTTTGTGACTTCCTCTATTTATAATTCGAAGGTAATACTATTATTTTTAATTAGGGGAATAGTTTTAAAGTTGTTAATACTAACGGTAATATTAATAATTGTTTCCTAATTATTCTAGTCGATAGTTGCCCGGTTAATTTCTTTAATATTAATGAGGTAGTCTTTTAATCCGTCTAGTTGAATAGTAATATTATTGTTTTTGAAAGACTTAATAATTATAGCCTTCTTATTAGTAATTAGGGTGTTTTGATACTTTGAAACGATGTAAATAATTATAACCCTTTTGTCGGTAATAGACTATTATTTACCCGGGTTATCTTCCTCCTAGTCTTTTACGGCCAATTTTATTTCTTCTTTTAATATCTTTTTAAACAATAAATTAATAATTATATCGAGAGGTTAAAGAAGGCTAGTAAAGCTACTAAAGATTATAGCTGGCACTACTTTTATATCCTTAAGTTTATTACGGATTCGTTAGGTATTATAAGATAGGTATATATTTATAACTAGTAGAAGCTCTTAACTATTAAGGTTATCTTTAATAATAGGAGCGAATTCGTTATTAAATTAGCTAAATAAAAGGTCTTCGTTTTAGTATATTACTTTATTAAATTATACTTTTATATTTTAAATATATAGAGCTCTCTCCTTAATAGTAGCTTTAGAGGTGCCTTTACTATAAAAGATAATTGTAGGTTTAAGACGAGGAATTCTATTTATAAAAATATAAAGGATTAATATAATTTACCGTTTACCCTATCCGCTACGGTTAGTCTTGCCCGTTATAGATTTGCTACCTTTTATTATATATAAATAATTATCGAAGTATTTAAAAGTGAGGGGGATCTCGTCGAAGTTTATAATAGTAAATAGAGGATATTATATAATTATATTAAGTATAATAGATTAGCTATTACACTTAATAAACCTATAGGTCGAAATAGTTAGCCTCCGATAATTTTTAAGTCTTCTTCGAGATTCTTTAAATCTTCGCCGACAATATTTAGGTCTCCTCCAATAATTTATTTTATAAGGAAATTAAAAGGTAGAAGATATAGGAAAATAGGAATAGAAGGTAAGAGATATAGATTATTATATAAATATATAAATTTACTTCAAAAATAAGTTTACTTTAATAAATAACTTTATTAGTAACCGCTAGGCTTAATAGGTAATCCTTCTATATACTATATAATAATATAATAAGAAGTTTCTAAATTAGTTACGAGAAAATAAGAATTCTTATTGTTGTATTTGATCCGGATAAATTATACGAAATAGAGCGGTTAATTCTCGGCGGAACTATACTATTATTATTAGAATATTCTCTTATTTAGTATATTAAAACTTTTTATATAATTAGTATTTAAGTTCTAGCTATAGAGTTTTGCTATTTCGAATTATACGAAGCAATATTGTTTCTCGCCCCTCCTATTAATATTGTATATTAGAAGCTAGTATTTTAAAGAAGGTAATAACCTTATAGATATAGATATTTCGATAGGTATCGATAGTGTAATTTAATTAATTATTATACTATTAGGAGTTATAACGACGACGGTAGCGGCGTTATTCGATATACTCGCCGTCTTCGTTAATAATAAGTATTTTAATTTGTATTAAGTACGTTAATACCTGCTTAAATTATTAGTATTAGGTAATTCCGCTAACGACGCTATAATATAATTTTATTTAGATTTTGAATTCGTTAGGGTAGTACTATTCGATCCTTTTTTTAGGCCCCCTATTATAGTATCTCCCCTTTATAGCCCTTACGCCGTACGATTTCGGCTTAGGACTAGAGCGTTATTTAGTATGTTATTGGCTCGAAAGGGGTATTGGCGGTAGAAGTAGTAGTAGTAGAGGAGGAGGAGGTACTTTAATTGGTTGTATTCGTTATACTCGTTGTATTAGTTGTACTAGTTGAGCTAGGATTTCTAGTATTGGGATTTTTAGTGCTAGGGGTGTTAGGGGTATTAGTACTTCAAGTACCTCTCGTTCCCAAATTCTAGTAGTTGCGTTAAAATAGAATATCCCAACGCGTAGATCTATTTTTCAATACATTTAATACTAGAAAGTATTACGATATCGGCGGCAACGAACTCTATAGAGGGTAAAAGAACGAAAGAAGGTTATAGGGGAAGTTATAGGGCATAAGAAATAGAGTTGGAGGGTAGGGACATTTAGAATCACCGTTTTGCATAGAATTTTAGCGGGCATGAAATGTTGCAGTATGCTTATACATTATGCCTGATTTCCCTAAAAGTTAAAAACGAATGCCCCGAGTCTTTGCGGTAGTTCGTTCTAACTGCAGCGTTTGCGGGCCGTAGGCTTGCCGCTTGTCGGCGGTGGCAGGGTATTTAATATAACCAGAACAACCACTGAGACCAGATAGATATACATCAGATAAAATAGTTTTCGGACACCGGTGCGATGCTAGATCCCTAGTTCAAGCAACGCCCGCTATATATTAAAGCGTGCTTTGGATCTCGATCATTTACGTAATCTCAATTATTTACGTAAGCTAACCACATCACATCCACATCCTTCCCTTATCAAGTCCTAAATCCTTATTAGTTAAATTTATTTTAACAACTAGAATAAGAGTAATATACTGCTTTAATCGAATAGGGAGAGAAAGGCTAGCGGGATGCGTAGCCTTTTACTTAATCTTTTTGTAAATAGGTTCCTCTATATCTTTGGCTAGTAAGGCTATTTTAGTGCCGACCCAATTAGTAGTAGTACGCTAGCGTTTAAGGGCAAATAAGTCGCAGCGCTCTTCCTCCTCCTTCAATATATTATTAAAGCGCCTCTCGAACTTAAGATTATCGTCTTCAAAGATAATTAATATATTGGCGTTAGTAGTTAGTAGTTGATAGGTAGATAAAAGTAAGGAAAAGTTGAATGCGAGAGAAAGAGGGAAATATTAATAACGTAGGAAATATTAGACTAAATATAAAATAAAATGGAAAGAGTAATTATAAATACTATTAATTTGTAAAGGAAGGTACGTATAAAAGTATTAATTATTATTATACGTATATATATAATTATTATCTAAACCGGCTAATATCTATATACTAAGTTGTATTAATACTAATTGGAGTATTCATTATACCGGGCCGGGTTCGGAAATAGTAATACCGGGTCCTTAGGCTCTTAGTATTTAAATATCTAGGACTAATAACTTCTCCGGCAACCTTCTTACTTCGTTAGCGGCTCTTATAATAAATGTTCGGTTAAAGGTTATTCGTAGAGCGTTCAAATCGAATAGTTTATTAAATATGAGGCCCTATAAGGTTTTGACGCGAAAATAGGCTATATATATAAGCCCTACTTAGAAGTCTTTCTTAGAAATATCTAATATAGCTATATCGAGTATTAAACCCTATAATTTATATATTATAATAGTATATATAATTATTAAGGGGAATTATATCCTCTTATACTAAGTATTCCTATACAATATAAAGTCTCGTATAATTTAGAATATTGGTACTATATTCTAATATCGTTCCTAATCTAAATTAAGGAAGTAATAAGGGCTAATATACCAATTAAACCTAACCAATATAATAAAGGGAGTACCTTTAGGATATTTTTTATTATATATCTCTCGATTAGGGAAATTAATATTCTAAATAATATTAAAAATAGTACCTAATATACTATTAATTAGCCCAATTTCAGTCTAGAGATTTTCGGTAAATATAACCCAATTATCTATTATTAATAGGAAGTTAAATTGGAAATTATTAACTTCAGTAGGGTCTACGTCTTTAATACTACAGCCTTCGTATTAAGTAAGGAGTATAAAGTATAATTAATTTAATACTTCTATATACTCAATATTGTAAAAGGCTACATTATTACGCTTTAAGTAAATTCGAAGAGTATTATCGAATCGGACCGCCTCTTTATTAAATAACTATATTTTTATTCGAATATATAATAATTACTAGTATTAACAAATAGGTAGATTATTTCGTAGTCCTTCGAATACATCCCTAAATAGGGCCTAATCATTACCCTATTATCGTATAATTTACTATAACTCTACCGTTTTATTAAAAGTATAGTAACAATTACGACCGCCAGCCTCGAATATTAATAAGACTTACTAATTATAAAAAAGGGATTTTTATATAATTAGCGCTAATTAATAGAAATCACTAAGTAGAAGGATACTTCTACCGTTAAATAATATATTTTAGGATTTAGGAAAGGCTTGTCGAAGTCTTTAGTTAATAAAATTAAATATTCGAAATCCTAGTATTAATTTCTCATTAATAATAAAGTATTAGTAGGGCTATAATTTAGCCTATAGCTAAATAAGGTCAATACCTTCTAAAGTTATAATAGCTTACTCGGGATTATTGGGGTTGATATTCTTAGGAGCGATAGGGAACTTAAATAAGGAATATAGAATCTAGCTATTAATATTATTAGCTACTACTCTAGTAGGGGTACTACAGATAATCGGTATATTCTTATTACAAACTATAGCTATTTAATCGAATCGAAAAGATAAAAGCCTAATTAGATGTAACTTCCTAGTACCTCTACGGCTATTAACCTATAAGAGTAGTAATAGAATACATATAATCTAATAAATATTATTATTATAATTAAGAATAAATTAGTAATAGCTAATAAATTAGTTAAAGACAACCTTCTAGGCTAAATTAAGATTATCGATAGCCGAAGTAGTAATAGTAGGGGTATTTGCTATTAAATAAGTATTATCGGCTTTTATATTACTTTAATAATCCTATACTAATAGTAATAAGTCTTAATAATCTAGATATTAATATTAGTTATATAAAATATTTTGATCCCGGAAGCTAAGTATCCCAAAGTCCCTATTATTTTCAATACGTTAATAATAAGGAAGGTTTTTAGCTATTACTTACTATAGTTCTCTTTACCTCTCTTCTTCAGTAGGAGGTTCGAATTTATTATCGGGTTCGCCGTCGGAAATATTATTATAATAATTATAAAGGTATTTATATTCTTCTATATAAGTTAACTATATATTAGAATATATTTCCTACTCCTCTCGAATCCTATTTCGTTTTATAATACTAAATAATTCGATTTAAATTCGATAGGGATACTATAATATTAATTTAACCCTATACTAGTCTTTATATTAGGCTTAATCCTCTATATTAGATTTATAAATCGGATAATAGTTAAGAACCCTCTTCTTAGCCCGATCTCTTAAACGACGATGATTATCGAATCGAATAAACTATTTAAAATAATTAATATTTTCGAAATTATTAGGGCGAGAGAGGTATTTAATATATTAACTTCGAGTTTAAACTTATTAACTACCTTATCGAATAATAACTCTTAATCTAGGTATTTTATTTAAATAACAATAGTCGATATCGACAACTATACGAATACTCTAATTAAATAGTAAACTAAAGAGTAAATAACTAATCTCTTGAACTAATTAATCGCATTTAGCAATAAATTAATTTATTATCTTTACAGTAAAGGAAACGATATAATTCCTAAAAGTAATTTAGGGAGTAATTTATTAAGTAATTTCTTTAAAAGGTTTTAATTACTTTTCTACCTTTAAATAATATTTAGCAATATAGTTAATAACGGCGTTATAACTAATATATAATTAAATATCTATATTAGTACGCTATACTAAGGTAATAGTACGGTTATAATTATTTATACGGTTATTATTTCTTTACCCGTCGTATAACTAATACTTCGGGTTGAGATTGCGTATAAGGTGTGATTTTGGATAGTAATTCCTAGGAAAGTGAAAACGATAGATTTTAAATATCGGATCCTCGGGACAAAGAGTACCCTAATTAAACCGTTTAATACAAAGATAATAAGTATTTATATATTAGCTATATCGTTATATTTAATTAATTATATATAATAAAAGGTTGAAAGTAAGTAGGTAAATACTTTCTTCTTCCTGGCCGGGATTATTAATAATAATAGATAGAGGATTACCTTTACCTTATTGACCGATTCTTTTTGGTTTTAGGTTGAAGGCGGATATATAGTAACTTTAGAGTTCTATAAATTCCCGCCGGGTATTTTCGTCGATTAATTCGGGTGCCTCGATATGTAGTACTTAGTAAATATTATAGTTATAGCTACTTCCTCGTACCTAGAATTCGATACGACACTACTAATCTTCGATCTTAAATTTAGGGATTAAAATATATTCTTTAAATAATTTAAACCGCCTTTTGAGATAGTATATAGCGATATAGGGATTCTCTTTAAAGTTCCTTCTTATAATCTTTCTGCGGTCTTCTTTAGAATTAGCCTTCTATTCCTCATAGTTAGGTATATATTGAGCAAGGCTTTCCTAATATAAATCGGCGGCGCTAAAGGTTATAAATATAGCCGGTATATTTAATATTTAGATATAAGTACGAAGTTTACAGCTTTTTTATATCTAATATAGCCGTATACCCTATATATTATTAGAGAATTTAATAACTAAATCGAGTAGCCGACATACCTCGGGAATATTAGACTTAATTGCTTCCCTTAATTGCTTAATATTAATTAAACCTTCGTTATTTGCACCTCTACGACCCGAGCGTACGAAAAACTAGCTTTTCGAATTAATTTGAGTACGTATTAAAGTATTAAATATAATAAAAGGGAACCGGTAATATTATATAAATCGACTATTATACTATTTAAATATATACTTAATATAATTATTATAGTTAATAAATTATATTCGAAGTTTAATAAAGTTAGCTTTCCCTTTAGGGTAAAGTATTAGGAATACCTATAATAGAATATACTATAATCTATCCTATTTATGTATAGGGGTGTTTTATAATAGGCCGGGTTTAATAAAGGGTTGAGTTGGTAGATATTAACCGGGGGCGGGTTGAACCGGTATAGCTTTTTACTATTACCCTCCACTTCTATTCTATAATTATTAACGAAGTTATTCTATATCTACCTAATTGGTAATAAAGTTAGGGAGGGCGGCGACTTCCGGTTTAAAAATATCTTTATCCTCTTCTTTTAATTATTCTTCTTTATTAAAATTAAAATCCTCATCGTTTAGGAAATTATTAAGATTAATCTTATAAATTACTAAGTCGTTATATATATCGCTATTAGGAAGTGCTTTTAATTCTTCAAATCGAGCTTTTACAATTTCGATATCCCAATATTTAGGGTGGTTTTCCTTTAGGTAATTGAGTTAGATACGAAGTTTATTCGGGTTGATTATTATAGTTTATTTAATTCGTTTAGTAATACGGGGTTTATTCCTAATTCTACGAGGCCGAAGAATTACAATATTGAGTTCGCAGGGTAGTCGAAGCAATTGGTAGTAGATATAATTAATATTATAAAGGAAGTTAATAATATAACCGGAATATTTGTATTAAGAATTATTAATAACCCAAATATCTATAAAGATGTATATCCGTATAATAAATTATTCTTCGATTTAGTTGAAGTTTGGTAAAAAGTCCGGTACGTCGCCGAAGTCTAAATTATTTTCGGCGTTGAAATAATTAAGGTCGTTAGAAGGTTTCTAGTCGTTACGGTTATAGTATTAACGATAATAACCGAGGGTAATATTTATTTTAAACCATCTCTCTTTATATTGTAGATATTTTTCTATATTAATTTATTTTTCGGCTGTTTTAAATATCTTAATTATATTGAAATCGATATTAGGAATAGCCCTTATTAGAAGATCTTTAAGTCTATAATATAGTAGATCCCATTCAAATTTAATATTAGGAAGTTTAGGGAATTAGCGAGGCCGGGGGGGGGATAGTAGTATTGGTTCTTCGAATTCGGGTTATATATTAGGCCGCTAAATAGGACTACGTTGTAAGTAAGGTAGTAAATTACAGGGTATTAGCGGCCTAGGAGTACGAAAGGGTAAAGGAGTGTTATAATAATATAGGTTATAATAGTTCTTTTCTTCCTTATTAAGACTAAAGAATAACCCTTATATAAATACCCTCCGATAACGTAAATAGAATTTATTTTCGAAGTCGATATTACTATAAGGTATACCTAGTCTATAGTATATACAATATTTAGTGCCGATATCCTTATCCGTAATACTTCGAGCGATATTATATAGTAGATAGAAGAAATAATCGATATCTAGGTTAAGGTCGTTATTTGGGTTAGGGTTATCGTTATAGTTGAAATCGTTATTATTATTATAATTATTAAACTCTTAATTGTCGAAATCTTTATTATTAAGACTATTATTATTATTTTTATTGTCGAAATTATTATCATCGAGGCTAAGGTTTCGTCTCTTCTAAATTTAGAAGGAGGGCATAATAAATATAACTTAATTATTACAACGGCAATAACGATATTTACACTAAATTTAAGTAATATTACAACGTACTCTAGCAATCTCTAAGGAATCCTATTTAAATAGTTAATTATATCCCTATCGTTAATTTAATTCCTAATAAATATATATACTTATAAATTCTTTCCTCTATAGAGGAATAATATAATTAAATAGATAATACGTTTTCGAATTTAAATAAACCCTTCTATATCGATAATCCTTTATTATACTTGTACTTGTACTTATACTTATGCCTATACTTATACCGGTTACTATACTAATTATAATTTCGGCGGGGTAGGTACCAAAGGATAATAACCTAGAACGGGTAGAAGTCCTATAAGTACTACTATATATAATAGTAGTAAAAGGTTCAACTCTTCGAATTTATCGATATTTTTATTATAGGGGGTATTAATACAAAATTATCGTAGAGGAGGTCGAAGTACTAACTAGGGTTACTAAACTAACTAAATTAGCTAAATTAATAGCTAGGCCGGGCAACGGTCGGGAAGCGGGAATAATTCGGTAGCATCTCTCTTCTTACAACGTATAACCTATTATTATAAATATTAATTATTTAAAGGACCGGCTTAATATTATATAGTAGTAAAGTAATTCAAGGGACTAGCCAACTAATATTACCTAAATTATACCCGCAACCCTCCGCGGCTCGGATTTTAACCCTCGAAAGTATTATTTACCCGTAAGTAGTAGAACAACGCAATATATTAGATTTATAGTAAGATTTACGCATTTTAAAGGATTTATTATTATATAGATAATACCGGTTAATTAGCAAAAGGAATACTAAATAGGAATAATAGATATACTTACCTTAATTACCTTATTACAACAGCCGATACAACTCTATACCAATTTATTAGGATCTTGCTTATTAGCAAATTCTAGGACAGGTTTATTTTAATAGTATATCTTACAATATCTAGTAAGTATATCTATAACGAAAGGAAAAAAATACAAAAAACCCCCAGAAAGAAAGAAACCCCTAAACGAAAAGGAAATCCCCCACAATCGCACCACTTAGAAACAATATTAGAAAAATAATATATAGAGGCGGGAAAAGGCGGAAGAAGGGGAAAACCAACCTAATTTCAATTTAAGAGATAAACGAAATCTAATTTTTAATTCTTAAAAGGAAGAATAGAAGGGAGAATTTAGGAGTCGAAAAATAGGGGAGGAGAGATTCTTATACTCGTTAGAAGAAATAATTAATAATATACGTTTACTATCTAGCAGCGATACTTAGCGGTAAAGTTAGTATTAAAATAGAATTACAATAATAACGATAGTAATAAAGTAAAAGGTTGAAGTTGAAATTGAAGTTGAAGTCGAAGTTAAATAGCGGGATACGATACGAACGGTTAGCCAATACGGGTACCAATCGTTTGCCAATAGTCTACCAATAGTCTACCAACCATTTATAGATAGAAACCGTACATTTTATCTAGAAAGGGCAGGACCCAGTACGTTTTAGCGTAGACTATCAGAAACACTATCCGCGAATTAACTAATAAAGAGAGGGCTTAGCAAGACGCCCTAACTAATTATAAGGCCGTACTACGCTTATAGCCAATTAGAGTACAAGAAACTATTGTACGAAAACTTAACTATAAACGAACCGTCCCTCAACTCCGCTTCGGTAGATATAGGTCCCGATATAACACCCCAGACTGTGAAAGTCATCCACCTCTATATAGTTGAAGCACGCTTCAATAATCCGGAAAGCAAAGCGAGACCATGATAGAAGATCTGAAGCAGCACGTTCAAGGTTGCGAACTGACAGGTGCCCGTTTTGGGTGGTTGGCGGGGCGACCGGGCCAAGAACTTACCTTCACGGCAGGCGCCAGGCACCATTCACTCGAAGGCTGCCCGTGATTCGATTATCAGCACCTCACGCCTTTCTGCCGTCCTTCGCACCTTCTCAGGTTTCTCTGACAGTTACCGCCCTTTTCCTCAACTATTGCATTTTCAGACTTCTACCCCGCGCTGTGTCCCTTCCCTCACCTTCTTCCATCCCACGACCAAACATTTCAGTTCAGATTCTGAACCTGGCGTGACCAAGCGCAACAAAACATTTATCCAGCATCCTACAACACTCCTCTACACTTCCACCATGAAGGGTTTCAAGAGTTTCCGTATCCCAAACTCGCACAGCAACTCGCGCGGCACCTCGGACCGTGAGTCACCTAGAAGAAACACCGAGATCTCGCCTACCGGCGACCTTATTCTTGTCATTGGCGGAGGCGAGAAACAAAAGCGTTTACGCGTCGAATCTGCCACTCTACGCCATAGCTCAAAGGTGTTCGCGGCCATGTTATCCCAGCCTTGGATCGAAAGCGAGAGTCTCTCGTCAGCGTCGCCCAAGGAAATCAACCTTCCAGAGGATAGCCCGAAGGCGATGAATATCATTAGCTACGTCCTTCACTTCCGCAACGACCTCGTCCCTACCGCGATGTCGGCCCAGGAGTTTCTCCAAGTTGCACTCCAAATCGACAAGTATGACTTTGGACGGGCGCTCAAGCTCAGTGGTCCACACAAATCAAATCTTAGTAACGCAAATCAAATCTGCCCTCTGGTTAGCAAATCAAATACGGGTAAAAAAGCAGTCAAATTAAAGCAAATATAGCCTTATATTTGCTTTGTTAGATTTGTTTCGTTAATAATATTAGATTTTTGCAGCACATACCTCTCCGATGCGTGCGGTATAACTTTTACTATAGAATTTCGGGTATAGATATAGGCGTATTAATAAAGAAAATGTCGTATTTTAACCGGGTAACGAGGGATTATAGTAATTTTTAGTATTATTTATATGAGATTTTGATGTTTTTATATGTGCCGGAAAATTGATATTCCGGGTCAAATCTAATAAAGCAAATCAAATATCTATGTAAACAAAGCAAATCTGACCTCGAAATTACACAAATAAATCAAATCAAATCCCAGATTTAATTTAATTTGATTTATGTGGATTACTGCTCAAGCTTACCAGAGAGTCGTGGTGGCATCGGTCCCTGGGTACAATCGACAAACTCAGTGATGGCGATTTGATGCATCTGATCGCGGCGGCATATTTGCTCAGGGAAGGTGATATTTTCCCCAAGCTCACCCTTGCTCTCGTTCTGAAGAGTACGACCACTTATACCGATTTCCTGGAAGACCCGACTCTGGCCGATTTGCTACCTCCAAAGCTTCTCAGTACGTATCCCACAACAAGTGCCCTCCATCCAAAACTTCCTGGAGTAGAAGAATATCTATATCATGCATCTCCAACCTTGGACCCATCACGACTAACCAAGTTGATCAATCACTTTAGTACTGCTTGAGGAACGGGCACGGCACCTGAGATCCAACCTTGTGTCTTATATCCACGAACAATCCTTTTGGGGCACCGAGTCGTGTTCCTGCGATGCTTGTTATGGGCTGAGGGCCGCGTTTCGGCGTATTTCGGACATCCATGCTCATACGATCTTGAGAGCGTTTGGTTCCATTTTCCAGGATCTCGAAGATGTTGCCAAAGACGAGGACACCGCGAAACGGGACAACTGTCTTCGCCGGCCGCAAGACCCCGACCACATCCGCGAGGCGGTCCGGCAGATTAGAGCGAGGGCAAGCATTTGTCTGGACTGTCTGAAGCCCAACACCGTACCGCGTTGCAATGCAATGCATGATTTCTCGGCCTGAGGCATGCCTAGCTAGGTCTAGGCAAGCCGAAGTACTGTGGTCGACGCATACGTCGAGAGTCTTTGTGCGGAAAACGAGTGTTTTTCGTTCAGTACGGATGTACGAGTCCGATAAATGTTGCTTAGTTTGCAGCTGCGCCTAGTTATGTCCAAAAGGCTATGAGAAAGATGGCGATATGCCTTATGGCAAGCTGGATATGCCTGTACCAGGCTCTATTTATCATACTTTGATCAAGAAAACGCCTCTGATCTTAGACAGATAACGTTCTGGACAGGAGAAATCAAGTGATACTGCATGTGAGAGGAATATTGTACTCAAAGTCTTCTATTTATGCACCAACCATTCCGGAGGGAAGTCCGGGGAATAACAGGCTCAGTAGCTTCAGGTATTTGGAGGAGGCTGAGTTCTTATAGGAGGCACAAGGCGACAGGATCGCCCGTTCCTGCATTGAACGTTCCAATACAGCATAGTGCAGGGGTCTGTCCGCATCAAACCCAATTATCGATCACGTCTACATGTGAACTGAGTACTGACCTCATGATTTCATCGACCCACGTGCAGTTATGCGTACCCCTCCAGAGTCCAGATCCCCGCCCTTCCGCCTTTCTTGTTCGACTTCTTCTTCTAATACTTTGACGACGCCTCGTTCGTTTCATTCCATTCCTACTTTCTTACTTGACATTCTCCCGCCTAGCTTCACTCCCTCCGCCATTTACCTTATACAGGACCACTCAGTCAATTTCTCCGCCACGAACTCGGATTGCTCAGCTCGCGGCGATGGATGCCAACGGGAACGATGTCATCGAGGACCACAACGACGGGAACATCGACATGGAGGACGACCCCCACATGGACGAGAGCAGCGACATGGAGGACGAAGTCCCCCACATTGACGGAATCTGCTTCACCGACGACCGGGATCCCCACAGAGAGATTTCAGCCACTGGGGATATCATTCTTGTCGTCGGTGCTTCTGATTCCGAGTATCAACCGCTCCGTCTCATAGTTCAGTCCGCTATTCTTCGAGAAGCGTCCTCGGTCTTCAGAGCGATGCTTTCCCCCCCTTGGATCGAAAGTCAAGGGAATTCTGCCGAATCCCAAAAGGAAATAAATCTCCCAGAAGATGATCCAGAGGCCATGGAGATTGTTTGTCAAGCACTACATTTCCGCAGCGACCTCATGGATCCTTACTGGCACGAATACGGGGGAGGAGAAAACATGCTCGATGTTGCCATTCTCATTGACAAGTACGACTTGAAGGCATCGATGAAGTTTATCACCGACACGTGGTTTCGGCAGTTCTTGGGGTGCATGACGGAGGAGTCAATATACCGTATGGCCGCAGCCTGGGTTCTCGAAGAGGAGGAATTCTTTGCGAAATATACTTGGATAGTCATGGTCACCCATCCAGGCCCTTACGCTAAATTTCTTTCCCACGAACCCCTCAGGGAAAGATTGCCTCCCCAGATATTCCGTAAGCATTTCTCCATGAGACCTGCCCTCCTGGGGAAAGTTACAAAACCTTGGAGTAGCTTCCTAGTTCTAATCGGTCTGTAGTCCTACTGGCAGAGCGATCTTTCAATCTTCGGATCCGTTTCCTCGATGCAATAACCTCGGAAGCTGGGTTTGGTCACGACAATGACACCAAAGACTGCAAATGTAAATGGAGAGAGACCCTTGAAGATCGCTTTAGATGTCTTTGGAACCTTATCAAAGAAACTCATACAAGCAACCAGCCGTGTTCTATCATGAAGATCATAGAACAAGTGACGCCGCTTGCCGACGAACAAAAGGTTTTCCAGAGGGGTTGGTGTACCCTCAGAGGATGCAATCACAACGAACAGTCCGGAGCATGGGCGGTTACCGAACGGACAACATCTACCATCTACGACAGGTTTCCGGAGTGGACCGAGCGAGAGACAAGCCTTTGCCTTCGATGTCTGCGACAAGATGACCCGCGCGGGGATTACAGGTACAAGACGCAATGCGAGCACTCCAAAGCAAGACGGTTGGACTCACCTTTTTCTGCAATGGACCTGTTGGGGAAGTGAGATACACAGGGAGATGGCAGAGTCCCTGCAGAATTCCACCTGCTTGGAATGATAGTTTGTAACCGTGGGTGTGAGGTTTGGTCTCTGGCACGCAACACCCACTCTCTTACAGAGAGTGGGTAAAAAAATCGAGGGACACCCAGAAATCGAGGGATAGTAAGGTCCGTGCGTTAAATGTAACCGTGGGTAAGAGAAAATTGAGGGATAGCAGCAAATTTGGTAGAGGTAAAGACGAAATCGCAAGTAGCATCGCAACAACAAGGATCTAAAAGATGCAACTTTGGAGAAAGCTTTAGGAAAGTATAAGCTAGATTTTAGAATTTTTTTAGGAAGATCCGACCCTTAGTAGTCGTTTTGTAAGCAAAAGTAACGGAAACTACACCTATAGAATGCATCGTTACATTTCCAAACTGACAACGGAAATGGAAGAAATAATAGACAATTTGGTTGCACAGCAACAATTCTTCTTCGGAAAAATCTCTTAAAATTCTATTTAATTTATTAATACTATAATTATCTCCTTTCTCATTTTCGTCCTCAAACCTATCTTCGTTATACTATTATTCATTCTTCATTATAATTACTAACACTTTTCCTAATCTTCCGCATACAAATCTATTCTATCCCCCAATTTCTGGCTATCCCTCGATTTTTTTACCCACTCTCTWWWAGAGAGTGGGTATTGCGTACCAGAGACCAAACCTCACACCCACGGTTAAGTC
The DNA here is from genome assembly GCA_009802275.1 of Neurospora sp. CHS-2018a. Taxonomy (NCBI): domain Eukaryota; kingdom Fungi; phylum Ascomycota; class Sordariomycetes; order Sordariales; family Sordariaceae; genus Neurospora; species Neurospora sp. CHS-2018a. Next base: position 73,189 of record RAKG01000017.1, on the reverse strand, counting down.
TAGGGGGGATAGAATAGTATCTTCCGCAAAGTTGATACAGGGGTATCAATACAATCTCACGTTCTCTCCATTGACCATTCTCTTAAGTGCAACAGTCCTCTCATGTTTCTCGCTCAGACTGTGACTGTCCGTCTGTGTTGACAACACCCGTATTCCCAGAACGAACGCCTCGGAGCCAACCCCTTGCGGAATCCGAGAACATTGCCATTCCGACTCACCATCCCCAATTATTGAGACCGATTATCAGCCTCTGTCTCGCCTTGCCTTTGATCTGCCCCTCCCCGACCTAACGGGCTGGAGATGCCGGTGTGCCACAAGAGACCAACGGCCATGTGTAAAGCAAGCCCTGCCAGCGACTGTTATACCTCCATGCCGTAGTCCGCCCGTGATCACTATGCCCCGTTCTCCAACATTATGACCGCCCACCCTCGCAGCTCTGTACCGCCTCAACAACCGTCGCTCAAAATCGCTCTTCACTCCAACTATCACGCTCACTCTATATCAGCAACGAGATTAACATACGACCAAGTATCACGACACCGCGACTTGCACAAATTGTAATACCCAAACTTCACCAACACCGGCAACCACAGTCCATGCTGTCGTGGCCACCCGCTATCCATAACACCACTGCCCTGATTTGAAGCTCGCCATGCCCATGCCTATGTCTACTCCCTTGGCAATTACCAACAGATGACGCAGCCCTGCAGATGCAGGCTGATGCACATGGTAGGCCGAAGTCGAGCCATTCCCATTCCCGCAGGAGTGTGCTTCCGGGAGCCACGAGGTTGCAAGCAGTGCACAGCCGGAGGTTTGTCTGGTCCAAACTGCTCTAACAGCCAATGACGGACAACGTTCCATTTGTTCTGCTTTGGATCACTGCCTCTCTCTACGAACCATATTGAAACACATTATCCCCATCAAGGCATATGATAGCGGTTAGATGGCGACGACCATCCACCGACCACCCGTTGAATCGGTCTTGGTGTTGGCTGTGGAGGAGACGAATGCAACATGCTGAGGCATACATAGTTAAGCCGTGATGCGAGCTTGCGTGAGCTCGCATGGGTGGGACGGGACTTCCAACATCTCGAAAACCAGAAAGACATGCGGAAGCATGAGTAACTTAGGCAGACATATATCATATTGCTTGCCGTTGTCGATCGGAACCTCCTTGTCTCACGAAGACCACTTTCTTGTCCAAGCTAACGAAGCCCTATACAAGGCAGACAAGCCAAATGAAGAAGGTCTAAAACAGGCTGTTGGGTCCTCCCCCGGTCTAGCTCCAGGTACCCGGGATAACGTTCTCACAGTGTGCCGCGGCCTTGGGTCAGCTTCCAGGGGTAAGATTACATGGGCCCTGTGATAGTGCTGAGTTAAAATGAATGAATCCCACGAAACATCCTCGACTCCAAGCCGCTGGAAGGAACTACCTACCTTTATCTAGCTCCAGCAGTTTGGGTTTGACTCACAACCGTGAGTTATGGAACAACAAATTGTGGTTGGGCCCTAGTGGTTCACCACGTCACATTGTACTGGGCAAGGATCCTGTCTATCGGCATCTGTTACAACGTCGACCAGTAGACATGTGGCACAGCATGGGTAATCAGCATATTTGCATAGACAAGCGTGTGTTCTACTATATTGGGGGCTATTTGAGAGGGAGCGGAATGTGAACTGGGGGCGGATCGAGCTGTTGGACTGCTTTTCTTCTTTACCGTGGACACCAATGCTTTCTGGAACCACAACGACCTCTCCCAAGTGTTTTTCAAGGCCCACTTCAAGGTACGCGCGCAAGCTTGCGTTCCGATCACCCTGTAATTGATCTAAAACGATGCTGATTTGCTCAATCAGCTTCGACTGTAGCGTGAAGGCGTACGGTGCATTGTGTCCTAGGCCGACTCCGGCCCAAAACGCTTGTGAATTCAATAGGGGGCTGGGTCCAAGCCGATTCAATTCTGATGGTGACTGTTTCTGGTTTATGCGCAGACCCAAGCGTGACCACCTTTTGAAGACCGTAACCAGGCCCTTTATCGAGAAGATGCGTCGATCGAGGGCCGTGGCCAGGGAAGAGGACGTGGTGAGGGATATGGCTCTGCTGAATCAAGCTGGTGATCTCTGGTAGGTCATCCTTGCCTAGGACAAATGCTCGTGGAATTTCGCCTTCCAGCGTGTGGCGGAAATCGATGATTACGTATAACTTGCGAGTAGACCTTTTGCCTTGGTCGAACTTTGAGTGAGTGACATGAAGATTAAGATGGACGCACGCAATCTCATAACTCTGCCCGTATACCCCGTCTTGTGGCGGGAAGAATAACAACCTTGACGCATCCCAATGCGTATGGGGAAGCGCATAGGGAACAGAAATTCGCAGATCCGGTGAAGCCTTTATTGATACAGTCCCTTCAAAGAGATACCTCTCTGACTTTGACAGGAGTCCGTGGTCCATAAGGATAGTGTTGGTGATGCTGGAAATTGCATACGGATTGCTCTCCACTTCCGTCCAATAGGACTCGCCGTTCATCAGTATTCTTACACCAAGCCGAACGTAGAGTCCCGGGCCGACCTTCTCGAGCAAAACAAGGATGACTCTGGTGTCAACTTTCTGGTGATATATTGTGTAGAAAACTCCTAGGTGTCGCTCTTTGCGTTTGGCCAAGCGTTTGAAAATTCCTGTCGGTCGTATATTGCCGTTCATATTCAACCCCTTGTTTGTCAGAGTAAACTCCGGAAAATTATCAATGCTCCTTCTGTCGAAAAATCGGAGATGCGTGGTTCCCTCTTCCATGTGCTCCCATGCAGCCCCGAAGTCTGCCGGTGAAGTAGCAAAAAGGTTACAGGAGGCATGCTCCGTCAAGCTTTTCTCGTTCTTCGTTGATTGAAAGTTAACAGGTACCCCCCAAGCAAAGATTGATAGATCGTTGCTACGCTTGATGATTTCCTCTTGGAGTCTGCGGAAGGCATTGTCACCTTCCCCATATATGAGGGGCATATTGACCTCGAATATTCCGAGAAGACAATAAGCTTTATCTTCGGGACGAGTCGTCTGACGAGTCGAGGCCCAGAGCATGCGCTCAGCAATCGCAAAGTCACTCAGTGACCGACGATGTAGAAGGACGTGCTTCGAAACACGCGTGATGCGGTTGATGATTTCCAGGATGTCATTGTCGCTTTTCTCTCCCAGCACGTTCCAGTCTCTGTCGAATAAGAGTACAATCTTGGGCGCAATGAGTTCCTGCAATGTGAATCCTCGTGTGAACCAGCGGCATTTCTCGAGCCCCTCTCGCGGCAGCGACCCGGGGGCAAAATCGACCAGGTAGGCGTAGCATTCCTCGGCGTTTTGGTACCAGCGGTACATGGAATTGATGCTCTCGGTGAGCTCGGCGCTGCTCGACTTGTCGATGCAACAGGTGTCAACCCAGACCCACGGCTTGCCCCTTCTTCGTGCCATCCTGCAGGTATCTTGGATTTTCTTGTATCCAGCCTTGGCTACGGTCGATGGAGACTTGGAGACCATCTCCTGAAACGTGATTTCATCCTTCTCCCATGTGTGCGAAAGTATCGCGTAGGATGGAGCTTGCGACTCGAAGAACTCATGAAGCTCGAGCGTCTCGGTGTTGATCAATCTCATCGTGGCTCTCGTTTGCCTGGATCTGTGTACGCTGGCCTGGGCTTTTGTCGTGTGACTGAGTTTGTGGTGTGTGTTGTTGGCTCGATGAAGTCGATGATCGTGGTCTCAAGAACGGCCCATCGGGTGGTGTTCGAAAGGCGAGCGGAGGAGAGGAGCGAGGGACGGCCTGGAGGCGGGGTTCGCTTCCTAAGAATCGTTTGGAGAGTCAGCCACCATCTCCTCTACAGCGTTGTATTGGACCGAAAAGTTCGCGGGGCTAGGGCGTAGTTCTTCGGTTACCTCTGCAATTGGGCGTCCGCCGGCCCATCCATTCAGTCGGGTTGGGGATGGTCTGAGGCTGGAGTTGCATCGTCGGCTGGTGGTGGCTGACAGCCATTTTCAGGCCCCAGGAATGCTTTCGGAAACAATTGACATGTTCATCGAACAGGTTGCCCAACGTCGTTTGGCTTGGTCGGATCTGATAGCTTAGATGCCTGTCTATCTTGGCTGCTGCAAGCTTGGCCGGTAACAAGATATTGCGGTAACTGCCTTTGCTGTTCAACTGTGGGGATCATCATCGCGCCGACAAGCGGAAATGGAAGGTCTTTCTGGATACATTATGTGTGAGGTCGAGAGTAGCGCAGATGTAGAAAGCGGGATTTCTTGCTGAAAGTTCCATCGTATAACTAATCTGCGGTTGAGTGGATGAATGAATAATTCCATGATGACGACAGTTCTTGTTCAGGAAAGAAACGGAAGAAGGGAAAGAGCCCAAATTGTTTTCAGTGGCTTTACCGGCAGAACAGAGAACAGCGGCAGGCAAACAGAGGGCCTATCGTCGAGCACAGACCATATGCCACACCCACTGAGCCGACTTCTTTCGGGTGTCACTTGTCACCCTAACCCTCTTCTTTACAGATGGACCAACTTCGCCATCCAATCTGATGAACGTCGACCGGTTCCCGGGGCTGGGATGCACGCCATTGAAGCATAGAGGCATTCGCTGTGTCCACAACACATTTCCTTTTATTGGTGCCTTCATCGAACGCTCAAGACCTAACGTCCTAACGAGAAACGCGCGATGACCAGCGGGATGGCAGTCCTGGATGTATCTGCGTCTCCGTTCCTGACGGAGGAGTGAGGACGAACAACACCATGGCAAACAGATTCTCTGACCACTGCTCTTCAGGATCTCAAGTCTGATTATAGAACGAGTCATGATCTGTTCGCTCGACAACTGCAAGGACATTCTCGTTTTTTGGAAGCCAAAATGATGGTGTCGTGTCAGTCCCCGTTGGTCAGTGGCCTCCAGTCACTTCTTGTGTTCTACCATGAGTTGTTATGGTGTCCCGATGGCATATATATCCCTAGACCACCCATCCAGCTCAAACTCCCGATACAGAGCACTGCCATCTCCCACTGTGAACATCAATAACACACTCGATAGCCCCTTCACAGCATATTTCTTGACAACTCGCGACCACCTACTTCCAGCTTTCCAGTGTCTCCAGCAGAAACCAAGACAATGTCTTCCACAACCACCAATACCAGTCTTTTCGGAGGGCCCTCAACGTCTTCTACCAGCTCCTCCAGTTATACCGGCTCCAGTAGCTCGACAACATCCAGCAGCACTAGCACGTCATCCTCGGGCACGTCGTCCACTGGGGCAGGAAGTTCGGGAACGAGCACTACGAGCAGTAGCTCAACCTCTTACAACACTCCCACGGACAAGTCGGGGGTTTCTAACCCTTATTCCTATTCGGGATGGTTCTCTTAGGTTGGAGAATGGAGAGTCGTGGTTTGTGAAGGGATGATCGTTGGGACACGACGGTGGTAGGCTGACAAGATGGTGGTAAGACGGCTGGAAGAGAGAATGGGAACTGTGATGACACAATGATGGATGGGGCTGAAAGACTGGAATCATTAGCAAGGTTGAAGAAGAGCATGCGTCGAGGGGGTAAATATAGGGGTATGTTATTCACCTTATGGACTTCAAGTTGACCTAACACGTATGACCCTTCAACTCCCTGACGTGCCACAACCTTGCCTATTTCTGGGCCATGACTGCGGTTGCTGTGGGTAACAGCCGTCTTGTTCAACATGTTACTCTCCTACAGTAATACCAAATCATGTGATGGTGGGCCAGATGGAGTAGTTTCGTTACTTGTGCAACCTGTTCCTATATGTTTGACTTTGGCCTTCACTGCATCTTACACAGAGGCAGCACATCTCTCAGCGTTACGTTGTTCATGGTTCTGGAAGCAATAGCATGTGAATTCTCCTCAACAATGTCAAGCTCATTGTCAGAATACATCCCCATATCTTGATCAGGCCTCATGTCGGGACCGACAGACTCCGCCCCTGGAGGCCACTTTCCCCGAAATGCCTCGCAATAACAATGGCGACCCAACTAGATAGAAGGCGCGTGCCATTAGAGCCGTGGAGCTAAATATTTAGTAGAGGTTGATGACCTGGTCATGGAGCCTCAGGAGGAATTCGGTTTGGAAAGGGATACGGAGATACCATAGTACGTCTACAGTATTGGGTTCAGCATGGTTTTGGATGGGATGGTGAAATGCAAGTGGAATTTAATCAGCATTAATCTCTGTGAAAGGTCCGCTTAACGGACGCATATGACACTCCTTTTTCCACTCCTTTTTCCACTCCACGACCTCAAGCACGTCAGGTATGAAAGTGAATGAACGATGCTCAAGGTAGAAAATGAAGGACGAATAAAAAAAAATAAAAAAATAAAAAAAGCTCGGCCCGATCAGACTCGGAATCGAACTCGGGATGAGTCGACTCTACACGAGCCAGATGGCACCTACGAAAATACCACGCATTTTCTGGACCCAGCGCACTACCACATAGGCTACTGGACCGTGGTGGAAGGTCTACACTTTGGTGCTTATATGGTCCCAGTAGGTCATGTCTCTGGAAGGGTGGGCTCGTTCCTTCCACCTTCACTTGACACTTCCCTCCAAGTTGTACCTACAATAAGGGAAAACCTGGAGGTACCCTCACATACAGCTCTTCCTTCAGGCGCATACATTCCACAATTTCGAAACAATAAAACACCCTGCCTTCTTATCCTCCAAACCTGCCATAGCGCGCTAGAGGGGTCGTAGAAAATGATCACACGTATGATTTTACAGTTGTAAAATATAATAATTGTAAAATCATCCTACTAGGATTTTAGGTTAAAGATATAACAAGTAGTCAATTTAATATACACAGTACAAATTATCTATAAGCAAATTACTCGTTAACTGTAAATATTTTCTTAAGAAAGTAATTTAACTAAATAGCTATTACATAGCTATATTTAGTTTAAGCCGATAGGATAATATCGTTATCGATAGTGTGTTGTATCCTAAAATCATTTTGAAATATTAATCTATTTTTTTACGAGAAGTAGATCTTATTTACTAATATATTTTTTAATATAATTATTTAGCGCAAGGAAATTTATTTTTAATAAAAAAATAAGTATAAAAAATATTAGAAAAATATATTTTATAAGCAAAAGAAAAGCTAGGGTACTTTCAAATACCTTATCTTATAATTTAAAAAGCCTTTTAGAAGGCTATAGGTTTCTAACCATTTTTTTTCCAGTTAAATAAGTTTAAAAATTTTGGTTACAACGAGGAATCGAACAAGAGTCTAACGATGAAGAACTACTTCATTAACCACTTAGCCACTGAGCTAAATAATTATTTCTGAAGGAAAGGGCTAGTTTTTCTTAATTATAAAGGGGAAGTGCGATATTAAGGAGGAAGGTAGAAGGAAGAACTTTGAGACTTTGAAAATTTTAAACTTTATTAAAAGTAATATAAATGTAAAATTCTAAAGGTTATTAAGAGTGATATAACTGTAAAATTTTATAATTGTAAAATTCTAAGGGTTATTAAATGCGATATAATTGTAAAATTCTATAATATATTAAAATTTATATTAGTTTCAATACCCTTACCTAATAAGTTCCTTGTGATGGCTCGGCTGGCCAGCATTGTTAGTATATGGGATCATCGTCTGTCTTCCCATCTGGTTCCCGCTTTGGCATTGCATATAAGAACCTCCTCTCTTCTATCCGATGTATCTAGCTTCTTCTTCTTTCTTCCTCATCTTTAATATTTTATTACATTCGTCAGATTATTCGTGTCCCTCTACTCGAGATCTACGTGCCGTGACATTCCCTTCTTAAATTTTAATTAAAATATACCTTTAATTATAATATTATTGAATAATAATTAACTTTATTAATAAAATATTCTTTAATTTAAAATATTTTGAATTAATAATTCTTTTTTACAATAAATGATTTTAAACCCAGCTTAAAATAATCCTCCTACTCAAAATGAATTTACTATTTAAAGAGATATTTAAAATAGAAATTATAATTCTTAAATGTAAAATTCTTATCCTATTAAAAATATAGTTAATATTAATTCTAATTTATATTTAAAGACTTACTTTATTTAAAAGCATACTAGCCATGATTTTTACAAATAATGATAATTTTTTATAGATAAGTTGCACTATACGCAATATAATTATAAAAAATTTGACGGTTTTGTTTTGAAGAGAATACTGGGCATTATTTTACAGTTGGAAAATAGACCCTTCGTGGGAAAATAGTCCAGTCGCATGGAGACCATCCGGAAGACCATTTTTACAGATACCGTGTGCGCGCTATGGTGGGTATAGGGAGCTTATTTACTGCAAAACATTCCTTCCTCCCTTTTTTTTCTCTCATATGAATTGCTACAAGTTGGTGCCCTGGTTCTTCGTTTAACCTACTTGCATTCGCAGCGCCGGTTTTGAAACTGAGACACCAACAAGCAGTCCAAAACAGCACCTAAATGAGTTAAACACGAAATGAATTGCTAAATCAAAGAAAACGGCCTAAGAATCAGATCAATAGTCTTTTTGCGCTTATTAAGATAAGGCACGGTTACAGTGGGAGGACTTTGAAGATATTGGCAGTGTATGTGCTGGTAGGGACAAGTGTATGTGTGGGTAGATTTTCTCGTGAATAAGCCAAAAACCCCAGCTTGCATTGTTATCTTTCATTACTATCCAACGCGATATTAACTACAAACACAACTCGCCCTTGACCCACCACAGCAGAACAGAAACTAAACAAGAAGCACCATCTTAAACACCCTCAGTTGGATACAGCACATCAACACAGACGAAAGCTAAGCCTCGTGCGGAAATCAAGACAGAACAACCTCAGGGCTCAGTAATCGGGGCACTGCCGCCGTTGTCGGGCGTAACAGGAGGCGTAACAGGAGGCGTAACAGGAGGCGTAACAGGAGGCGTAACAGGAGGCGTAACAGGAGGCGGAGTCGTGTACTTGATCGCCGGACCAGAAAAGATGCCATTCCACGCAATAGTGCTAGTCACATTCAACGGATCATCCCATCCGCGAAGCTCCAGCGTCAGGACGGTTCCGGGAGCCGGGCATGCAGTGTTGGTTCCGACCAGATACGTGCCTGTAGACGCAACAAGCACGGCAAGGTCGGCAACCTTGGCCAGGTAGGTGGCGGTGAGGGTGACATCCTGCTCGCTCGGCGGGATGGTCGGGGGGTCAGTGGTCGGGCATGATGTGGTCGGGGTTACGTTCTGCAGCAGGTCAAACCTGCCCGAGCCGGTGACGGTGCTGGTGTTGCCGAGGAAGAAGATGAACTGGCAGTTCTTTCCGATGACGTCGAGCGGGAAGATAAAGGTGACTTGGGTTCTGATGTCGGTTTCGACTCCATTAGTGGTGTTGTCGTTGAGATACTCGATGCGTCCGCCCGGTGCAGAGCAATTGGCTTCGCGGGTGAGCCCGTCGTATTGAATGGTTAGGGTGGGCATGAGGAGGTTGACGTTGTTGACCAAGCCGGGGTACCCAGGGATGGGACGGGGAATAGTCAGGGGAGGAGGGTAGTAGGCGTAGGGGTAGTAGTAGTTGTAGGGATAGTCTCCAGTGATGGCGTCGAGCTCGGCAAGGATGTACTCGAGGGACATGATGCTGGTATCACCGATTTCGATGTCGCCCCACGCGAAGTTGCCGCCGGCGAGGGCCTCGAGCTCAGGTCCGGTGAGGAAGCCGGTGTCGAGCCTCTGGGCCTGGACGGAGGCGAGGGCACCCGCAAGGGCGAGAGCTGCGCCGTACTTCATGGTGAGATGATGTGGGCGTAGAGGTAGGTGTTGGATGACGGTCGAGCTTGTGGACTGGTACGGATCAACCAGTGCAACCAGGACCCACGATCCCCAAGAAAGACGAGGATGTGGATGGGTGGGTTTGGGGATCAGCTCTTATACCCATTATTCTCTGCGTGATCGCCGATGCATCGCTTGGATGAGGAAAAGCATGACGAAACTCGCGTTCCAGCCAGCTTTTCAGAGGCACGTATTTCACCGTGATGCCAATCGTTGTCTAATGAGTCCATACCTGGGTAGAGGTTGGAGTGAGTGGTGTTGAGACATTGCCTTGCTGTTAGTCTAGGGGAATGCATTCCAGTCCGTTACCCTTTCGGTGTAAGCCGTTTGCTGGGCATTCTTCAGTGGTATAGGATGAGAATGTGCTTCGGGAGACATTCCAGTACTGTTCAGAATGCTGTGCATTCCGACCCGAGGAGAATGCTTCACGTCCTTGCGTCTCGGATTGGTCCAAACTGGTAGCGCTGAAGCCAGATTCTAGTCCCATACGGAGCCGTTCAATACGGTACCACAATAGTCTGCCGGCAATACAAGGCCGTGTGGGTAGGGCCGTGCCCGAATGGCATTCTTCAGTTGTGCCGACTGCCGTGATCTCATCTTTATCCATGCCTGGCTCATACCCCGGGCTGCGTCTTGTTCCATTCCTCAAAGAACTGATGCCCGTAGTCAGGTATGCACTTGACTTTCTCGGGCGGGCTCGCCTGCCACTGAATGGCATCGTCTTTGTGGCCGTCCCCTCCAACCAATTGGCTCGTGAAGCCCTTGGCTTCCTTGATTTGCTTTCCCTTCTCATCTGAGTACTCGAGGTTCACAGACGGCACCACGGCAATCTTGCCATAGCCATGCCACCAGAAGTCCTTGCAAAGAAGCTGGGGCTCGCCTTGCATACACTCGCCCTTTCTCGGAGCTCGGAAGGTGATCTTCTTCTCCAGGAAGGGCTTCGCGGTGAAGGCTGTGGCTCCGTTCCAGCATGAGAAGACCTGGAAAGGTTGGTGAGCAAAGAAGCGCTCACGCGCAGTGGGCTCGTTCCAAAAGAGGTTCCACGCAGAGTTCCAGTTGCCATCAGCCGGAATATCGAAAAATGAGTCTCCTCCACCCAGTGTCCGGGCAATCCATACGTCATAGAAGGTTGGATCTTGGCCGACATAGGTCCAGTCCATGGCGCAAGTCATGTCGGCACCAAGGAAGCGGCGCTGGTGTACCAGCTCGAGGATATCGTCGGTGCATGCGGCAACGTCGTTAAGGAAGACAACAGTCGTGTTCGCCTCGGCCGGGTAGAGCTTCGAGTTCTTGGGGTCGAGCATGGGCTGCAGCGCCAGATTGCGGAGTTCGGCAAGTTTCGTAATGCGGTCTCCTTGCTTGGGGTTGATATCGCTCGACTTGAAGTAGTATGTTGTGGTGAGTGCATCGAGCTCCGGGCGCAATGCCTCCAGAACCTCGGCTGTGCCGTCGTGGGAGTTACCCTCGATGATGGATAGGGCGCAGCTCTGGGGGCCGAGGAAACGGATCGCTTCGACGATGCTTCCGATAAGGCGGGGCAGCAGGTGGAGGCATTCACGCAGGTCGAGGGCGAAGAAGTATTGGATACCCGATGGATCAGAATCACCCTCATCGTCTTGGACCGCGAGATACTCGTATCGCGAGGGATTGAAGGCAGGGCATTCGAGTCGTGGAAGGTTCTTCTCGTCAGGGTTCATGATCGCGGCAACGTATGCAGTGCGGTTTTCGGACGAGAGGACGGTGGGAATCGGGACTGATACGCCGGGCGGATGCGTGTTAGATCAGGTACGGGACGATATCAAGACGGATGCACAAACTCACCATTGTCGGCGGGCTTGGTCGCGGTTACTTGGGCGACAGTCGTTGTGACAATTGTGGCTGCGGTAGGAGAGGCAATCTGGGTGGCCTGCGCTGGAGCGGACACAGAAGCCTGTGTCCCATTGACGTGAACTCCATGGTTGGGCTTCAGGAAAGATGGCGAGATCTGGGAGAGTTGATCGTGGCCGAGATAAAGACTGAGGACGACCAGCAGCAGGAATGCGGCCTGCAAGGCGAAGAACACCTCCCGACGCATGGTGGCTGCAGCCTAGCGGTCGTACGCGGCGTGGAATGAATGTGGAGGAAGGAGCGGTCTATGAGCACAAGCAAAGATATCAAGCGGGAAACCACGACTCTAAAAATGAAGTCATCACCAGAAAACGCAAAAACAAACAAAACAAAGCGAACAAACGGCACTTCGACGTCGGGAAAGATTGCATTGAGGTTGCGGAATTGCGCCACGACATCGAAACGCGCCATCGCCAGCAGGAGTCCGGCACGCCAGGCATCCCTGATCCCCTAATCAAGGTTAACGGCCCCGCTACCCAAAACAGCAAAGTTCGCCGCCGTTGGTTGCCTCGCTCTGTGTCGCCATTCGTCAACAGCGCTCTTCAGCGGATCATCAGCCGCGGTAGCCGGTGACATCCAGTCGTTAACCGCCCTTGGCGGTGCCGTCCAAACGGTAGCAACCGTGATTCGGCAAAACACCATCAAGGGGCCTCAAATGCAGGTGCTGAATCCTGAAGCCTTGGAGGGCCAGAAATAACCACGCGGGAATTTTGGTGACGCCCCAATCACTGGGTCATCAAGCGACGACAACGGTGGAGAAGCGCGACAAGTGTCGGCGGATATCGACTACGCTTGCCCAAGCCGAGCTTGGTGGCTGACTTCTGAACCAGCGCCGTCTTCGATTTTGTTCTGTTCGGACCAGGCACGGCGGTAAACTGCCCAAGCGGACGTGTTGGAATCGCGGACCGTGGTATAGCGTCCTGGAAATGGCATCGGTGGTGCTTCTCTGGACAGTATTCCCGGTCGTTAGGCCTGCGCTGGGCTGAATGTTGAGATGGGGCCATGGAAAACCGCCCTGGCATTGACGATTGTGATGGCCAACCACCGAGTTTACTATCGTCTCTCTCCCAGCCTGACGGGATTTTGACTCTCTCTGCTCTTCTTTCTCCTTTCCGGTCTTTCATTCTGTCACTTGTCTCTCTTTCAGTCATCTTGTCAAGTCTCCTCCCAGTGTGGCGTCTGCCTGGTCCTGCAGACTGCCCTTCTGCTGCTAATCTTCTCTTTACTTTCGTTATCTTACTTGATGCATCAATAATACCCAACCTCCAATGTTTACTTTCTTCCTTTCCCTGCTGCTCCTATCGAGCATAGGACATTCGTTCGCTGCGAATGTGACGGTTCACTTGGAAGCTCGATCAAGGAACGCAACCACCACATTAATACAACAGAAACGCCAGAATGGGGTCATCGTTACCAGACTTTCCACTATCTTCCTCAGCGGTGAAGCCACAAAGACTCGGACGGCAAACCCAGGCTATGACTGCCGGATCGATCTCAGCGCGAAGCTCTGGGGCTTCTGCCCAACAACAGTCATAGCAGCATCGGACTGTGGTCTTGCTGGCAGTTGCGTGGATAATCATGCGTGCTCCAAGGGATGTGGCTTCACCAACCAAGACTTAACCACATTCACCTGGTACGTACAACCCCAGAGTATCATGTTACATTTCCATGGCACAGGCTGACTGACATCACAACAACAGCAAGGATCCCGGCAACGATTACTGCTCAACCGCCCTCTTGACCTTATCCAACCGAGACCTCGGGGCCTTCACCTACATCGCCTGCGGCAAAGCCCCCAATATCGACCGTTACCTGGCCTACACAACTAATGCCATCACCCCTATCCCCATCGGCGCCCAAGGTACCAGCACTTCCGCAACAGAAGCGCCAGCATCCACTTCGAAGATAGCTTCCGAGACCGCCACCTCCACCTCATCGTCTTCTTCATCCACGAGTGCGGCCCCATCCGCTTCCGGGGCGGAGGGAACAAAGGGCGACTTAAACGGCAACAACAACGGCGGCGGAAGTAGCAGCAGCAGCAGTAGCAGCAGTAGCAGCAACGTGATCAACAACGGAGGCGGAGGAGAAGGCTCACCCAATAACATCGGCGCCATCGTCGGCGGAGTAGTAGGCTCGCTTGCGGTTCTCTGCGGCTCCGTCGTCGCGATCGTTTGGTTACTGAGGAGGAATCGGAAGGAGAAAGCGCTTGCTTCATCGTCTTCATCAGCGGCGGAGAGGGATATGGTGGATCAAACCGGTAGCAGCGATGCTTCCGTGTTGAATGAGATCAAGTACCCGGAAATTTACGGCTCGGAACGGGGGATGGGCGCTCCGACGTATGCGGTGCAAGAGTTAGAGCAGACGGAGTATAGAGGGTGGAAACCACCGCAGGAGTTGTCGGCTATGAGGTCGCCGAGGGAGTTGTCGGATACGTGGGTGAAGAGTATGCCGGTGGAGTTGCCGGCTGGGTCGGTTTATTGGAAGGGTGGGAGCGGTCATGGCAATGTGATATGATGGACGGTGGTGGAAGGGTCGGAGATGCTGCTTTGGTTGCAGGGAGAAGCTACATGGGAGGAGACTAATGAGTGGATTTTGGATGATTCATGTTAGTTTTTGGGGCATTTTTAACTTCTTGGGGACGAGGTTTGGGGAACTTGGGAGGCGAGACATACCCCAGCTGCAGCATGATACCAGGCGTTAGAGTCACTTATGAGAATACAATGCAAAATATTTATGATACAAAAGGTGAGTACGACATGACAGTGTGTCACTTGAGGCTTTGCTCAACCAAAACAATGCTACAAGATTTCTCTTACCGTCGTGAGATTCTGGTGGTGAGAAGTTGGGAGTGTCCGTTGCGATTTGGGTAGTGCTGAGCGGCATTTACGGTCAGACATGGCATTGTAGTAGGTTTCGTGCGTGCTCATAACGGCCATTCCTCCACAAAACCAGCATCAATCACTAAAGGCGCCAGTGGTTTAGTGGTAAAATCCATCGTTGCCATCGATGGGCCCCGCGTTCGATTCGCGGCTGGCGCATTTCTTTTTCACATTTTTTGGTCGTCTCAGTGCACGGGCCATCCTAGACTTTTGACATCTTGCTGCTCACTTGTTTTTAACACCTGGCGGACACTCGTCGATTGTAAAATCGCAGGCAATGATGGGTGACGCGTTGATGCCTGTTTTACCGTCATTGCCTATGCACTGTCTGTTGTTGGTTTTGATTGTCCGTTTATCAGGTTCGGATGTGTAGAAAATGTCGAGTGTCTGCCTTGAGTTTGGGCGCTTCGTTACACATTTTCCCACCTTTTGTCTATGTCATATATCCAGGCTAGAACTCCCATAAGCAGGCGGAATGCAGACGAGGTTTGGTCAAGATTATGAGCGAACGTCAATAGGTGCAACTCATTCCTGAACTGAAACGGGAAATCAGGGTGCACCTCCAGCCACCATTGTACATCAACCTCATGTCTGTTGACGTTTCGTCATCACTTCCAGTATTTCCATGTCACGATAATGGTCAATACCGCCAAGAGCATTGATCTCCGATTCTCGGAATTCAGTGATTTCAGTCCCTCAGTCTAATACTCCCCTTTCTGCCTACCCAGTATCTCCACTCCCTGCTCCTATTATGACATGTTCGTCCCAACTCTGATACATCGCCCAGCCCTATAGCCCAGCCTTACGTGAGTCACTTGATCCCTAAACTCAGGTACCCGTCAGGGTTCTTGCTCAACAGCTGCCAAACACTCGCTGCCTTGCTCCTTGGCACATCGTGAACTGTGTTTCATCCGTCCCAAAAATGGATCTCCTATTTAGCATTGTCGTCTCATTCGCTCTTCAATGGAAACGTCTGATGATAACACACACCGTGTGCAAGATACGTGAACCGGAAAAACCAAATCGCCGTCTTCATCCTTCGTTATGGTGACCCATCCGTGTTACCACAGCAACTTGGTTCTCATGGTGGACTTCTACTCAACACTCATTCCAGGACAACTTCAAGTCTTCTCACAAAACCTTACCAACTCTCAACTATTGGCATCGTAACTTGAGCTTCTGTGACTTCAAGAAGTTGCCGCGATGTACCAGTACAACAACCCCATTCCCAACCATGTGTTGTGGCCGGGATGGGTCGATCCGCACGCAACGCTCATGGCTGAGCCCACGGGCATGCAGTTGTGTCCTTACCAAGCCAGCGAGGAAGACCTTGACAAGAAGGGCAAGAGTAAGATTACCAGCCTGCTCCCTTTCCCAGCCAACAAAGAAATCATGAATAATCAGGACTAACAACCCCTCACCAGGATCACCCCCCGACTCAATCGTTTTCATCGCCTCCAACGGCGTTGGCGTCCCGCGACGCATCGGCCTCGCCCTCGCCGCCGCCGCCGCCGACCCCTACGCCAGCCTAACCAGCCCACTCATCCGGCCGCGCTACCCGCGCTTGGCCCCCCTCGACCTCCCGGACTTCTTACTCCGCGACCACCACCACCACCTCCGTCTCCCCGCGGACCAGACCACTGAGTCCTGGGACATGGTCGTCATCGGCCCCGTCTCCTCCGGTTTCTGCTATCAGATGGGCTGGCTCGAGCGCATCGAGGGTCCCGACGCCATCAGGTCTTGGTTCCGCAAGCGCATGGGTCATCGGTATTTCAGCTGGAGCGCATGGCAGGAGGCGCCTATCTTGGACGGCAGGGCGACGTATGAGATTGAGGCAGGAGTGCCGGGGATGCGGTATATCGTGTTGTTGTGTGGGAACAGGGAGACGGCGTTGGCGGCCGAGAGAATGTTTCGGTATACGGATTTGACGGTGGGGGTGAAAGACAAAAAATGTCCGTGGGGCGGGATGCCGGATCAGAGGGGGAAGAAGAGGTTGGTGACGAGCTTTAAGGTGGAGTGGGAGGGGTATAAGGATTGGTGGGAGCCGAGGAGGTGGGATCAGAGGGGGTTCCCGCTGCCGCCGGATCGGGAGAAGGAGAGGGAGTTGAGGGATGTGGTGTATCCGAGGATTAAGGGGACGGAGCCAGAGGAGAGGGTGTTTTGTTGGCCGATGAGGTTGGGGAAGCCGTATGGTCCTTATTGGCAGTCCATTTGAGGGGTGGGTTGAGCAGTCGCTTTGTGTTGGGGGAGTGGCAAGCTCCTGCAGCTCGCTTGGCTACATGTTGAGACGCTTAGGCCGCATTGCTTGACTACGTAGGTTGCTTGGAGGACCATTGCATGGCGAGGGCATGATTGCATGGCGGAAGGTTTATAGCATGGCGTCTTGGAGCTTCTCTTTACAGGATGTGTTTGTATCAGACTCTTGCATCAGCGACAAATTTGTTTGACGGAACGAATCAAACAGGCTTCAAGTCGTAGGCGTGCAAGTGGAGAGAGGGTGGCGTCTTGCATCATTGTTCGTTCTCTTCGTCAGTTGTTTGGTCGGTTATTGCTCGGCTTCAGGGTTCTTCAAACCGCCTCTGCCATAGTAAACGGCAGGACTGGAAAGAGGGATTGGGTTGTAGGATTGAAGACTTTGGGTGGTAACTGCGGGTGAGCGTAAGGCACCACCAAAAAGACAAGAGATCTCGACAGAAGTGGAAGGAGCAATGGGAGGGTCTTGATATTTCGATAGTTCTAGAAAGTTGGGAATCTGAAGGATACCCCACGAGTGCCACTTCCTCGTCCCCATTTGCTCTTGCCATTCATGTTGTCCGTTGCCTTCTAACCCGCCAGTTCAGTACAGTGACTGTTGCAGAGAAGCAGGAAGCCCCTGCTATATTTGGGGTGTCAGCAAGACGACGGAGAAGATCCTCGACACGGCACGCATGGCTGCGGCTGCTTATCACCTCAAAGCCGCGGACATGTTCCCGGTGTTCACCATGGCACTCCTGACAAAATTCACTGGGTCATACAAGCTTCCTTATGACCCGTTATTGATCGAGACGAGGGTCTACAAATAAAGGTACCTAGCTATTTGTGAGAGGCGTTCTATCCATCAAAACGAACACGACAAGCTTTCGTCCATGGAAGCGGACTCTTACTAGTGGCCTTGACACAAAGGTTGGCAATTTGCATGCGCTATTTAGACTTTGAAGAGGATGGCAAATGGAGGACTTGTGCGAAGACTCATGAAACAAATCCGGAGTCTCCGAAGAAGCGTTTGTTCTGATGGAACAAAATTCGGCACCTTCTCTCGGCTGTAGTCATACCTACTAGCATGCTCATCACGTTTACATGGAGTCAGTACCTTGGAAATGACTATTGGGTGGAGGTACCCAGTCCCCCTTTTTCCTTGCTCAAGAGTCATGTGGCATGTCTGTTTACTTCAATATGCTATCGCCACGATGATTACCTGTACCTAGTCGTACTCACTTTGGCGATGAGTCTTCGGTTATTAGTCCATCACGCCACGGGCAATGGATGGCTCATTAATGCAAACATTTCAGGAGACATGATCTATAAAAGAGCTGCTTCCCCTTGGTCCATCAATTTCAGAACTTGGAATCTACTCAAGAGGCACCAATACCCCCAGTAACAACTTCATTCACCAGCCCGCCCAGTCCCTAGTCAGTATTGACCCTCGAGCGAGCGAGGAGCTGGACTTACCATGCAATTGTTGTGAGTGAGGAAAGTGCTTCACCGTTGTCGTAGTCTTCGAACCTTCCGTGTGTGCCGGTGGTTTTTGAGGTTCCAGTGCCAACATAGATGCATGGCAGATCCTCATCTTCGCCATCCTCATCATCAACCTGATCCTCATCCTCTCCATCATCACCATCAACTTGATGCTTCTTCTTCTCGAGGATCAGAAGGTAGACAGAAAAAGCGGGCTCGTCTTCGTAGGCGAATTCTGGTAACGACTTCAATGTCGCTATGGTAGGAGGGGTTGGAGACTGAAGGATTTGTTCGAGGCTTTGATCGAAGTTCAAATCTACTAAGCTGGAAGTACGTTTCCCAAAGTACTTCTGTGGTAGGGAGGTGTTGCTTAATCTGCAATGGACGCTTGCGGGCATATTCATAATACGCCTTGTAGGCTTTGCTGATAAACTGTTCTCCGAATGTTGGGTTTTGTGCCATGTGGTGCAATGTCGTTTTCGTCCTTGATCTCTTCGTCGTCACTCTCTTCCATGTCGTCCTCGCTTTCCTCGTAATCGCTCATCTCGTTATCGCTCTCCTTATCTTGTCTGAATCCGTTGTCGCTGTCTCCGTATCGTAGTGCAACGGTTGCTGCTGCTGCTTGGGAGCGATCAATAGTCCCATGAATCATTTGATTGTGAAGATGGCCCTTTTCGCCATAAAGCACAAAAACACCCAGTGCTTCAAGAGCACCCAAGACGTCTTACGCAAAACAAATTTGACGCCGTTGATCCTGCCCTCGGCAGTGAGGTGCTACCCCAACGTTCAGTCGGTCATAGCCGCTGTCTGGGACAAAGGCATCCACGCCCAAGTAGATTTAGTAGCGCCATATCAGCGAAAATTCCACGATCTAATGGCATTTAGTCAAGTTACAGTCCGCAAAGAATTTGAAGGGTGGTGCGCTTGGTCGAAAGGTGATGCATGGAGTAAAAAGGGGTAGTGCGGTGAGTCCAGCTCTTACGTAGGTATTTTGCCTCTCCAGTCAACAATGACTGACGGCTTTGAAACAAAGCTGAGATTGAGAAGATCAGACGATGAACTCTATATGCCCTGTTTCAGAGTTTTGTCAATAACTCCTCACCTATTCTAGTTTTATAGGCTACCTAGATATGCGCATATCTTCCTATCGTCGGGTCGCTTTAATTCTCTCTGTTACGAACTCTCGTTTCAGATTCAACTCCGCTTACATCTATTGTCAAATTCCTATTGTTGCTAAATTCTACGGTCCTATTCATCATTCAGTGAGCACCACGCCAAATAGGTGTTTGTGTCTGCAATATGTAGAGGTACTCAATAGACTCGGCTATTGTACATTCCTCACACTAGGTTCTACAAGTCTTCCGACACTACAGGTATAAATCCCCCCCTTTCCTTTCTTTCCTTCTCTTCGATCTTTCTTTCTTCAGCCGAAGTTGAGCTCAGATTCTTTTTTTTTCGATCGTCAAAGACAGTTCCAAGTTTCGAATATTGCCTAGCTCTACCTCTACATCTTTCAATTTCGACAGAACTTTCTTCGAACTTGACTACATCTCTCGAGTTTCGGTCAAAAGTTCAAACATCACAGACAAAAGAATCAACCATTCATCCAAAACCCCTACCTCTATATATCACTCCACCCCAAACTTCTTTCTCAACATTATCCAAGATGGATAACATCAACTTCCCCGCTCAGCCTCCCAACCCTCCCGCCGAGTCTCTCGGCTCTATTTCATCTGAGGATGCACCAAGCGGTGACCTCGTTTTCCTGGTGGGCCCAGCCCAAGAAGAGATCCTCGTGGATCTGATCGGCCTCCGCGAAGCCTCGTCTGTCTTCGCTGAAATCCTGGCGCCCTACGCCATGGAAATGCAAGGCATTTCCTACCCCGGGTCTGGCTCTGCCTCCCCGCTTCCCCGGGAGATCGCTCTCCCTGGCGACGACGCTTTCGCCATGAAAGCAATCTTTTACGCCCTCGCTTTCCCCGGCCAGTTCATCCGGCCCGCCACCCCCGCCGACCCTGCGCCTGGCCCGAGTGCCAGAGAATTTCTCCACCTCGCGGTGGCAATCAAGAAGTACAAGTTGCAAGACAACTCGTTTGTGCCGTGGCCCCGCTGGTTCGAGGCGGTTGTCGACAAGGTCAAGGCCAACGGAACGGCCCAGGAGATGGTCTGGCTGGTTGCTGCTGCGTGGGCCTTGGGCCAGAGAAGACGGTTTGCGGAGCTTGGCCTGGACCTGATGGTCAAGCACGAGGGCAGGGCTGGAAGCTATTTTCGGTTCTGCGAGAGGGATGAGGTCGTGCAGAGGGCTCTGCCTTTGAAGTTTTGGTGTAAGTTTCATATATCTGTGTCATTGGTTCCAATGAGAGGAAGCTAACTCGTTTTGATCTGCTTTTCTAGGCCTTATCGATGGGCGCGCGGCGCGTTTGCACAAGCGGGTCGTGGACCTCGTTCGCTCGAGGGCCCAAGATGACGGTTGCGGTTGTGGTGGAAGGGCGGAGGTCAACAGCTCCTGGGCAAGCGTCTATGACGAGTACGGCTGGATCGCGGCTGTTCCGCTGAGCGAGTTGCTTGGAGCGGCTGAGCCGCTGGCTGAGCAGGAGGCGGCTAGTGTGGCAGAGGAGTGTGATTGCATGGGTGAGAGGGACTTGGGACCGACGGCTGTCAAGGAGGAGCTGGAGAAGTTTAAGAGGGAGGCGAAGATCTGTGTTGAGTGCGTGCAGATGGACGAGGGCTCTCATTCGGTTGAGAACTCTGTTTACCATTAAATTCTCTTTGATACGGTGCAGTAATGGACGAAGCAAAGGAAGCCAAGCGAGTTTGGGTGGTTTTTACCTTGCTCTCAATAAAGAAACTTGTTTGTTTTGTTTCGAACTTGCTTTGCCTTGACATGTTTACAACCGAACCCGTGAGATTGCCATTTTTTCAGGCACGTAATACCACAAACGTTTATTAGCCGTATTTGCAGAGACACAAGAGAAGGACCTTTGAGAAAGGACAATGAGTTATATGGAAGAGGAAAGATATTTGGGGTCATCGTCAGATCACTTACTTTTTCCAACCAGAAACCTCCTACTACCGAAGCGGGAATATAGGGAAGGCGTGAAGGCTTTGTAGGGGGTTTCAAGGGTCGGTTCGCATTAAAGCGAAGGCAGGTCACAAAGGGTTTGCACGTCAACTACGGTTTGCACTCTACGCGGCACCTGATTGGTCAGATTTGGGTATAAAATAATAAAAGCTAAAGACCCCTATAATAACCTTCTAGAAGCTATCATAGGGGACTTTAGTTAATGGTCTTTCTAATAGTCTTTCTAGCGGTCTTTCTAATGGTAGTCTAAGGGAAGACTTTGACTTCAAAGTCCGGATGAGGGCATTCACACTTCGAAGCGCGCGAAAMKTTTCGCGCGACAGAAAAAAAGCGACCGCCATCGGAATCGAACTGGCGACATCGAGAGCGAGAGCGACGACGAGAACCATTAAACCACTGGCCCAATTAATTAATACGGCCTTCGATAACCTCATTAATATAGGGGGAGCGTTGAATTCCGGGAAAGAACTATCGGCAAAATTTTTTTCCCAATTTTTTTTTTGGCTTTTAGACACTTTGGGAATTTTAGGAAGGAACGACCAACCAGCCTTCTATAAGAGACCCCTAGAGATCTTTAACTTTAGCAATGTCTTTAGGGAATAAATAGACTCAACCAATCAAAAATCTCCCTAAATACAAACTCTAATTTGTCTACAAACTCTATACAATAGAATTATCCTTTAAGCCCCCCGCAAAGGCTTCACGAACTCCCTATTTTCCCGCTACAGTAGTCGGCCAATATATAGACCGAAGATATAGGTACCTCTGGACTTCACTGAATACTAGGGCAGTCATGCTTCCTACAGAAAGGTGGTGGGCTGGACCCACTAACGACAAGACAAGTTGACGGAGGTGGAAAGGCGATGAGAGAAAAGGGCTGTGTGTTGGAAGTCCGTGCCCTGGGCCGCCCATTCACTGGCCTTGCCCATTCACCGGCACGGGCACGCCCTTCCAGGTATTTAGGCCGCCCTGGTTTCCGTTTCTCCTCTTCCGTTAGACAACTCCAGAATCAAGCCCTTTTCGCTGTCGCCAACCTCCAACAGGTTATGAGCCCTCGCGCATCGCGCGCACCCTTTCGCAAGCTATTCTAGCCTCCTGCGCCTTCCATCTACGGGGGTGCAGGAGGGCAGCAACTCCCATCAAGAAGAAAGGGCGACATCGCTATCAAGAACGATCTCATCAAAAGATTACCCTTTGACTAAAACGGTTACAACCCTACCCTCGCGACCTCGACGTCAACAGACTGACAGCGACCAACCTTATTCTTCGACGTTAACTCAACCGATAAGAAACCCCAGGAACCTCGACGTTGCATCGCAACCGATAATAATTCTACCCTTTGACCAAAATCACCAAAATGGTCACCTTCTCAACCCCAGATCTCATTAGAAGATCACTCTTTCCAATAACCAAGATGGTTATCTTTCCTTTGACCAAGATGGTCACCCTTTTTCATTCACCAAAACCAAACTCAACCAAACTCAACCAAAGTCAACCTTCTCATCTACCCGGCTTTCTTTCTTTCACCCCACAAAGTCCAACTGCTTCGTCTTTTTGGCAAACTACAAAGTCCATTCTGCTTCGTCGTTATAGCAACCTGAAAGTCCATCCTGCTTCGTCTTGGTGGCAGCCGACAAAGTCCACATACCCCCGTGGCATCGACAAAGTCCATCCTTTCAACGATGGCAAACCCCCCCAACCGATCTAAAGAAGCCCAAAGTAGCACCCAAAGAGAAGAAGCGAACTTATTCACCAACCCCGATCCCAAAGAATCAACCAAGGAGATGATAGGAGGAGTAAAAGAAACCGAGGAACCGATCCAAATCACAGTCCCACAAAGCCAGGAAAGCCGGAGCCCGATTGTAGGCCCATGCCAGAGAGCACGAATGGAGCCATGTTGACAATACGATAGCGAACGTGAAAGTGCCGGAGGACAGATAGAGGAAAGGAGAAGGAGATGGAGATACCCTCAATTCACCCTTTCGGGAAAGGATTTCACAATGTAAATAGTTAGAGGTTTTCTTCGGAGCCAGGTCTCGTCAGGCCGGCCTACGGGGGTGTGTTGGAAGTCCGTACCCTGGGCCGCCCATTCACTGGGCCTTGCCCATTCACCGGCACGGGCACGCCCTTCCAGGTATTTAGGCCGCCCTGGTTTCCGTTTCTCCTCTTCCGTTAGACAACTCCAGAATCAAGCCCTTTTCGCTGTCGCCAACCTCCAACACTGTGATTCTGATGATGTCTTGGAAGAGGAGAAACGAAAACCTGGGCAGCCTACTAGTGTCTGGAGGGAGTCCGGTGAATGGGAAGCCCACTGCAGTGATGGGCGTCCAGGGCACGGACTTCCGACGCAAGTGAATGGAAGGGAGGTGGGACAGACCCCACCGCAACACATACCTTCATCGCTTTCAACCTTCCACCTCCACATCCTTCTTTTTTCTCCCTCTTTACAACCACACCACCTTTGATCACCAAAACAAGCTCAAATCAATCGCACGTACGTGAATACTCATCGCATCAGTCACCCGAGCAGGTTGCTAACATTTCTTTTGTAGTTTCTTCACCAAGGAACCTCACATCAGTTGCGCGCATCGCGCACACGATTTCCAAGATGCCACCGTGGGCTTTAGATGCCACGATCGAGTTCACGGGCAGTCAGCTACTCCATCTCAATCAAAACAACCAAGCCTATGAAGAATGGGAAGGCTTCAGCGACACTGATGGCAACTCGGACAACGATCCTAATTCTGCTTCAATTCACGACGCCCCATCCCAGCCCGCCAGCAACTCCGTGGATCCAGCAAGCGATTCAGAAGACGACGATCTATTTGATCCTAGAGATGTAATTCCCAACCCACCCTCTGGCGCCATAACCCCCTCCACAACAATCGAAGGCCTTCAAGAATCGGTCAACAAGTGGGCGCTTAACCATGGATTCGCCGTGAACCGTGGGCAAGGCCGTGGCACCAAGCCCAGAGTCCCAGCCAAAGATTACACCCGATACCATGTCTTTTGCGATCGGTTTGGCCAGCCGCGCAAATCTACTGCGACCGTTCGAAAGACTGCTTCACGCAAGTGTGGTTGCAACTGGAAGGCAGTGGCAAAGAAGGACAAGAAGGATGGCCTTTGGCACTTCCTTTTACATGACAAAGCAGACCATCAAGTACACAACCATGGCCAGTCTATCCAACCTTCTGTACACCCTCAACATCGCAGGCTGAAGCCAGACGTTTTCGAGACGATTGACGAGGCTTCCACGTTCAACGATATACCAGTACCTGCCCGTGAGGTTAGCTCCCTCGTGCGGAAGAAATTCCCGTGGTCCGTACACACAAGGAAGGATATTTACAACGCGCGCGCGCGTATCCGCCGTCGCAATCTCGATGGTTAGACTCCGACTGGGGCTGGACATGACTCTATGTAAGAGCCACTCATATTTAGAGGAAGCCTAGATACACCCACCCCTTTCCTATAGACACCCACTTTTCTTATAGATACCCACCCTTTCCTAGATGGCAGCTGTCATGTAAATTATCGAGTTTTAGCGGTATTTCTGGCCGTTTTGAATGGTCATAAACATTTGAATCAACCCCCCATATGACCCAGGTGACCATATGACCCAGGTGATTCACATCCTCTCTATACCTCCCCATAACTCAAATTTAGCGATATATTCATAGTATTTAATTAACCGCCCTACTCAATTAATAGTATTTGTAGACGATCAAACTCGATTAATTTAAACAACTAGGCTACTCACTAAACTCGAAATCGCTACTAAGAGAGGAAAGTATTAATAATATCTCAATAGGCGTATCTTCCCTTCCCTCCTCCCCTCCTTCACTCTCCTTCTACTATACCTCTCGAATTCTCTCTACCCAATACTAGGCTAACTCCTCATCCTCCTCCTTATCCTCCTCCTTATTAACTACCTCGATATAACTACGTACCTTACTCTAGGCGGTATCCCTAGTATCTATCTCCTTAATACTATTACTTACTTCGTATTTAGAATAGTTATAACGTACTAATACCTTAATAGGAGTTATATTCTTAGATTTGCCGCGGGGACCCTTAGCCTAAGTCTTCTTCTTCTTACCTTAGGTCACTTAGGCGGGTGACCTATTAGGAAGAATAGTTTCGTTATTAAATAGACTACCCTACTTAGGAGGGCAACTTTTTAGTATACCCTTAGCGGCTAGGCGAAATCGTAGATATTTATTTACTATATTTTAATATAATTATTAGTATAGGGAGGTAATAGAGGGAAGGATAGGGTAATTTATACGTCGTTAATTAAAATACTAATATAGATAGTAGTTAGCCTTAATAACTAAAACTATCTTACCCTCTTCTTTCTTAGCCTCTATCTTATAAGTATAGGGTAAACTATATTAGGTTCTGAATTACTTAGTATAAAGTCTAAGAATAGTATTAAGGAGCCTTATAGTTAGGAGGGTGGTTTAATATTATTAATATTAATTATTAAATAGTTTATATACTTAAGTAGTAATATTAAAGGGGGTATTACCTACCTAAAGGCGCCTAACTTAATCTATATATATTTATAAGGCTAAAGATATAATAACCTCCTTAAAATAAGTATAATAGCGTAGAATATATTAATTAGAAGTATAATATAAATTTACTAACCCGCTGCGGGCGGATAAATTATACGATTTAAACGAATTATTATTAGATTTATTTAGCAATATAATCCTTTACTTATAGTTAAAGTAATATTTAATATAATAATTAATTTACTCCGTCTTGTAAAGGAGTAAATTATTCGTAATCTATTTGACGATGGCTTCCTATGCTTCCCTGAATTACCGATGAAATAGTAATTAAACTTCTTCAAATTCCGTGACCGACGGCGCGTAGATTATATATTACTATATATAAAATAGCTTTGCTTTAGTATTAGCAATTTTAATAGGGAGCGGACTTAGCCTACCCTACGTTCTAGTAGCCGTTTTAACCTTCTTATATATACAGCGTAACCTATTAATATTATTTTAATTTCATTAATCTATTACCTTATATTATAGTTGCTATACCGCCGCTTCCTCGCTATTTGAATTATTATTACTACTCTCCTCTTCGTTAGACCTTTTACTTTCTTCTTACCTATCCTCCTCCTACCCGTTATTATCTTGCTCTATACGTTCCTAATTATCTTTAAGGTATTTAATAATATTATAATTAATATACTATATATATTATTGACGTTAAGTGTTTAGGAATATTCGGCCGATTGCCTTAATTAATTAGGCATCTCTATTAGTAATAATTACGTTTGGTACAGGGATATTGAATTTGTCGATAGTCTTTTTAATATACTTAATTAATTAGCTAAACCCTTCGTCCCTCTCGTTATTAATAATTACTTAAAAGACCGGTATTAAAGACTTTTTAAGGGTAAATATAATACCTTATACTATTAATATATAATACCGGTTAATTTTATATATTGTATTAAGTAGTAAGTAGTATAGGTATCGCCTCTATATTCTCTTTTACTTCCGCGTAAGCTAAAGGGTATAGCGTATAATATTAGGCTCCTCCTTATTATTATTGTATTCGTTACTACCGTCGTTATTACCTCCCTCCTTTTCTCTATTGTATAGATCGAATTCGAAATACTTAGTAGTAATAAATTAGTTATTTTTGAGTAGGCGAATAAATATTTAAGTATTTTTATACCTATTTCTTTCTACGCATTTTAGCCTTTATTGTATATTATCTAAATCCTTATAAGTAAGGAATAGTTTAGGGAATTTATTTTTAATATTTATATAGATATTTTATATTGTTAGAGACCGTTGTTAAAGAAGGTTGTTAATATAATAGAGGTATTTATTATTGAACAATTTAGTACGAAATATTAAATAGCCGCCTAAGAAGTGCAATAGAGGGTGCTTTTAATATATAAAATTCTTTGCCCGTACGGTATAGTAGTAGTCGTTCTTCTTAAAGGATTGGATAATTATTTAGAAGGGGTATTCGGGCGTAATCTTTCTATTAATCGTACGTTGCTTCTTATAAAGGTTCGTCGGCTAATTTAATTTTAATTTAATATAATCGTACTTTAATACAACGTATTAAGGGTCCTTTATATTAGCCTTCTATATAGGCGAACTTTTATTAAACGTATCGCTTCGTTTAATAACGAAGCTAAAGTAATAGCGGCGATATATTTCGATAATATAAATATAGGCGTCGGCGAAGGAGTTTTGGAGTAGTATACTAAATATAGGGTCGTTGGCGGGTACGGCCTATTCGGCATCGCTATCAAAAGAGGTATCGTTTATAAATATAGCCGACGAGGTATTTGAATCGTAGCGACGGCGAGGTTGTATAGAGGGGGGGGCTTTAACAGATATTTAAATTAATTATTAGCGACTTAAAGCGATTAAATATAATTATAGACAATTAAGGGTAATTAAAAACGATTAAAATTAATTGATTTAAATTAGATTATATACGTTGAGAGTATTATTGAGGGTATTGTATTAGCGGTATGCGACGTATAAAAGGGTAGTATAAAGGGTAGTATAAAGGGGTAGTATAAAGTGTTAAGTTGAACGTGCGAGAAATGCGAAAAATTTGACTAAGTTAGAGCAATGTTTCAATGTATTGAAATGATGAAATTTAGCGGGTAAAAACGGGGTTTACGATGTCAGGTATTATACAGCTAACGGTCCCACTATTTTATAGATTCCTGGAATTTCCTGGGTGTCTATAGGAAAGGGGTGGGTGTATCTAGGGTTCCTCCATATTTACCTACCCATGACCATACTGACGAACCAGGGATAGCATCTTTGCGTTTGGCACCAGCATTGCGTAGCCGGAAGCCTCGCTCAGTCTCTTTGTAACCCCGTCATACTTGCCAAGCGACTGTCAGCCAAGCGACTGTCAGTCAAGCGGTTACAGAAACCCAGGCCAGTCAAGTAACTGTGCTAGAGCCAGACTCCAAAGTTAACCAAGCGGTTATGGGAGACCCAGCCCAGCCAAGCGGATGAGCCAGAGTCTGAACAATCGACAGTTAGAAACCGGTTACACACAAAAGATATAGTGGAACTAGTTCACAAGCGGATTTGCCAGCCCACTTCCCCGAGGTTACGCGCAGTGGCCGTGTAAGCAGACCCAGGTAGATGGCTGGAGAAGCTCTCCAACCAGTATGGGTATACATCCATGGATAAGTCCAGCAAGTGCTCAAAGCCATGTAAATTATCAAGATATTACTTCATGTGCTTAGTAGCATGGTCATTTCATAGCTTTTGAAGCTGACGGAGGGATGTGCAACGGGTAATAGACACTTTCGTGCTGGTGGTCCGGCGAAGGTGGATGTTGTTTTTCTAGGTAGACCCTTCACATACCTTGCGACTTCCCATGCGTATCCTGCGAATTTCGAGATCTTTCATTCATCAACTACCACGACTAGAGTACCGTCCAAACCGTCATATCACGAAGTCAGTAGCGCTTAGATACTAGGGACTGCCAGTTATTCAGTTCTTAGTTTGTAGCTGAACATGCGAGAGCGAGGCTAGTATGATGAATGCAATCCTTACCATGCTCCATAGAAAACTGCGAAAGGTACTTGTGCTGGGCGCTGTGAGAGTGGCAGACTGGGACGATCAACGAATGATTAGTTAAAGGACTGAGGAACAATACTACAAGGTGGCCAAAAAGATGGGGGTGATTGGGGAGAAGGAAACGAAGAGCCAAACGACGAAGACGAGCCCCGTATAGACGACCATTCATGCCCCTCCTGGATGGCGATGGCGGCCTGTCTCCCTGGCCGTGTACAGGCGAGTCTTCCTGCCGATTCTGGGCGCTGTAGGTTTCCTTTTGAAGGGACGATGCCTTCCCTCTCGCTCGACAGGCGCCTTCCTCCCAACTGTGGTCCTCCTGCTTATCCGGTGTGAACATGTGATGGCGGGGCATCCTTCGCCTTCGCTCCCGACTCAATGGTGGAGTTCCATGAACGGTCACCCGTCGAGCACGCCAGATCTTATGATGCGGTTTATGGGGACAAAGCAACCGCATGCAAGCCTCAATGCAAGAAGTTATGGCCAAACAAGGAGATTGGAATGTGACGTGTAGCAGAAGGGTGATGGGTTTGGCAGTTTACCGTCAGCACTGGACAGAATAGACAGTTATTCTCATCAAGATTATGCCCAAGTGGGCCTTCAAAGACAGCTGACAGAAAACGGGCGCTAGAGCAAACCACGGCGAGACCTGGGATCGTGATTGATAAGTGAGTGAAAAGCTCATTTTCTATTGCATGCTATCTACCACAGGAAAAGATATCCACTTGAAGGATTCAGAGCGTCAAGGCTTGCCCCCAAGCTTTGAGAGGATGGTAAGACCAAGCCTTGACGACCTGAACCTCCGAAATACACATCTTCCCTCAATTTCCCTCCGCCACCTCCATCTTTCCCCAACAAAGACTATGAAAAATCCGTTGCGTTCGTCGGCTATGGGCTTTTATCCCTTCATATGTAACATTGACTCCGTAGTCTGCATCCAGTTCCTCCTTCGTCCGATCCGCTGATCTGTTTCATCGTAATTCGGGTACATGTCCAGGGCCGAAACATTCCCAATTATTCTTCATCCATATCAGTGAAAACCGGACGAAGCCGGGGGGTAACCTGGATACAGCCTACAGAGCCGGGAAGAGATAAAAGCCCCCGCAAAGCGCAACGGTTACCCCCAGCAAGTATGCCTAGCGCCGGTTAGCTGAAAGTTGTTGTACCCTGGAGCCCAGTGAAACCCCAGCCCCTGACAAGAGAGGAGGAGTCTCCGTAGTTGGGGAAGATATCTCCACAGTAGCTCACTGCCCAGATATCATCACACAATCACGGAGACTCCTCCTCTGTTGCGAGGACGTGGAGATGGACAATCCGGTTCAGATCCCGGATGTGCCACGATTCAGCGCGCGTCCAGCAACTTCAAGGAAACCCCCTAGTCATATGCTCTAACGCGTGGATTTGTTTATCAAAGCAGTATGCTTGCTTCGAATATGCCGCCTCAAGTTGTCGTTACGAGGGTAGGTCTTCGGACAAGCTGGACAACGATGTGTTTCAATCTCTTCCGAGTCTCGACGACGGTGTGTCTTCCGGTGCCGTTCTAGGTGTGCTGGAACATAAAATGCTTTCTGGCATCCATCTTCTTCGCACTGGTAGGTTTTCTTGTGGCACTTCTGGTGTCGCCTGTCATGGTAAAACAATGTCAGAAACTGTCCCTAACTGAAGGATGACGGAGCATGGAGGGAGACCTACTTGAGCTCTTTTTGACTGGGTTTTGTAACCTTGCAGCTGGGATAATCGCACACGAACTGATCAACGTTCCAGCTGATTGGGCTTGTCGACGAGTTGCTTCCGGTACCTGTTTGCCATGCCATGTCCGGAGTGTGTGCCGTGCTCGTGCTACCGGTGGTTTGCCGTCCAAAGGGGCTCATACAGGAACAGGTGTTTAGCCCAAGCTGAAGGTTCGTAGCCGGTTGCTCCTCATTTGTGGTGGAGGTGTACTGAAGGTCCCAAGACTGCATCGGCATGTCCATAAGCGGTGATGAAGGCAAGTCCAGCTGCATCAGTGGAAGACCTTGGATGATTGGCCTCGAGCCGGAACTCGGAACCCATGTGAAAACGTCGGCGTCGCTTCCAATCAGTGTGGTTATCTGCTGAAGTGGTAGATCAGGGTCGAGATGCTGCCAATCAAGGCCATTGTAGGCCTGGCTTGTCTGGTAGACTGCATCGCATATGTTCTGAGGACTCGGCAGAGTGTCCGGAACATTTCCGTCAAGATGAGTCCCTGAGCCTTCATAAGGCAGATATTGTGGCACCCCTTCGTAGGCGAGACCCTCGAGATTGTTGCTGTAGCTGTTGTTGTAGTATGT
Source organism: Neurospora sp. CHS-2018a (assembly GCA_009802275.1). Taxonomy (NCBI): domain Eukaryota; kingdom Fungi; phylum Ascomycota; class Sordariomycetes; order Sordariales; family Sordariaceae; genus Neurospora; species Neurospora sp. CHS-2018a. The sequence continues at coordinate 41,906 of RAKG01000017.1, read as the reverse complement.
GTTGTTGTAGTATGTGTTGTTGTAGTAGCTCTTGTTGGTGTCGTCAACCTGGGAAGTCCCCTGTCTCAGATCCCACCGTGTCGTTCCATCTCCTTCTCCCCCGGTTCCCCCCAGCTGACCAAAAGTAGGATTATTTGCCAAATCAACGCTTGAGAACAAGGTGTAGCTACAGCCCAAGGGCCCTGTGAACAAGAGGTCGTCGCTACACCCTGTTCTCAAGCTTTGATTTGGCAAGTAACCGCTAGCTTGATCACTGTAACATTGCCAAATGCTTTGGTGCCTGGTGGGGGGTTATAGCGCCCCCACCGGTGCGCTTCGTGTTGATTGGGATTGTGATCCTGTGCGGTTGAGACATTGATCAGTCTTGGTGGTCTCGTTGTTCCCAATCAAGGGCCAGGCAGAATTGGGGGTAGGATGCCTACCGGAGGGGAAGGGATTCGTGCTCCCAGAATGATTGGTGGAAAGACGGGAGTCGCCCTCGACTGAATCCTGTCGTCGAAAGGAGCAACATCAATCCAGCGAGGCCTACTGCCCCTCATATATCTTTCTGATTGCTCTCAGACTTGCCAGTCCTGGGCCGACCCTGTTAGGCATCCCACCTCCTGGCGCGGAGGCCTGTTGAGAGGCATGCTCATCAACGGCATGATGCATGCATGATGCAGCATTCCGGGTGGTATCCGGAGCCTGCCTCAACATCTGTCTGCTATCATTGGACGCAGTGGCTCAAACGTGGGATTCTAAGATCCACGGATGGACGCAATGGAAACATAGATGTTAAGGCGCAGCCAATTGTGGTGAATAGGGCGGCGAGCGGTCTTAAGCATAAACCGAACACGGACAGTCCAATACCGCTCGTTTTGGTTGGGAAAGGCCGTTATAAGACTGTGATAGGGATCACAATAACTTGGAAACATATCGGCCAGAGTCTATTAGGGATCCTTGCATCTAGGAACTGCCTCGAGTTTGGGTTCAAAGGTGTAATAAAGACTCTTGGATACGTAAAAGACTATATCCAAGGTGTAATGTACTGACCGTGACGTGTTCGGTTTATTCTTACATTCGGACGGCTGGAAATAGTTGTGTGGGGAATATGATTGAACCAACAGAGGAGGGGACGTTTCTTGTGTCAGCCTGCAGAAGTCACCGTGTCAACCAGTAACATGCAGACCTGCAAGCCATAGGCATGCCTCAAGTCAAACGAGGGATGTGGCTTGCGGGATGCATCCCAAGGAAGGTGGGGTTGGCAGCTCAACCTCATCACCGGGGAAGGTGCGTTTATACCTCGGGCCGCGTCCTTACGGTAAGTTCCATTGAGGGAGGCAGTGGTGCCCAAGTTCTTCTCCAGCTCTTCTTCCCAACTCCATCGACCGTCCAGAATCCCCCTCCTCCATCAGTTTTCGGTTACGCTTGGTCTTTGTAGCCCGCCAGGCAACCCGAAACCATGGACGTCGACTCGACCATTCTCGAAGTCTCACCAACGGGGGACATCATCCTCGTCGTTGGCCCTCCTGAGGAGAAGCCACTACGTCTCAGAGTTTCATCCACAATCCTTCGATCGGCCTCCAAAGTTTTCGACGCGATGTTCTCGCCGCCTTGGATCGAAAGCTCCCGCATCCTTTCGCCCAACTCTCCCCAAGACATCGAGCTTCCCGAAGATGACCCCGAAGTGATGAAAACCATCTGCTACGCGCTCCATCACCGTAACGAGATGATATCCTTTGAGAAGATGAGCGGGAAAGAGACCCTCCAGGCCGCCCAAGCCATCGACAAATACGATTTGAGTACGGCAATGCAGCTGGTTACCGACAGGTGGCTTCGTCAACAGCTACCAGCCGAACAGCTACCGGCCAAAGACCCCAAGGATCTGTTGTACATGGCCGCGGCTGCCTCAGTGTTGAAGAACTACGAGGCTTTTCCCAAGTTCACCTGGCTTGTCATGCTCACCCATAAAGGCAGTTATTTCTGTTTCTACGAGGATAAACTGCTCATGGACTTGCTACCTCCAGAACTGTTGAGTGCGTATAGTCTTAAGCACCCCCCTCATACGGCCCCAAACAATTATTGTATGCCTCTTCTAACTGATCTTGAAATTCTTAGCTATTCTCGCGGAGCGATCCTTCGATCTTCGAACACGCCTTCTCCGTGCTGCACAAACGGTAGGAATACACGGCTGTGGATCAACATGCGATGTTTGGGACTGCCTTAAGAAAAAAGCCCAGGACTGGGTGCGGAAATTTGACCACGTTTGGGGGTCGGGGAATCAACACACAATCTTCGAGATGGTTAAGGGATTGGTGCCAATCGCAAATTTGGAAGAAATATACAGGGAGGGCTACTGTGATAGAGGACTTAAGATGGGGTTGCTGCCCCACTCCAGCTTGCTATCTCGCCCGGAAACCCTTTATTCCAAGTTTCGGAACTGGGGTCAACAACAAACCAGCGTTTGCCTCGAATGCTTGCAATCGGGCTGCCTTACGGAGGACAAGTGCAAGCATGCGGATGCAAGGGTCGATCGATACCCTCAGTTAGACAGATGGTATTTGTAGGTAGTTAGGGATCGAGGCCTAGGGGCACCAGTTGAACAAATCGTCTTGTAGGGCTGAAACTAGGAAGAATCCCAAAACCTGCTTACTCACGCTGCGTGGCACAGTGATATCTGAGGTCCAAACTAACTCCATTTCAATGCCCCGTATCATAGGTGGGCATACCAAATAATCTCATGAACTCCGTCTCCAGGATATGCCAGAACATAGCAGGTTAGGCAAACTCGGCATTACAGGCAGCTCAGCAGAAAGCCCAAATCTTGAAACACCCGAGCTACGTTGATGCTATTGTTATTGGTTATACCTAACTCACAGCTTCGCCAGATTTCGGGACGAGTCAAGTGGGAGACAGGGGTCAACTTTGACTTGTCAGCTAAATACTCGAGACTCAACAGTTGGGAGACTGGCAAGCAGTAGATGCTGTACATACCTTTTCTTAGTGCTTTTCGTATATGTGATGATGTGATGTCCGATTAACAAAGTATTCCACGTATGACAGCGTACAGATCGGTTGTTTTGGAAAAGCAAAACCAACGCGCTCAACCATTTAAGCAGCGGGAGGATGACCGGAGAACCTGGCGCGGAAAGCGCCTTTCTGATGCCGTCAATGCCATCCTGAGTGAGTGTTCGGCACAGGATGGGAGGAGGTAGAGGGGTGATAGGAACAGTGTAGAGGTAATCACAATTCGCGGCAGAGAAGAAGGGGAGGTCTGCACTGATTTCTGGTTGTCATTTCCAGGTAAGGGAGGACGACGATGTTGACTTTGAGATCAGTTGTCTGGAAGGAAAGTCTGGAATTGTCCTTCAAATGTCAGGCACGATGTGGTTGACAGTGGACTTGCCACTGGTGGCTGCCGCTTGCAGTGCACTTGCGATTCAAGTTAGGTAAGCATGTAGTGGCTCACGGTAGCACGTGAATGCGCGCCTGTACGCCGCTAATGATCGGCTGCTACGGCAGCCGCTGATGCTTCGAGTTCGAAACAACAACACGAAACAACAAACATTGACATTCCGAATTTCAGGTAAGAGATACCCAGGTTGCACAGCACAAAACAAACAAGCAATGGTAGAGGATTTCTGACGGCGCATACAGTTCGTTCAAAGAAGACCTGAAAAATACTGTTCCACAACTGCTCGGCCGTGCCCTGGTTGCCAGACCACCGTCGTCGAACCACCTGACCTCGAAACGCCCACCATGGTCAAGCCTCGACTTCCTCCCATCACCGACGATTCCTTTTCGAGAAGCGGAAACACGTCCGCGTCCTGAAACGTCGAAATTCCTGGTCAAGGTCACATTGGCAGTGGAGGCTTGGTCAATTGAGCCTAAAGGCTAAACTCCCGTTCCTCGTGCTCGGATCTCGCCTGCCGCATTCGCCTTCTTCTTCTTCGCCCTCGATCCCTTCCCCGCAAGAAAGTGCCCAACACCTCAGCTCCATGCTCGAGCTACCTCTAGCTACCTGTAGGTGCTACCGGACACAAGTTGGCCACAAATCGAGGTGGCTACGATCTCCGGATATGGGGAAATGGACCACCGACGCGTGGTCACGCACTTCCCAATTTATCCAATGCCGGTTCAAAAGACCAGTGCAACCCAAGCATCCCCAGATTGACAGGACCCCAAGCAATGCCAACCTGCATGAACTTTGGACAGGGCTAGCTCAACCGAGAAGAAGACATCCGATCAAGCGAGGAAAACATTCCAGAAACCAGGATTCGACGGAGGCTCTTCGAACAATGTGCCCCTTGATACTTGGCGCGCCCAGCTTTACCCGGTTGACTGTCCAAGACACCCGACAACAGAACCACAAAGGACCTTTAAGCGTTACTATTTTCATACAATGGCCACCGCCCCATTACGTCCAAACCTTGGCCTTAGGGTGTCAGTAGCTGGATCTGGGTAGTCATGCTGCCCTTGGCCTTGTTGCGGAGGAGCGGAATGCGACTGATGTTTGGTCAGTGAGCGGCGACATGGTCTCCGCAACAACGGTGACATCGCCAACATCTTCCATGCTTAGATGTCTCAATATTCTCTGGCCACTGGTGTGACCGCCGAGTATAACTACGCGCCATCCGCCCTCCTTCCAGACAGACAGATCGACAAGCCCAGGCATAGATCTACTGCAACTTCATCACCAGCACCGAATATCAAGATGTGGCCCTCTCCCAAAGCTGCCTACCTCCTGCTCTTGGCCCGCTCGGCTCTCGTCGGCGCGTCCCCTATCGAGCTTGAGGAGCGTCAGTCATGCCCTTCCATCCACGTCTTCGGTGCTCGTGAGACCACGGTCTCTCCGGGTTTCGGAACCGCTGGCGTTGTTGTTAATCTCATCCTCCAGGCCTATCCTGGTGCCACCTCCGAGGCCATCGTTTACCCAGCTTGCGGTGGTCAGTCCTCTTGCGGCGGCATCCAGTACGGTGACTCTGCCAGACAGGGCACCAACGCCGTTGCCACGGCTGTCAACAGCCTCAATGCTCGCTGCCCCAACACCCAGATTGTTCTTGTTGGATATTCTCAGGTGCGTTTGTCTGCCTTTACCTAAGTTTTTGCATGCAAGAAAGACTAACCAATGTGACCAACAGGGTGGTCAAATCATGGACAAGTAAGTAGCTGTAGTCATCCATTATTATACACTTTCTGATTGTCAAAGTGCCGTTTGTGGTGGTCCAGATTCCGGGTCCGGCATCACCACCAGCACCCCCGGCATCAACGCCAGCGCCCTCAACCAGGTCAAGGCCGTCATCATGATGGGCAACCCCCGTTACCGCGCCGGCCTGTCCTACAATGTTGGAACTTGCACCGCTTACGGCGTATGTCCTTCCTCTCCCTCCTTTCCGATATCATTGCGTCCAATAATCCATACTAACCCCTTTCCCCTCACAGTTTGCCTCCCGCCCTGCCGGCTACACCTGCGCCTCGGCCTCCAAGCTCCAGAACTACTGCGACTCGCCCGACCCGTACTGCTGCACGGGCAGCGACCAAGCCACCCACCAGGGCTACGGCACCAAGTACGGCCAGCAGGCCCTCGCTTTCGTCAAGTCCAAGCTCAGCAGCGGCGGTGGCGGCGGTGGAAGTACTCCTACCAACCCTACCAACCCTTCTACCCCTACCACCCCCAGCACAGGGAACTGCGCGGCCAAATGGGGACAGTGCGGTGGACAGGGCTGGACGGGCGCCACTTGCTGCCAGTCTGGGTCGACTTGCCAGGCTGCTAACCAGTGGTACTCGCAGTGCCTCTAAGTTAGGGCGTGCCGGGTGCGTGGGTGAAGGGGTAGGTGGGGGTGATGATGGCCTGGGATCCAAAGACTGCCTTGCTTTGGGCAATGTGAAGGGTTCCATGGGTCGAAAACTTCTTTGTATATGAATAGCTTTATGCTGATGCTGAATTGAACATACTATGACGGCTACGATATCAATGGGCCATGATACTTCCTTTTCCAGTACGATTCCCATGTGGTCTCGAAGTCGAGTATGCATCCCTACGTCGCATCACGCTCGTCCTTGTCTGCCAGTCATCTAGCTACCAATGTTCCATCCCCTGCCCTAGGCCATCAGCTTTTACATAGTATCTGGCATTTAGTATACTGGGGGTGACACCGAAAGGGACAGTAAAGGACACTCCTTGTTGGAACTATTCACTATGGGCAAACTGCTATACGTATTTCACCTTTGGTGAAGGGTCTTGAAGTGTCTGGCGCTTCCGGCACAGTCAGCAAGTGTGTCACTCGCAGAAGGTTCTGTAGTCAGTCACTCGCACAAAGGTTCTGTAGTTGGCAACATTTGGGATGAAGGCATTCGAGTCAAACTTGACGAGCGTGAACACCATTAAACCTGGAAAGTGAATTGACTCACGCTCCCCTTCACGCGGCTCAGGTTTGCAAAGGTTTGGTCAGTGAAGAGCTACTGCACCGGGTTACTCATGGAAAACTAGACTCATTTTGCATCCGATTAGCATTTAAGAGCTCCTCGACCTCAAGAACAAACCAGACTTTCCCCTTCTCACCCACATCCGAGATCCAACTACGGCCACCACACAAGAACTCGAATCCGGCAAACACTTCTACACACTCAATCAACCCACGTGACACAGCCAAAATGTCCACCCACGCCACCCCCATCCTCGACAGGAAGGTGCTCCTCGCACTCGTCCCCCTAGCCTCCCTCGCAGCTTCCCACGAAGGCAACCCCAACGCCCATGGGCCGGTGAATTTCTCCGAAATCGCCCAAAGCATTGCGGCAGCGACGATCTCCACTCAACCGGCATCGGCCATCGAAACAAGCAGCAGCAGCCACACAACCCACCTGACTCCTTCGCTCCTTCACGGCATCATTCCTAACGTCACCACCTCTACCAGTACATCCACAGATACAGATCCCCTCGTCATCATCCCCGTCACCGGGACCGTAACCGACCTAGTCAACTACGACACTTACACAATCCCCGCCTCACTACCACCCATCCCTCCGCCCAGCGCTGGTGGTAGCAGTCAAAGCACCACCACTACATCCGGAGCAGATCGGACAAGGACGGTTTGGGCCACTGTTGTTAAACAAACCCAAGTGGTGACTGTCGTTAAGACACTTACTCCTGATCATAAGGCTAGTGCTACTGGTACTTCGTCGACGACGGCGAGTCAGTCATGGCCTAAGGGGGAGTGTACGGGTAAAGGAGACGTGGCAGTTAATGGGAAGTGTGTGCCTAAGACGATGGTTACTAGTACCACGAGGGGAACAAAGTCTAGTTCTGCTTCAACTTCCAGCAGTGTTAGCTTTACCATCTCCTCCTCGACTTCAACCTCCCCTACCTCAACCACCGCCAAACCCAGCATCACATCCACCACCTCCTACACATCAACAGACACAGACCCCCTCGTCATCATCCCCGTAACCGGCACCGTAACGGACTTAATCAACTACGACACATACACCATCCCCGCCTCTCTACCGCCCCTTCCTCCTCCTCCCAGGGCTAGCGCTAGCAGCAGCAAGTCCTCGTCCTCGATCTCGGATGATGGGCCACTAGAAATCATCCCCGTTACTGGTACGGTTACTGATTTGGTGGATTATGATACTGTGACGGTGCCCAGTGTGACGGCAGCGACGACGGTGGTGGTTATTCCTGTTTCTTCTGGTTCTGCATCTAGCTCTCGGGGCCAGGGGATGGGGCAGATGCTGGGACATATTCAGGGAATGGGACAGAGCAGCCGTGTTGTGGTGCATCCTACTGTGAGCGTGGGGGATAGGTTGACGGTTGTGAGTGGGAGTGATGGGAGGACTACTATCATGAGAGATTCTCCGACTGCGAGTGCGAGTGCTGCTTAGGGTGGTAAGGGAGAGTTCTGTAAGGAGAAGGAGTAAGGGTCAACGCCATAATGGAGAGAAAGTGGCGGAGATAAAATTGAGAAAACCAAAGTTGAGGATCTCAAGGATGAGAATGAAGACGGAAGGGGAGGGATTAAGGGAAGGATTCATTAAGAAGTTAAGGATTCAGCATAGTGGAGCATGACGGTGCTGAGAGACTGGGAAAATAGGCATCATATGTTAGAAATACATATTGTGCAAATTCGGACTCGACGCAAGCTAAAGGATCTGTGAGAAAATGACTCGTGATTTATGGTTCTGTTTGGTCTCGTAAATTGAGGTTGAAAAGCTCATTACATCATGACTCCTGCACTCCCAAAGTTCTCAACACAGGCAACAGGGCTTGAATGGATACATTAAGGCTTGTTATTCCTTCAAGAACTGTTCCCGATGTAGGTGGTATGAATAGAGGGCCTGCCAAGCCTGCTCCCGTTCCTGCAATGAGGAAAGGTTGGTTCAGGTGGGCGATTGTAGAGTCTTCCTCCAAGGACAAAGGGTACTGTGGGTACACCTCGCCCATAAAGTTGACAATCATTTCATCCGGATAGCTAAGGGGATCGCTATAGCGAGTGGCCGCATGGCTCTCCACATGGTCCCAGACCGGATCAAAGAACATGAGGTCCGCTGCATTGTCCATGTCATCCTCGCTGTTGCGTTGAATTATGCGAGGCTTATAGCTTAGCATCTCTCTGACGTCTTCGCTCAGGTTTTGGTCCTCGGTGTCGTTCTTCTCCCATGACCTGGCGGAATCACGATCATGTGGCTTGAATGTGACTTCCACAAGATCGCTAATGTGCCTTGGGCTAGAGAACGACAGTGCGTTGGGATCCTTTACCGTGCGGGACTTTCGTTGAACCATCTTCAGCACCCGACGACGGATACTGATTGCATATGACACCCCAGCGTGCTTGTCTAATTTGGTCGAAACCAGAACATGTATTTCTGTCTCCGGTGTCGCCCCAGGTGCTCTTGTTGGAAACGGTCCACTTAAATCCTCCCCAATGGAATCATAAAGGTCCGGGTTGTCCTCAGGACTAGACCATATGCCGCAGATTAAACCTCGGGACTCCCACTTCAGGATCATGAGATAATGGGTATCTCGATTTAACTTTGACCTGTGACGAAGTTTTTTAGTATCTGACCAAATTGTCATGATGAACATGCATGCTTGGTACGGTTGAAGCGCGGCTGGTGGTCGTGCAGCGGGCGGTAAGATGACGGGTGGTGAAAAACGCCTCATTCTGGTAAGGAGCCGGAATTCGCTGAGCTGATACCATTCTTTTTGTTGTCGCAGAAAGCAAAAAGGTTTGGTAGAGGATGTGGGCCCAGAAGCGCCCGGAACAGTCTTCTCCTCAACAATGATAATATCGTGCCAGCCCCGGCTGGCCCATTGACCACCCATAGAGGCAATCACGCTTTGCAAATCAAGGGTTGGGAGTTGGATCTTCCTGAAAGCCATTGGAAAGTAGTGTGACGAATCGGCCGCCTGGTTGTAAGATGTGTTGGAATCCGCATCTCGCAAAAGGAGGACCATTGGTGTAGCGTGTCCAACGTATGAGCAATTCAGCTTGATCAGATAAATTGGCTCTTGGACTCCAAATATTGCCAGATTTACAAACACCTCAGCCCGGAGGCTAAGACCGGCGTTTGTCATTTCAAAACGAAGCCGTGATCTGTCATACGGATGTGTCTCGATTTCGAGTCTATGCTTGAAATTTCGCGGTGAATACGCCAGAACAGCACCGTAGCTAAGATTCGGAGCAATTCGTAGATCGGGCCCTACAAAGAAATGTTAGCTGAAGAGAATAAAATGGACAGAAGGAGGAAAGGCCTGGGTTGGGTGAAGAGTTACCTATTGAGGCTGCGGAGAGATTGGAAACGCCAGATATTTGATTCCAAGCAAGAACTGACTCGTCATTGTACTTCCGAATAAGCTCATGTTGGAGCCGGGTAAAGGCGTGTTCTCCTTCCCCATATATCAACGGCATATACACTCCCAATAGACCCAGAAGGCTATACGAGTGGTCCTCGATCCTGGTTGTCAGGCGGTTGGCCGCCCAAGATAGCTTTGTGGCTAAGCAGCACCGGTGAAAGTCCGTCAAGTGTTCTCGCCTAATTCCCGTAGCCTCTTCGATTTCCGAAGCCCAGTCCTCTCTGGATCCAATTGGGTTCCATTCGGTATCGAGGAACTCGAGCACTGGCGGGGCTAAGAGTTCTTGGAGAGTCCACCCTCTCGTGAACCAGCGACTTCGTTGAAAATCAACACCCCTTACAGTGTCATTCTCATCACTAGGGAAGACGACATCGGCCAAGAAAGCATAACATACTCCAGCGGATTCATACCACCGAAACATGGAGTTGATGGCCTCGCTAAGTTCCGTGATGTCGCTCTTGTCAATGCAGCACGTGTCGATCCAGATGTACTCCCAGCCGTGATAAGCAGCATGGTAGCATGCATTGTGAATCTTCTGCCAGCCGGCTTTTGTCATGTCAGGATTCGTGCTACTGGTAGTGAAATCATGGAAGGTGGTCTCCTGGTCGCCCCAGGTGTGAGACAGTATCGCGTATGGAGGGACATCGTCCAGGAAGACCTCCAAGCGAAGGGAACGGGTATGAAGGAGCCGCATTCTGGCCTTAGTCGCAGAGTCGATCCTGATCGTGACTTGAGGCTGGTTTTGGTGATGTTAGAAAATCAGTCGCTTCCCAAAGCCTTACCACAAGTCACAACACAATCTTCAGCTTGGAGCTGAACCTCATGGCCTCGCGTCTTGCCCGCGTCGGTGGGCGCGGGGTTCCTACTCTTGGCGCCAATAACGGGTCTTCTTTTCGGGTGGCTTTCCGTCCAAAGGCCAAAGAGTGCGTTCATGGCTCCTTGGGCAGCAATGCCTCCACAACATGGTGGGTGTGGACTGGCGAGCTCAAGAGAAGGAGGTGATATAGTGTAGGAATGCATAAGCATCGATTTGATGAAAGGATGTATAGAGGTACAAGAGGTAGTTGAAGATGTGGCAGTCAGCTCATGTGTGGTTCGCGCCTCCTGCATTCACACCTCAAGTGCAAGTTCATGTCGCGTTTCTATATGGCACACCAAGGCTGCGAGGTTAATTCATATTGGCCGGTGATGGATCAGAAAAAGAAGAAGTGAGAGTCCTACCTTGGTCAGAGGCATGAATGATAAAACGGGGAACTTGGGCTTCCAGATGGTTGATTGCAATCATTCAGCGATGCAGCCACAAAGGCCACAGGTCAGACATCGAACAACCGCCCCGCATGACGTCATTCTGGCTGCTGTCTTGTCTGCTCTTTCCTCCGCGCGGATGCAGAAGCTGAGGAAAGAGCAAACAGAGACTTTCTCCAGGCATTTCATTTTCTTTGGGTTGTTCTTTCCCTCCCGAGTTCACACACGGACACACACCAGGAAGGCACGGCCCGGCCCGCCCTCCTTGACTGAAAAGTAAAAAGGACAAGAACGAGCGTGGGATCTCTTCCTGTTCGTGTCGTGTTGTTCCATTCTCAATGGCTCCCTCATTTCTTTCGTGAACCTGTCCCTCCCACCCATCTGTTGGCGGAAAACATCCAATTTCAACCTTGACACGACGACCAAGCAACATGGTGGGAAGAAGACCCAGAATGGTCAATTCGGCTACCAATTGGCACGGGACCACGCCGTCTCGTCGGCCCTCCTCCATCCGCCGACGGTATCGTGATGACGACGAAGAATCTGGACTTCTTCCCAATGCCTCCCCTGGCGATCACCGCGACCCTCGCTCCACCGAGCCCACTTCCACGCAAAGTACCCCCGCCGCCCCCACGCGGATCCCCTCCCCACACGAAGTCCAGATCCACGACGACCGCGCCAAGGTCACCTCCTTCAGCGGCTTCAAGGATGCTCGACACCTGGCCATCGCCGAACAGCGTCGCATTGACTTGAAACAGAGGGTGCTCGATGGCATGAAGGGCCTCTCCTCCTGGGAGGAACAACATCGCAAGTCTGATACCGAGCTCAAGGCCATCAAGAACAAGAAGATCAGGAGATACTACGAGTCCCAAAACAAGACACTCGATAGCTGGGTCGAGGTCGATGCCTTGGTCATGGCCGTTGCCGACGATGTCATCGACAGCATGAACCCCGATGCCGATAGAGACGGCATCGCCGAACGCCGTGCTCCCCTCGCCGACTCCAAGGGCGCCGTTGAAGCCTTTCTGCCTCCCGAGCACGTCGAGAAGCGCCGCCGTGACGATCGAAACGCGAGATGGGCTATAAACACAAATGTCATTGCCAATGTCTTCATGCTTGTTGGAAAGCTGGTCAGTCTGCGCTTTAGTCCATCGCTTTCGTTGGCTGCCAGCACCGCGGACTCGGCCTTGGACCTGTTCTGTACCCTGATCATCTACGGTACGAACCGCATTGTTTCGTGGCGTCTGCGTGCTCTACAGCTTAAATACCCCGTCGGAAGACGACGCCTTGAGCCTATCGGTATCCTTGTCTTCAGTGTCATCATGGTTGTTTCCTTTATCCAGATCCTTCAAGAGTCGGTTAAAAAGTTGTTACCCGGCGGCGATAGAGATGTTGCGCCTCTGCCTCCTGTTGCCATTGGAGCCATGGCTGCCAATGCCGTCATTAAGGGCATTATCGGGCTCATATGCAGACCCATAAAGACGACGCAGGTACAAGCTCTGGTGCAGGACTGCAAGACCGATGTGTACTTCAACACCGCATCTCTCCTCTTTCCCATGATTGGTGTTGCTGCCCAGATCTGGTGGTTGGACCCCCTCGGTGCAACTTTGTTAGCCATCTATGTCATTTGTGACTGGGCTGAGACATGTATCGAGAACATCAGCCGATTGACAGGAAGCAGTGTAGATGATGCGTTGCAGAAGAAGCTGATGTATCTTGCCTTCCGATGTTCCCCTGTCGTCGAAGGCTTCAAGTCTTTGACGGCATACCATGCTGGCGATGGTGTTTGGGTTGAGTTGGACGTACTCTTGGACGGGAGCACCTCGCTGCCTTTGGCACATGATATTGCAGAGACATTGCAGTATTGCTATGAGAGTCTTCAAGAGGTGGATAGAGCCTTCGTCACAGTCGACTATTCCACCTTGGGCCCAACGGGACATAACCAATGTCATTGATCGGTAGGCTTTGGTCACGAAGATGGTCTGGATTGTGGTATGCCGTTGAGAGCTCGTTGCCGCAGACTACTCCCGCCGAGCCGAGGTTGTTACCGCAATGAAAGTGTTCGTGTTGACGGCTGTGTCTGAGTTTTGCCTACATGAATCCAGTAACACAGCTTTTATCGTTTCCATTATCCAGACCTGCAGTGTGATAACGGCCGGTTCAGCCCAACATGGCAGGTTCTCAAGATCAACAATGCTTGGGGAGCGGGGCTTCAGGCACATGGAAAGGAATGGTCACGGAAAGTTAACATTCCGATCACTCCAACATCCAGCTTCTCGGCAGGGTTATCCGGAACCTTTTCTCTCATCTTACCTCTCGGTGGCAACGCCATCCCACCAACACTATAAACAGATTACATCGGGCACCCACGATAACAGATGCCGAGCGGGACGGCGTTAGCACCGTGGTGAACCTAATGCCGGTGCAAAGCTTGGCTGGTAGCACTCAACTGCCCATCGGATCAACAAATGGTGGTATCTGCCGGCCTTGGCTGCATGCAATATAGAGATCTCTTCCACCTTCCGTATTCATCAACAAGATCATCACGCAAACTTGTACCGCATTGTCGGAATGCCGTGGCACTGAAATTCTTCTCCAGTTACCGTCCAGTGATGGAGAATGTATGGGCCCACAAACCTATAAGGCAGACGTTGACCAGTGGAACCAGAAGGGGACGTGGAGTTTCCGTACCCACGATGCCGTCCCCCTTGCTCGGTACACGAGAGCCGAGCCGCTAGAGCCTCCATCTCTTGGCTAGATATCGCCATCCCCGCTTGAAGCCGGTAAGACTATGCAGTGAGACAATGAGAGCTTCCAAGGCAATCCGTCGTATCAGACTTCACACCTGCCGAATTGGGTCATAACGCCAACGAGTGTTTGCATGTCGCAACTGTTGCCTCGAGATTTACCTTCCCAGTCAAGGCTATAGGGCCGGGATATTTCACAAATAGTCTCGACTTCCCCGCTCTTGGTAAGCATTCGCAAGATCCAGACCGTTGACATCTTGCCAGTGCTACGAAGGAAGAGAACGTCAATGGACAAGGTTGCACTGTCGGGATTTATAGGGCTTATGACGATCGACGGGACCCGTTGTCAAGGGCTGCAAGGTACACAAGTATAAGATCAGATCACCTCCCTTGCTTCATCTTGGAGACATCTCGACCCCCATCTCATCTTGTTGGACTCAACCACGGAGACAAGCATCAATCCAACATGAGAACCTCCGTCTTCGCCATCGCGGCGTCCCTAGCCACCCTGGCCTCGGCCAAGGAGAAGGCCGTCGACATGAGGCTCAAGGCTGAGCTCTACGACAGCGGAGCCAGACATGAGCACATCATGGCCCTCAAGCACGTAAGCAGAGATCCTCCCTCCTCCTCCTCCCTTGCTCCTCCCTCCTCCTCTTCCCTTGCGTTCCTATCCCTCTCCATCTTTCACAGCCCCCAGACTCACACCTCACAACCATAGCAAACCTGGGCAGAACTCGACGCCGCCGGCGTCTACGACTCCACTCAATACAAGAAATTCCCCTCCTCCAAGCTCGACTACGTCCCCTGTACCAAGGGCTACGCCTCCTACATCCCCGGCGACGCCAAGTACACCTTCCGGTGCTCCAACCTGGACCTGTACGACTTCAAGACGCACGCCGAGCTCGGCTCCGGCTCCGGCCGCGGCGCCGGCTCCTGGGGCTGGACTTCGCCCAAGGGCCGCGAATTCGTGGCTATCGCTCAAGAAGACGGCACCGCCTTCGCGGAGGTCACCAAGAAGGGCAAGCTGGTGTATTTGGGCCGCCTGCCGCAGTATACCACCGCCGCACCTTCGCTGTGGAGGGAGATCAAGGGGTATAAGAGTTATATCCTGATCGGCTCGGAGGCGGTTAATCACGGCGTGCAGATTTTTGATCTGGCGAAGTTGCAGGATGTTGACCCCGCCAGTCCGAAGGTGTTTACCAACGAGAACGACTTGGACGGCTGGTGGAACGAGGGGTTGCCGGTGGGGAGGTCGCATAATGTGGTGACGAACGAGGAGAAGAAGTACGGTGTTGCGGTGGGCTTTCAGCCGCGAACGGGGCCGTTGAGGGCCGGGTTGGTGTTCTTTGACTTGACGGATCCGAAGAATCCCAAGACGCTGGGAGGAAGCGGTGAGGATGGGTATGTACATGATGCGCAGTGCATTGTGTATCGCGGGCCGGATAGGAAGTATTATGGGAAGGATATTTGTTATGGATATGATGAGGATTCGTTGACCATGTTTGTTCCCCCTTTCCCCTCTCCCCATTTCTTCCTGCCACTGGCACAAAAGCATAAGACACTGACAACCTACGACAACCAGCTTCGACGTAACCGACAAGCAAAACATCCGCATCATCTCCAACACCTCGTACGAAGGCGCCTCCTACACCCACCAAGGCTGGGTCCTCGACCCCAACTGGCAACAATACCTGATCCTCGACGACGAGTACGACGAGTACGACGCCGCCGGCCTGGGCGCCGACGGATACCCCATCACCTACATCTGGGACATTTCCTCGCTCGAAAAACCGAAGCAGACGGGCTACTACAAGGGTCTCCGGAGGGGCATCGACCATAACCAGTTCGTCAAGGACGGGTTCTCGTACCAGAGCAACTACGGTTTGGGTCTCAGCATCCTGGATTTGAGAAGTGTGCCGTTTGATCCCACGGGAAAAAGGATCAAGGAGGTAGCGTACTTTGATGTCCACCCGGAGGATGATAATGCGCCGGGTGGAGGGAATGTCACTTTCACCGGTACATGGTCTCACTATCCCTTCTTCCCGAGCGGGTACATTGTCATCAACACGATGGATCGGGGAGCGTTTGTTGTGAAGAGGACGCCTGCTTCTTGGTGGCCATTCTAAGTATTGAATGGCGCGGACACTGCGGCGGTCTTGGTCACTGGTTCTCTTGTTCTCTTGGTAATGCAAATAAAGACACCGCATGATGCTTGAGGGTATAGACCACCTTCACCCACTCCTTGGTTCCAACGGCTTGACTATGACTGCATTCCATGCACCTTTGCGCTTCCTTTCATGTCCCTTCCATCGCCTTCCCTTCTTTCCTTCTATGTTTCCTCCACCAGCTCTCTATCTTCTCAACTCATCTCATGCTCTTCCCCCCTTTCCCTCCTGCTTTCCCTCCTCCCACGAGTCCCCCGTCCACAGCAACACTTGCTCAAAGCCTTCAAGCAAAAGAATCCCGACGCCAAAATGGCCATACACCCCACCAGAATCAGAATCCACGCAAACCACGGATCAGCTTTAGGATCAAAGGAAAATCTCCTCCTCACTTCCCCGAGCTGTCCCTGAGGCTGAGACCCGTCACCAAGTTCATCTTCGAGTTGTAGTTGTCGCCTACGGGTCCCCTATCTCCGTCCAGCCTCCTTCTCCTCCTTTTCCTGGCTTCCACCACGCAGTCCCCGCTTCTTCTCTAGGATCTTTGGCAGATGGGTTTGTACCGCCCTCGCCACCCGGGGAGGATGAGGCGTAACCCCCTAAGCTTCCGTCTCAGTCGGAATCTGAGGGGCGGGGTTCCAGCCGGGGGTGTTGTAGACGCAGCGGCCGTCTATCAACCAGCTGGGACTGGGGCAGGAGATAGTGGTGGACGTACTAACAGCTGGGGCGGTAGTAGTAGGATTAGCGGGCGTAGAGCTGGTAAGAGGGGTAGTAAGAGGCCCGGTCAGCGTGTAGGTTGTGCTAGGAGCAACTATCACCGTCAACACCTTGGTAACAGTCGGGTGGACGACCACGAGAGAGGTGACTAGGGCCGTGGAGTAGTATGAGATCGAGTTGGCAGCGGTGTTGGTGTTGTTCGCTTGTCTCTTTACGGCTGGGGCGAGGGTGTCGGTGGGCCAGATGGGTACGACAGTGACGCAGATTCCATCTTCTCCTCCCTCGACTACGCAGTGAGGGTTGGGGCCCGCAGATTTGGATGTAGAAGCGGAAGGGGTGGTCGTGGAAGCCGAGGGAGTACTGGTAGTGGCGTGGGGACCGTTGGTGACGACGGTGAGGATGGTAGTCAGCTCTGTGGCGGTCGGGACGATGATGGTTGAGAAGATGGTTTCGGTCGTGATGTCGGCTCCTTGGTCGTTCTTGGCTTCCGGGCTGCCGGGGGTGGGAAGGCTGCTGTGGATGAGAGAGGGCGACAGGTGCGTTGAAGTTGAGGTCGTTGAACCGGAGGTGCTCGACGAGAGAGCAGAGTACGCCGTGCCCTGGTTTTGGGGGAGGGCAAGAGCGAGGGACGCTAGAAGGGCTGGGAGGAGCGCCTTCTTGGCGAGAGCGAGGGTTGGGAAGCTGCGCATGTTGTTGTTGCCCGGTTGGGGATGCGAGAATGGTCGATCGGCGATCAGTCAAGTGTATTCCTGGCGAGGTTGGAAGGCGTGTCCTTATACTCGAAATCTCGTGAGTCGGTGGGTGAATGAGCGATGTTCACGTTTGCTTCGATGAGGTGCTCGCGAAACAGAACCTTGAGCTCCCGTTTGTCAACGGGTTTCAGAGGTCAAAATTTGAAGAAAGGGAAACTGATATCAGGGCAGGCAAAAATACTGAGAGAGAGTGCCAGTGAATGGAAAGCCCGGGGAATGGACGCGCACGGACTTCCTACAACAAGTGAAGGGGACTTATCCATCAAGCGGCATCTGAAGACGTTGTCGTCATCCCGACTATCATCCCATTACCGGCCAACTCTGCGGCACAAACGGATATACACACATCAATAGGAGATCTGGAGACAAACTGCTTGATCCGAGGTTCTCAAACGTCAAGCGTTGGTGTAAGAATTTACCAACGGCTCTGTTACGAGTTAAATTGGTTTCTTTCCTGTTACTCTTTCCAAATCTCACAAATACAGAAGGAATGGCAAGAACCGTACGGGATGCTCCTTCCCTTGTTTACAAAAGGTCGGAGACCAGAAAAGGGGTAAAGTGGAGACTTTGCTGGCTATGGACCCTAACCCGCCGTGCCCGCTGACGTTTGCAATGGGCGATACGTACCTACTTTCCTGTCATCCGGGGTTTCTCACAGTGTTTAGTTCTTACATGAGCATCTCGGAACTACAGAATCCTTTGAGTCTTTCCCTTCACTGACGTGCTGAGTCATAGTAGTTCAATGGTGAAGTTTTGTCTGTTGCAAAGAACAGTCATACTTGCAACGTCTTCAGACGAAATAGAAGCATGACCGCCTAGTCTACACAATATGTGACTTCACTACGCGGATGAGAGATCCTGGCCTTTGATGGCATCACCAAAACCTATTCACCATTTTACTGGCCTCCATGACTGCTTCTTATTGTCATCAAACTCGCTGTGAATAAGACACTTGCACCTATTCTGCACAAATGACAATAGGAACCAAAATGATACGTTCAGCTCCCTGCACAGATAAATACCCAGCGTTCTACGAGATGTGAGAGCTACCAGAAACAACCCCGACTCAACACCAGACACTCTATCATCGCACAACCAAATTGCCGAGAAAGATACCACAACCAACCAGGCAATATGGAGCGAGAAATGCCCCCCACAGTCAAAGGCAAGATCGATGGGCACGATGGCATCATAGGCTGGTTCAGGGGGAGTCTAGGGAGAGCGGCAGAGGAGCTTTCGAAGTTCCCCGACCTTCAGGCAAAAGCCAAGTACCAAGAAGAACGATTCAAGAATTGGGTCGTCATCTCCGGCGCTAATAGCTACGACCACGAGGGGTATCTCAACAACCTCGAACATCGCGTTGAGTACCAGAGGATCAATCTACTACTGAAACGACT
Organism: Neurospora sp. CHS-2018a; assembly: GCA_009802275.1. NCBI lineage: Eukaryota > Fungi > Ascomycota > Sordariomycetes > Sordariales > Sordariaceae > Neurospora > Neurospora sp. CHS-2018a. Next base: position 23,057 of record RAKG01000017.1, on the reverse strand, counting down.
GTACGACTTGGGTAACGATGGTAAGGGAACGCACATCTAGCCGTGATAGAAATAAGCTTTATCTAACCAAAGGAACTACTTTACAGTCAAAGCCGAAATTAAGAGGCACGTAGAGTCAGCGCGGTGGAACCAAGACAGCTATTTGGTTCTTGGCCGTGGGGGAACCAGGAGAAAGGAGGTAGGGGAACCCATCTATGATCGAACGAACCCCTTTGGCAAGAGGATAACTGACATTGTTTTCTTCCAGCCTAGAATGAGCGACGCGGCTTTTACGGAGATGGTTCTTTCCAAGTACAAGGACATTGAGAAGCTCATCGACGAGTGTTATGCTTTCAAGCCGATCGTTTACTAGTTAAAACTGGTTCCTGGAGGGACTTCAGGGCATCCCACGTCTTCACACACCATGCGGAAGACGTTGAGAAACAGCAAACAACAAGCAGAAGAACTCTCCCAAAAAAGGAGAGAAGTGGAGGACGGGATAAAGAAAGGAAATGGCACAGGGAGAAAACGGAAAAAAGTGGAAAAAAAGATGGATGCACCGCGGATCGAACGCGGGACCGTCTGTAGAGCAAGATAGAAATTTCAATGCAAAACAGAAATCATACCACTAGACCATGCACCCATGGAACTTGTTATAGCACGCTGTGAGCAATCTCTAAGAAGGGCAAACCCTGCAGTTTGCGCTTGGCACCAGCTCCAGCTTCCAACGCATCGCACGTGGCACATTGTGGTCCACCACGGCACCCAATGACACCTCAATTGTGCTTCATTCGTGATTCGATTGTCACTTCTCCTTGACCTCTGACACAGCGACCGATTTGCTTCAATTCTCTTCCCAATTCGACTTCCACGTTGAAAAGTGATGACTGACTGTTTCACATGCATTGGTACCTTGCACAAGCAGCCACCGTAGCGACCAAAGATGATCGGAAATGATGAATCGAAAATCTCCAGTGTCGAATTGGGGGGCTTTGGGCATCACCGCGACATTCCGTTCCTAAAGGTGCCCTGGAGGGAATGGGGGGTCTGACAACAGGGCCTAATTGGGGTGTTAGGCTGATAAAAGCAGTATCTTTCTGGAATCGTCTTGTATAATAGTTTTGGCTGAGAAGTCCGTTAGAACGCAAGCACTCAGTTAAATATATTAAACCTTTCCAATTTATTGCTCTGTTCGAAGAGAAATACTCTGTTCCATTCACTTTTCTAACCGTTGTTCTTTCTACCTTTGCTCTCTCTCCTTCGCCTCGCTCTTTCCTCCGCTACCTCGCCCTTTCCTCCTCTACCTCCCACCTTGCATATAAACCCTAATTTCTAACCTCTCGCGTATACACCCGCACACGCGTAGATATTCATATGCCGTAGCTGTATTAGTGACCGTAGCCATTTTGTAGACCTCTAGTTCGAATTGTGACTATGCCATTTCTTTCCGAGTTTCTAAGAAACCCGGGACTAAGGAAGATAAACATCAGGCCAAGGAAGAAGATGAACATTGGATTAAGGAAGAAGATGAACATCGGACCAAGGAAAGGAAGAAGAATATTCTTTTTCTTCCCTTAAAAAAGTTTCCTAAAAGCCTTTTTTCTTTTAACATCTGTTGAGTACAAATTGCTGTTCTGCAAAAGGGGCATATGCAGGCGGATTCGTCCTAAAATGCTGTTAGGCGGTTAACAGGACTTTTCGGAAGCTGTTGTAGCCCTGTTGTCAGACCCCCCATTCCCTCCAGGGTGCACTTTTCCCCCGCATCCGCAAAGTGCACTTTTTCCACACCCAACCCTCAACAACGATTCTTCACACCCAACCATCGGCATCCCGCATCCCTTATTACACGCAAGCGCAAATCCGTTTCCGACGAAAATGAGCTCACCTTCCTCCCTTTCCGCCTGGGCATTGCCAAATCATCGACCAACAAAGCGTTGTTGGCGAGGTCCGAGTTACCCAATGCCGGCCAGATGCCCAACAACATTCACATCCCTTGAGACCTCAACCTCGCGGTCAAAGGGACAGGCAAACACGTGAAGCTTGCAACGGGTACTGTATCCCACACAAGCCATCTGCCAGATGGACATCTTTCTTTCGATGGCCCTCAGATTCTCAAAATAGGTTTGCGACACGCATTGACACAAAGCGGTCAGTCATACCTTATGTTGCTCTCACAGCTGCAAATAGGCAAACGCACCAGCCCGCCGGAAGAGTCCTTCCATCGGCCCTGCGCGCACGTGTCCGTCCACCCGGCGCCCCGGCGGTAGTTGACGGTAGCTGCCCGGCCGGTGACAATCAGTCAAGCTCACACCGAGGTTCTACGATGACATCAGTAGCTAATATTGTACAAACACTGGAATTCTCGTGGAAGGGCACCGGGCACGCGCCGTGTAACGCGAGTCTGGAAATCCAAGTGGAAGAACGACGATGCGGTGCAAACGGGTGCAAACCAACCAACGCCGTTGGAAAACCTTATCGCTATCGATAAGGAGCGAACAGTGAGGTGCTTATCGGTACCTACCGCAAGGTGGGTGGGTGGGTGGTACCTGATTTGCACCTACGGACGGCACACCCAAACAACATCCAAACTCGCAAAAAGTCGTGAAGTTTCAAGTTTTCAGAAGTCCGATAACTTGCAGCTGCTCACCGTCATCAGGAATTCTGAATCTCCGTTCCCGTTCTTTTCTCTTTGCTCTTGCGGAAGTGCCATTCCAGCCTCCCAGACACCCATGTGAACAAACCCAACGGGCAATTTGTCGCGAGCACGGCCCCTGACGGATGTCAATTGTTGGAGCGTCCAGCGTCAATGTTGTTGGCCTTCTCCAATTCCCCCGAAACTGTGTGGCAGTTGCTGCTGTGCCCATAGCTCAAACAATGCCAATTCGAAGATCCAAAAACACGTCGCGGTCTCACTGCAGAGGAGGCCTCCCAGGTCCAGCCATCGAGGTGTCTCTCCTCCGCATTTGACAATGTCAATCTGGGGGAGAAAGTGCGACCAGCGGGCCAGATCGACCCTTTCCTTTTGTTCAGACCGTTCTCATTGGTCAAAGCTGCCAAATTGGTGGTAAAAGGATGGCGCACCCCTGCTCGAAACAGCTGAGCTTATTTTGACTTGGCTCTTTGTTCCTCGATGCGCTCAGTCACTCTTGGCCTTCTTGGCTTCTTGGAATTGAAACGAGGAACAGAACAAAAGCAGGACCAACTTCCCGTCGGCATATGATTGCAAGGGGGCGCAATGACCAATGCCAACCCGAACTCGGGTTGCTTTTTGGTTAACTCAGGACGAAAGCAGCTGATGCAAGTCCGGAGAACTTCGGACGGTGAAGCAATTTCCCCACAAATCGTACGTAACCTTACAGCTCTCACCTCAGCAAGCTCAGCAATCTGAAGCTTCAGCAAGCTCAGCACACCTGACGTTGATGCACTCCTGCATTAACTTGCAGTACTTAGCCAACATATCGCTGTTGTTGTTTCCTGTTCCTGGAGTCATCCGGAGAAATCCCAATTCCCAGCACCAACCGAAGTCAAACAAGTCGAATGCCAAGCTCATTCAATTGCATCTAGGCTGCCCTTTTTTCTCCCGCCTTGAGTTTGACGGTTGTTATTGGGTTCCTGGAAACATGCCAAGCTCTGAGCCATGAAATCCAATTTGATATCACACTGGAGGTGCCTTCCCCAACTCGGGTGATGGGAGGTCGGTCGGGCCTCATCTTTTAATGCAGTTTCCATTCGAGGAGACGCCGTGGTAAATTGGATAAGAAGCTGCCCTTATAACCTGCATTCGGGGAAAGTTACGAAGCCCCCAGGCACCCATGTGGCGTGTGCATCTGTCCGCGATGTGCAATGACTGAATGATTGAACCGCCTCATTTTGCTAGGGAGAGGTACCTTATCTTTACATTCTTTCGTTTGTTAGGCATTCCTCTTGGCTAGGTATGCCCTGCTGTGTGCCTTGGCCCTTGAGATTCTCCAAGTCCAGAGCCCCCTTTGTTCATCCCATCCCATATACAATCTAGTGCTGGTTTGTTTGTTAGCTTGGTACTTACTCCTAGTACACTAAAATGTCTTCCGAATTGTCCCAAACCTTTCAAGGACTAAATGAAAGGCATCAATAAGATCCAATACGGTGTATTTTAGTTTAGAAAAAGCACATTCACAGCATGAAAATGGCTAGGTACGGATCCGAAAGGCATTAACAAGATCCAATGCGGTGTATTTTATTTTAGAAAAGGCATATTCACAGTATGAAAACGCCTAGGAAGTTGACCCGAGGTCTCGAGCTAACAATCAAACCAGTATTGGACTGTAGTAGGTGGAGAGTGCCTACCTGCGGTGTGGTTTGTGCTTCCTCAAGTCAAACACAGCCCACGTCATTCCAAGGAAACGACGTGGTACAACCCGGCAACCATCCTGTTCACTGCTTTCGTCAACTCTCCCCTTCTACTGTACTCTTCTCTTTTCTCACTTCCATTTTGCCTTTCTTTCAACCCACACTCAACTGAGGTATCGATTTATCGAGCATCATCAACTCAACAGCCCTCATGGCGGACCATGAGCCGCAGGGCAATCAGGCACGTATCAGTGTTTACCCCAAACGCGTCTCCCTTTCCATTGCAGACCTTCTGTCTCCCTTTGCAGACCTCACATCCGCGTCACATTGAGGGCTAACCATCCGTTGCCTTGCCACAGCCCAAAGGCTTTCAGCTAAACGTCAATGACGCCTTGACTCCGGATCCCGGCAAGGAAGGACTGTTCAAGGTCGAGAATAACCCCTTCGCCTACACACCAGGCCACCTCACAAAGCTACTTAACCCCAAAAGCCTCGATGCTTTCTACGCCCTCGGCGGCCTGGAGGGACTGGAGAAAGGGCTACACACAAATCGAGATACCGGTCTCAGCGCCGACGAGAAGAACGTCGATGGTCCCGTTGCCTTCAAGGATGTCGCTCCCCAAGGAACCCCGCAATACGGCCAGCATGGCGACAACGAGCCCTTTGATTCAGGCAAGCACGATGCATCCATCCCCGAGCCGCTTCCTCTGGATCACAAGGCCGGGAGCAATTACGCCGACCGCCGGCGCGTCTACAGAGAAAACCGATTACCCGAGAAGAAGAGCAAGACACTCCTACAACTAGCCTGGACCACGTACAACGACAAGGTGCTAATCCTGCTTACCATTGCTGCTGTCGTCTCCCTGGCTCTCGGTCTGTACCAAACCTTCGGCGGCAAACATGAACCAGGAGAAGCAAAGGTGGAATGGGTCGAGGGCGTGGCTATCATGGTGGCTATTATCATCGTGGTGCTAGTAGGCACACTCAATGATTGGCAGATGGAAAGGCAGTTCAACCAGCTGAATAAGAAACACAACGACCGCACTGTCAAGGTTATCCGCTCTGGAAAGTCTGTCGAGATTTCCGTCTTCGACGTCATGGTGGGCGATGTAATGCATCTGTTTGCAGGCGATCTCATTCCCGTTGACGGCATCTTTATCAGCGGCCATGGTGTCAAATGCGACGAAAGCTCCGCCACGGGCGAATCCGACCTGCTCAAGAAGACGAGCGCCGACGAAGTGTTTGCCGCCCTGAAAGACATCGCCGATGGAAAGCCTCCTAGAGACGACATCCACAAGCTCGATCCGTTTATCATTTCGGGCAGCAAAGTAAACGAGGGAACCGGTACCTTCCTCGTGACAGCCGTGGGCGTTTACTCGAGCTACGGTCAAATTTCGATGGCCATGCAAACTGAGCAGGAAGACACCCCGCTCCAGAAGAAGCTCAACCAATTGGCCGATTGGATCGCCAAGTTTGGTGGTGGCGCAGCGCTTATCCTCTTCATTGTCCTGTTCATCAAGTTCTGTGTCCAGTTGCCGAACAATCACGAATCGGCAGACCAGAAAGGCCAGACCTTTTTGCGCCTCTTTATCACCTCCGTAACGGTCGTTGTTGTCGCTGTCCCAGAAGGTCTTCCCCTGGCTGTTACGCTGGCCCTCGCGTTTGCGACCACTCGAATGATGAAGGACAACAATCTTGTCCGCGTGCTCAAGGCTTGTGAGACCATGGGTAACGCGACAACGGTATGTTCCGACAAGACTGGAACCCTGACTCAGAACAAGATGACGGTGGTTGCTACGACTCTTGGCAAGAGTCTCAGCTTTGGTGGCACGGATAAGCCGTTGGAGGAACCCGACTCAGACAAAGAGAAGGCCAAGCCCAGCGCCGATAATTCGGAGGCGGTGATTGCCCCGAATAGCGTGCCGAACATGCCCGTGACCGACTTTGCCAGGGAACTCAGCAAGACCACCAAGAAGATTCTCAACCAAGCCAATGCCGTCAACTCAACCGCCTTCGAGGGTGATGAGGATGGCGAGAAGACATTCATCGGGTCCAAGACGGAAGTCGCTTTGCTCATGTTCTGTCGTGACCATCTTGGGGCTGCACCGGTGGAGGAGGAGCGCAAGAATGCTGATATTGTCCAAGTTGTTCCCTTCGATTCGAAGTACAAGTTGATGGCTACCGTGGTTAAACTTCCCAACGGGAAGTATCGCGCATACGTCAAGGGTGCTTCCGAAATTCTCCTCGAGCAATGCAACACGGTTATCGCCAACCCGAACGAGGATGAGCTGCGTACTGTCGAGCTTACCGATGCGGATCGCGAGATGTTCTTGCACACGATCTCCTCATATGCCGGCCAAACCCTTCGTACGATTGGTTCCTCGTACCGTGACTTCGACAACTGGCCGCCTCCGGAGCTTAACGGCCACGAAGAACTCACGGCAGACGAGTTCGCAAAGGTTCACCATGACATGACCCTCGTAGCCATCTTTGGCATCAAGGATCCCCTTCGTCCGCAGGTTATCGGTGCCATCAAGGACTGTAACCGGGCCGGTGTATACGTCCGTATGGTAACTGGCGACAATCTCTTGACCGGCAAGGCAATTGCGAAGGAATGCGGTATCTACAAGCCCGAAGAGGGTGGAATCGCCATGGAGGGTCCTGCTTTCCGAAGACTGTCCCCTGATAAGCTCAAGGAAGTCGTGCCGCATTTGCAGGTCCTCGCTCGCTCGAGCCCTGAAGACAAGAGAATCCTCGTTCGTACTCTGAAGGAGCTGGGAGAGACGGTGGCGGTCACTGGCGATGGAACGAATGACGCGCCAGCTCTCAAGATGGCGGATATCGGCTTTGCCATGGGTATTGCTGGCACGGAAGTTGCCAAGGAGGCTGCGTCTATCATCCTGATGGACGATAACTTTGCGTCTATTGTCAAGGGTATCAGCTGGGGTCGTGCGGTGAATGATGCCGTGAAGAAGTTCTTGCAGGTAAGCATTGTGCTCTTTGTCCGGAATGATGCTTGAGCTAACGAGATGCAAACAGTTCCAACTTACAGTCAACATCACGGCCGTAGCCTTGACGTTCATTTCCGCCGTTTCCAACGACGAAGAACAGTCCGTCTTGAACGCAGTTCAGCTTCTCTGGGTGAATCTGATCATGGACACCTTCGCGGCCCTTGCCTTGGCAACCGACCCTCCTTCACACACCGTCCTCGACCGCAAGCCGGATCGCAAATCCGCGCCGTTAATCACCACCAGAATGTGGAAGATGATCATCGGCCAGGCCATCGCCCAGCTCGCTATCACCCTCTGCCTCTACTTCGGCGGCCGTTCCCTCCTCGGCTACAACATGTCGGACCCCACAGAATCCAAACGCCACAGCACCTTCGTCTTCAACACCTTCGTCTGGCTTCAGATCTTCAACGAACTAAACAACCGCCGCCTCGACAACAAGCTCAACATCTTCGAGGGAATTACGCACAACCGCTTCTTCTGGGTCATCAACGCCATCATGATCGGCGGCCAAGTCCTCATCATCTTCGTCGGCGGGGAAGCCTTCAAGATTACTCGTCTGAACGGCAAGGAATGGGGCATGTCTATCGGGCTAGGCGCCATCTCCATTCCCTGGGGTGCTTTGATCCGCAAGTTCCCCGACCGCTGGGCCGAGGCCATCGTGCCACATGTGCATATCCCTATCCCGAAGATTTTCAAGCGCAAGAAGAAGGAGGGTCAGGACCCGGAGAAGCAGGAGCTCGAACGACCGCCTCCACCGCCGGGGAGGGTGCATACCGGGTTGAGGGGACAGAGGGCTAGGGTGCATAGTTCGAGGTTGGGCAAGAGTTGGGGGTCTTAGTTGGACGGGAAGGTGAGGCCTAGACTCCCTAAGGGTAAAGGGAAGGAGAACGCTAGGCGATAGGCTAGGCGATAGAATAAGAAGTTGGAGTAGGGAGTTGGGAGTTTTATACCTACACGATTACTAATGCTTCGGGGATGGGAGGTTTTCTTTGTTTTTCTTAGTGTTAGAGAACATGAATACGTTTTTATCTTTAACGCAACAGCGGTGTGTTTGTATCCTTTACTGCGGTCCCTGTATATTGATAATATGGCGAATGGTCAAAAGAATAAACGCAATACGTTACCGTCAGTACATTACACCTTGGATGTAGCCTTTTACGCATCCAAGAGCCTTTATTACACCTTGGATATAGTCTTTTACGCATCCAAGGGTCTTTATTACACCTTTGAACCCAGACTCGAGGCAGTTCCTAGATGGAAGAATCCCTAAGTGACTCTGGCTGATGTGTTTTCAAATCATTGTGATCCCTATCACAGTTCTGTAACGGCCTTTCCTAGCCAAAGCGAGCCGTACTGAACTGTCCGGGCATGTTCGGCTTATTTTTACGACCAGCACTCCGCCAGCTTCCTTTCACATGATTTTTTTTCTCCCCTCGCAAACAAACAAACCCTTTCCCAACCCTCAAAATGCCTTTTCAATATCCTCAGCACTTCCCCAGTCGAATAAAAAAAGAAAAAAGCTCAGTCGCCGAGGTAAACTTGTAGAACGAACGCACAACGCCCCAGCTGCGACCTACGAAAACTGTACCTCGAGCACCGACGCACCTGGCAATGTTTTCATCAACGGGAACCACTGCGCCATAAGACCACAGGGCCGCCCGTTGTAATACAGGGGTACGATGAGGGACCTTATATGGTGCTTGCGGCAGCCGGGCAGGTTTGGGGCGGGCTGGCGGGCGGGGAGGGTGTTGTCGTCCGATGTTTGGGGCGGGTGTGCTGGCCGGCTGCCGGCGTGCCGGGGGAAGGAATCAAACCTCTTCAACATTGTCAGGCATATGGAACGCAATGTAGGGCAGTGAATGGTTATGCGGATTATATTGAAGATGATGAAAAGGGAGAAGTCCATGGAATCCACCAGGCTTGGTGAAGGCATTGTAACTAGGTACCCTGCGTGCAAACCCTATGTAATGCACCTGCTATGAACGTGCGTGTCAGGTGTGCCTGACAATCTAACATCCTGCACGCTCCAGGACCTCATCTCAGCAATCTGAATCAGGATCATATTCCTCCGGTAGTGTCTTCATGAACTCCCTATAATTCTCATCCGGATCCCCGTCCTCATACTCTGGGTCACAAAGCGCCCTCGATTCCGCCAGAGCTTCTTTTATGTTCTTGATATGCTCTTTCTTGCTCAAGCGTTTTGCCCTACACTCCGCCAGTTCGTCCAACAATTTTGGATCCGGCTTGAACTCCCTCGCCAGCCTATTCCTCAGCTCCTGAAGGTCGGCCGCAATGACCTTGCACTCGTCCCCATAAGATGTTTTCATCATCTTATACCCGGCGTCCATCTCCTTCTTTACTTTGCAGTACTTGTCCGTGGTCCAGTTCGTCATGAACGCTTTGATGGCCTCGTCACGGATCTTGTGTTTGTGTCCGTCCTTTGCTGCGGCTGTTAGACAGTGTTTTCGTTGATGAATAGTAACAAGAGCTCAATATTCAAGGATGCAGGTCACCAAAATCCCGCTCGACACATCGCTTTACCCCTTAGTTTTTCAACTAGTTTTTTCTTGAGCATCCTACCTCTGTGGACTTGGTTCCCATCAACTCGAACCAACCATAATTGGCCTCAATCCAAGTTACTCCCCTTCAAAATTAGAATCAGGTCCTCCTTGCTGTCTCTACAATGTCGTATTCTTCTTTTGTTGCCGAACCAACGGTCATCCGTTGTGCAACCTTTGGAAGAGACCTCGCCTGGCCGACGACGGCGGTCGAGGGCTGTGCTAGCACTGCTAGGGAGGGGAGGGCTTGTTTTCGGTGCCGGGAGCCACAGTTGTTCGTTCGCCGTGACAGGTTGAAGATCTGGGAAAGAAGCTCAAAGTTAGCGGGAGATGCTTGAAATTCTAAATGTGACCATCCTCTTGTTGCCGCTGGTCGTCGACACAACTATTAGCAATCCGACGGGTCTGGTCAAGATGCGCCTGTCTGGTAGACAGGTCGGCCGGGGTCCCGTCGGCAGTCAGGAGAGTCTTATCTTATCGATGGATTAGCCTCCGTAACATGAAAGTATCCAGATGTAATGTCGTACGCGATAACCGACGCGTAAGGCAGCGACGATCGACAGACGTCAAAATTTTCAGCATTGCGCGTATTGCAGGATTCGCGTGCGGCTTCAACGCATCGATTTGATTGCGAGTCCGTTCTTCTGTCGAGCATTGATTCGGAACAGACCAGCTTGTCAGCTTATACCATCGACACGCGTCATTCCAATTTTCACTTCTATTACAGGGCTGGCGTGCGGCTTCGACGCCTCGATTTGATTGCCGACACTCGAGTCGGTCATCATCACCAATTATACCCAGAAGATCGCCTCCGACGACCTCCCACGCCTCCTGAACGAGCTCCCGGACATTTTGCTGACTCACCGGGTTGCGGTGACATAGCTATCATAGAGGTACACCCTCAACATCTACCACACGCGCGTGTCCGAATCTCCCCTCCCTCCAAGACAAGCGAGACGACTGTCCTCGATTCACCCTCTTCATTCGATATGCCTCCCAAACGCAAATCCTCTGCCGCCGATGGCCCGTCGGGCCAAGAGCAACCGGCAAAGAAGGCCGCAACAGAAGGCATCGATCAAACGGCGCAGCCTACGCAGGCAAAGTCGTCGACGGGGAAGAAGAGGGGGAGGCCGCCAAAGGCCATTGCAGGAGGATGGACGAGCACCAAAACTTTGCCTCCCAATAAAGAGGTGGCTTTGGAGTGGAACGCCGCCAACGAACGCAGCCAAGTTCGACAGGACTTTGAGGATAGTTTGATCAAACCCGCCAACATACCACAAGACTGCGACTGGACCGTCGCCGACGAGACCAACTTCCAGCAACTATCGCGCCAGTTGCCGATCAACGCCGACTATCCGGAGGACGGCCACATGCTGAAGCTGTGGAAGGATTGTTACCGCTTCCACGACTGTACGCCATTCGACCTCTTACCACCCGAGATGGATCTTCAATATGGCGGAGGAGGGGAACTGTGGTCGGAAAACTTCTGCGAGCTCATGAGGAAGCTCATGTTTTTCCCACCGTTCGTCGACGACAAAGCGATGATGGCGGTGGTTATTCAATACGCCGTCATTTGCCGGACAAGGGATTGCAGGGCATGGTTTCCAAATGTCGATGACCTCTTGCACAGATGGTTTGTCGTACACTGGAAGACCGTGGCAAACGAGCGGAACGACCCTCCTTGGGTCATCCATCGCCTCATACGCGATAAACTTATGACGACAAACGCCCAGAGAAATTCGGTACCCACGATCATCTTAACGAGTCTCGAACGGTTGTGTGACGTCGACGGCCAACCCAAGGAGGGCACCCAAGCCACAGGCGCATATGCAGTTACGGAGGAGGATTTGGATAATCTTTTAAAGGTTATGACTACTGTCGCTGCATACGGCGGCGTACCGTTGTACTTGGACTGGTCAGTCTACGACCAATATGCTGGTTTGAGTGGGGCAAAAAATGGCCAGCCAGAGCGCCAGCTCATCAACACATACGTCAATGCAATCATCCCCAAGATCAGAAGACGGGTCGCGATCAGGCGCAAGCATCTCACGTCGGTAGGGCGGTCTGATTTTGCACCGCCTGCCCTAGCTAGGCAGCCGACAACACAGACGGGGGCCGCGATTCCATCAACTCCCCTTTGCCCCAACGAAACACCCATCCCCCAAGCGTTTGGCGATGCCGGCAATGTTGACCCCCAATTGAGACCTCCGGCATTGCAAGCTCCGGCCCCGGCCTTCCAACCTCAAGCCCCGGCCTTCCAACGTCTCGACAGCCAAGACGTCAACATTCCAACCCAAGAGTTGATGGAGTTTGAACGGCAGCAACAACAACAACAACATCAAGGCGAATTCGGACCTGATGCAGTAACCCGGGAAGAGTTCGAGGCCAGAAAACGGGAGCAACAACAACAGCCTCCCCAGCCTCAACAGGCAGTTCCACCCCAGCCAGGTTTAATCGTCTATAGACACGGTGGGCAAGAAGCCCGCAACAAACGATTGGCACGAGTGCTGAACGAAGTAGCGAGAGTGTTGCGCGAGGATATTGGTGAAGTGCAGTGCGATTACTCTGAGCAGGATTTGACGAGGAACGAGCAATGAGTGGTCTCTGGGGGTTTTATCTCCTCGACTCCTTCGTTCGCTGGGTACAAAGTTTTGAGCATCAACAAGTGTAAAAACTGACAATGCCCAACTGGCGGCTAATTCGCCATTCGGCAACCGCTCAAAAAGTATCCAGCTCAGACTGCGTTCTTTCTTCGTTGTTCCGGTCGACTAGCCGCCCCATCGTCAGTAGAGTGGTGTCGTGTGAGTGGTAAAAACGCCAGCAAGTTCGAGCATTTGTATCTCAGCATCAAGTTCATGTTTCTATCAGTTCTTAGCAGATCGCATTTCATACACTGTTGCGTTAATAGTCGATTTTCGTTCCGCTCTGAGCTAACTTCTGATTTCTGAAAAACAAAAACACGTATCAAACGTCTTCGCTCACACTACCCCGTCGGCCCGTCACCCTTTATTGACGAGTCAAGGGAGGGCATCAAACACCGCCCTCGGATTTGTCACCTTCCTCAGTCTTATCATGCCCCTCCCCGGCTTCTTGGGTATTCTCCCACCACACATTCAGGCAACCCAAACTCCCCTCCGAGCTCATTATATGTATCCCTCAATTCCTCAAGAAATTCGTCTGCCTCCTTGTACGTAAATCTTTCCCTGAATCTCTCCACTGCCTCGCTAAACTCTTCAAGACCATAGTGCCTGCTCAAGATGGCAATCCCCAGCTGCTCCCGTCTTATGGCTGCATAAAACTTTTTCCACGCCAGCTTGATCCTCGTCTCTTCATCCAGTTCACCCTTAAACTTCCCTACCTGCTCCTCAAGGGTTTCGATGGCGTCAAGGAACCGCGTGATATCAGCGTATTGTCTTGGGGCTGCCCTTCTACCTCTAGGCTTTGAGCCATCTTTGTCCTCATGGCTACCCAGGATCTCATTGATACCCAGGGCTTCTCTCAGGTTGTTGTGGAACGCCATTTCTTCTTCGAAAAGATCCTCGGCTTCGTCGAATGTGTATCTCTCGACAAATTTGGGGCCCGCCTCCTCGACCTCAACAGGGTATTCGAAGCTGAAGGGCTCTCCCAGGGATTTGCGTTTCTTCTCAAGTCTTTCGCGTATTCTGTTGCAAAGAAGATGCTTCTGGGTGTTCTCAAGTACTGTGCTGTCTTCGATTTTCTGTACAACGTCGGGGTAAAGTTTGTCGTAGATGTTCTAGATGCTGCGGAACTGGTCTTCGGTGGCCTTCTTTGGCCCGGCGGTGTTGGTTGAGGTGTCACTTGAGGTTGACATCTTGATGTTTGGTGAGAATAAAGAAAATGATCTAGTCGTTATTGGGGCTGATCTGTGGCAATGTTGCTTTGTAGGCTTGAGTTTGGAAGCACGTTGCTGAAATGCTAAGATGGGCTGGACGGATGAAATATGGTAAAAGCAATGGTTACGTGACTGTAGCAACGACGTGGAAACCCACGTTCTTATCCGTAATTCACCACAGGACTTCGCGTTTGATCGGGCAATCGTGATGGTCTTTTAGCACCTGATTTGTCCCTCCAGGTCCAGGATCTCCTTCCCACATTTCTTCTGGGGGGCAAGAGCAACTCATCACATACATGGAATGATTGGGGAAGGAGTAGAATTCCAACTTCCATGGCACCTTTAGCTTTAGATGAACCAACTATCCACTAAAAGTTCCTTCCCATAATCAGCCCAAAATCCCAATGTGACGAAAACCGCAAGATTGCTGTGTGCTTCCCTTGGCTACGGCATAATCTTCCCTTCACGTAGGAGTAGCCCATCTTCAGTTGAATGTCAAGCCCTACTCCCCTTCTTGTCCAAGTTTCATGTTGCCCCTGCGTGTCCCGGCCTGCCCATGCCGGCCTACGAGCTGCCGTCCAAGCCATCCTCAATTTCATAGAAACTACCCAATCCAAGTTCACTCTCCCACTTCTCAATTGCATGATTCTCTTCTATCAACAACCATCTCCTCAGCTCTCGAAATCTCAGCTTTCCTCTCTGCTACCAACTCTTGAATCCTGGCCTCGTGGTCTACATGGGCCTCCCAATCCTTCCCTCCGAAGTGCTGCAAACTCGCTTCGTCATACTCAATCCACCTCTCGGCCTGCTCTTCACTAATCCTCCTAACAAACCCGACACAGTCGACCCAATCCAGCCTCTTGTATCGTAACCCTCTCTTTTCTAGTAATTTTTGCAAATGTTTCTTGATCACATCCTTTCGGGTTGGATCGTCGATGTTCCTCATGCACTGGTTCAGGCCCCCCAGGAGGGACATCATGTTGGTATAATGTACAGGGCTCGCTGGGGCCGCTTCTGTTGGTGGTTGATCATTTGATTGAGATCGGTCATCTCTGGCCTCGACAGATTTGGTCGGCTTCAGTTCAGTGGCTTTGGTGGTGATGGTGTGGTCTGCCATGGCTGGGATCTGATGACGCTCAATGACTGTGAACTGAGCGAGATATCGTTGAGATAGACCGACGGTATGATGGGGAGCAGGGGAGATGTACCGTGTCAGTGTCTCGCAGGTAAATGTTTTCTGGGTGTCGTGATATTCTAGATGTGCAGATAAAAAAAGAGTGAACCGCGTAGCCCTATACATATTTACCTTCTGCGTCTCTGCTCAGGACCCCTACCTACCTATCTCTGTCCTGGGTTATCCACCAAAGCATGCTGAGATTATCCCGTGTGCGATGGTAGGATAACAGTTCCAACAACCCGTTGTGGTGAAGATCCCTTCAACCTGATCCATGTCGTGAATGTCGAAAAACTCTGGCTGTAGCAATTAGTAGTCCAGCCATGGTCCGCTTTTTATACACCCTCAGCCCTTGGAACGGCCTTCTTTGTCCATGAGGACTCCCGTCGCCAACACTCGCGGATCACTGAACCAACGACCCGTCCAGGGGTTGGAGACCGGCTAAAGTGAATCGGTGCTATGAGATCACTCAAGGCACTGAAAGGTCGGGAAGTAACTTCCACATGTATACTATAAAGATTCCTGTTGTTGGCTCAGCGAAAAATCATGGTCCCGCCGGCGGTTTGAATGATGTTGTCGAGGTCAAAAGTGGGGTCATCAAATGAGATACTGCTCTATCGCCTCTGCAGCGCAGTTTGGTGGCTGCACGATAGCGGGGTAGCAGCGCCAAGGCAATTCCGTGCATCGGTTGTGCTGCTGGCAATTGGCTGGAGCCATCACATACGAATTCTGGAACGTCCACGCGAATTATTTGAGCTGACTTATTTTTGAGCACGTTGGACAAGATGCGTTGTTACCATGGTCCAACGACATTTTGCAGGGCGAAGGATAGCGGGTAACAGCGCTGAACAATGAATTTTTGTCTTTGCCGCGGAGCCGCTGGAACTGGAATGCCTCCTGGCACCTTGTGATCGACGAACGTGTTGGTAAGGACTCCGTATGGGATGTAGGTGTCGCGCATGATGTTAAAAGAGCTGCCTGTTGGAGGTAAAAGCAGATCAAACACAAGTTGGAAGTTGTTTGTTGAGAAGAGGAGGGCGAGGAGGGAAAGGGAGAACTGGAGGTGGAAGTTGGACTTTAGAGACACCAGGTGATAGTGGTCTGTGCAGATTCTGCCCCGCGCTAACAAGTACGTGACGGAATGAGATGGATTGTTATCGCTCCAACTGCTCCCTTTCGTGGATATTTGATAGTGCAGTAACAAAGTGCTACCGCAAGCATGTCCGGGTGGTCGGCATTGTGCGTTCGCGTGATGGTTCTTTTTTTCCGTTTTCTTTCGAGCAACAACAAGTCTCTGCGAGCTAGGAAAATTCCGTTCTGTCCCTCAAAACAGGTCAGAAACCAAAACTCTCTGCTTCAATTCCAACATTTCCGTTCTCTGTCCAGAACCAACACACTTCTCATCCTTGACTTGCGCTGCAAAACCCCGTTGCCGTCCGCCAAACCCCAAATAACAAAACACCACTATTCCAACCTCGATCCCCCATGCTTTGTAACATTTACAGCTTCCTCTACCTGTATACAATATCCCGCTTTATCCAGACCTTCACCGTAACCGGGTACGCTCTGATGCACAGACGGGACTCATTTGGCAGCCCCTTCATCCTCCCGGCCTCCCGCTCCCAATCCCCAAAGTCCTTCTTGAACTGAGCCCTCTTCTGGTTGGTGTAGTCACGCAGTCACTGTCCAGAATCCTTGCCCTTCTCCTTTCCGGTGTCGTCCTTGTCATTCGCCTCTTTCTTGTCATTTGCCTCGTCGCTTTGTTTTCCTCGTCCCTGATCTCTGCCATCCGCTTATCATAGATTTATCTCTGTCATCCACTTAACATAGACTGCCTCCTCAAGGAAAACCTTGATCGCAAGGATAGTATTGTTGACCCGAGACCATAATTCCAGACGCTTCGCTGCATCAAGTTTCTTGAAGCCTTCTTCACCGCCCAAGGAATCGAGGTCTTTCTGGGTTTCGCTTATGCAGGTGGCAATCTTCATAGTCAGCTGATTCCTTATTTCTTCCTCCACGGCAGTGACGGTCGGCATGTGGTCTCGAAGAGGGCCCAGTTTTTTGAGCCAGTACTGGATCTTGTCCCACAAAACTTGGGCCGTTTCTGAGTCGGTGGATGATGGCGGTTGTGAAGAAGATCGGCCTTCGGAATCGGCTCCATTGGGGGACGACATATTGGGATTTGGGGGTTGGACTGATGTGTTGACGTTGTAGACTGGCGGTAGATGGTGGGCGTCCGAGAGAAGAGTGAATGGAAGTTGTCAAGCTTTTGGGTGGGTTTGGAGAGAAATTACGGTATGGGTGGTAAAGGAAAGAGATCAGAAGATCAAAACAATGAGTGATCGAGAAGTACGTCAAGGTTATATGCACGAGCCTATATGCCTCGAGCCTGCCAACTGTCGGTTGGCAGAGACTTTCAAGCAGGTCCCCCCGGATCCACTCACTCGACCAAGTAACCGCGAGTGTAAGAAGCTCGGTAAGAGCCTGCCACAGGAACAGGTGAAAGCGGGATGCTGTCTCCACTCCATCTGAACGAGATCCAATCTCGACCCTCCAGGGGGCCTTTCCGGTCGTCTTTCATGGATGACAAACTCGCTCGACCGTTACTGCAAGAGCAGTAGCAAAGAGACACATCAAACACCAGGATACGACGCGAGCGAAGGCCGGCCAATTGTTGGATGATGGACTGCTTCTCTTTGTTCAGTGCCGCCAGCTCACGTTGAGACCTCTGTAGCTCCGTGCCCTTCTTATTTAGGCTGTCGTTCAGATTATTCTTGTCCTTCGTCACGGTTGATAAATCTGTACGCAGTTTCTCCAGCTGGGTCTCTTTGTCTTTACTAACACTCGACAGAGCTTCCTCCAGCCCTTGTTTCTCGTTCACGAGTGCCTCGAGTGCCTCGTCTTTGGTCTCACCGTAGGTGCCTCCTATGCGCCCCCCTTTTCCCTGCATATCCAGTCCGGTAGCAAACTTGTAATGCACTCAATGGATATGACCAACGAGATTCACAAAGCATATGTTAGTTGAACCAAACGTAGGCATCAGGGTAGGGAATAAATTAAGTAAGTTAAATCTAGGGTCGGATTTAGACTTAATTTAAGGTAAAAATCCAAATTTGCTTGAAAAGTGGGGAAATCGGGCTTGGATTTGCGGATTTGAGTCTTTAAATCCCTGGATTATTTAGTTATTCCGGGCACCGGCCCCCTATAATTACTATATTTTATATATTCTATAAATTGAAATTATCGTCGTCGACGTTTAATTTACGTAGAGAAGGTCTGTCTTTTTTATATTTATATATAAATATATTATTATAGAGCCTAATCTTTATTTAGTTTTTTAAATATTAAAATATATTAATAGTAGTATAATTGAGGTTAATACAATTCTCTACCGTATATTTAGCGGTATTAAAAGTTCGTTCGTACTTATTTAATTACGCTAATATAGAGAGGAAATTAAATACTATACGTAATAGAATTAGGTATTCTTTTTTATAATTATTCTATTATTATAGGATATTAATAATATTTTCTTTTAGGAAGCCGTTAATTTATTGTATAATTTCGTTATTTTATTTTGGAGGGGAAGGGGTGGGAGTAGGTTTGGTATAATAATTGTTACTAGTTAATTAATTGGATTTGGGGAGAGAGCGAGGCTTTGGTAATAGCGGTGCTTGCGGTTAGGGGAGAGGGCTTTAGGTATAATTATTTAATTAAAATTATTAAAAGCGCGCGATAATATTATTTTATTACTCTTTAGGGAGGTTGAAGTTAAATTAGCGAATATAATACTTAGGGTATAAGATTATAGTAAATTAGTAGACGGGCGTTTCCTCTATTATTTTTTTATATTTTTTGAATTTAATAATAGCGTGGTCGATGTTAATACTAATTAAGGCGGTATTATTATTAGTAAGGGGAGGTAATAGCTTTCCCTCCTCTTTTTCCTTTTAAGGGGGTATAGGGACTTCGATTTCTTTTGGAGAAGGGGTAGGAGTAATTAGTACTATAATTTATTAATTATATTATTATATCCTACTAAATAATTCGATTATATTGTTTTGAAACCTTTATAGTAATTATATAGCGCGTTAAAGTCGTTAAAATTATTAGGAAAGTTAAGAAGCGGGAGGGGTTACTATTGGCGTTAAGTAAATAGGGGTAATATTTAGTCTAGTAAATTACTTAAAAGCGAATACGGCTAAATATTAAATTCGCTTACCCTTAAAGCGGTTAATTAATTAATATAGTAACGGTAATACTTTACTAATAAAGGGAGTTTTCGTTTCGAAAATTTTATTAAAAAATATAAAATCTTTTAAAATATTTATTATTTAAGTAAATATTACCTAATTATTTTCGTCGAATTAGTCCTTTATTAATATCTTCTTTATTATATTTCGATAATTATATACTTTTAGCGAGTACGTATTAATAGCGTTGCGTAATTTAATTTTTTTTTCGATTATTACGTAATTAGAATTCTATTTTATTATATTATTAAAAATAATAGTCGTTATCGGTTTGAAATTTTCCTCCGCGGTTAAGAAAGTATATTTAATTATAATTATTAATTTCGATTGAATACCCTATTTACGCGCCCTTTCTTACTTTGCTTTTAATTCTATTTTAATAATACGAGCGAACCTTTTACAATATTAAGGAAATTAGCGGATAAAATAATAAATATTGTAAAGCTTCCTTAAGGGGCTTTACTTCTACTATTTAATTAATAATATTTCCTTTTTTTGAGCGGTAAATTCTATAAATTTAAGTAAGTACTACAGCGCGTCTTTTTTATTACTTCGAATTATAGCCTTTACCGTTAAATTAAAAATATAACTAAAGTAATATACGTATTAATTTTTAATTTTATATTTATATTTGTTGTAAGGAAGGTTAATCAACCCCTTAAATATATAATTTATATAAACGTCGTTAATTTATATATTATTTGATTGAAATTAATTAAAATCTTTTATAAATAATCTAATTAAATTGAAGTAATTTAATACGATTAGCGCAACGTTCTTACTATTGTAGTTACTTATTATATAATAAAAATTAAATAATTAATATTCTAATTTTTAATCTTTACCGACGTAATAAACAATGATATTAAGAAAAGCGTACTAGTTTAACAAAGTCTAAAGATCGAAAAAAATGTGCTTTTTATATAGGGAGATAGTAAACTTCTATTTTAATATATTTAAGTAAATATTATATTACTCTTTAATTTAGGACTTAATTATTTTTTTGCTAGAGGGTAATAATTTAATTATTAATTATTTATTTATTAATAGTATTAAATTGCGGAATTCCGGCGAGGAGATTATACGAAAGGGTATATTAGTATTAATAATCTAATTGAGAAGTAACTCTTTAAAGTTTTTAGCGACCGGCTTTAAAATAGATTACTTGGAAATATTTTTAGCGAAGCGGTCGACTACCGATTTCGAACGTTTTACAATAGAATCTTCGGCGGTTAGCGGGGATAATTTTTTGTACAGCCGATATAAGTGCTTACTAGGGGAGGTGGTAGCGATATTTGTAGTCGATTAATATACGGTCGTTAGGTATAAGAAGGATTATTATATATATTATTAAATATAGTAAAATAATATTTATAGTATTAAATAGTATTAACCTCTTTATTACTAGAGATTTCAATGAAGTAGTAGCTATAGAAGGAGATTTACAAATTCTTCTCCTTCTTAATATATATTTACTTTTTTAATATATAGTACTTTCTTTTTAAGTACGCGGTAGGGAGGTTATTAATATTATAGGGAAGGGTCTTAATATTAATAGCGAGAAGTTTTAGTATTTACTCTTTAAAGGAACTCTTATAAGTAGCGTAGAGGGTATTAAAAATAGAAGTAATTTATTGTATAGTAGGGGGCTTTGTAAGGCTATTAATAAATATATTCCTTTATAGGGATTGGGAATTAGAGGGAATATTAATTATAGTTATAGTATAGCTTTTTAATAGAGGTACGTAACTTATAGTATTGTATTTAATAATTTGGTTATTAATTATATAAAAGTGCTAGAAACGAGGCCAAAAACGGTTTAAATGCGACTTATTAATTTTTAGGTATAAAAATTCTGTATTAAAAATTATGGGGCAAATCCCCGATTTATAGTTGGTTCCTAGAGCTTAATTAAGCCCTATTAGTGGATTTAAACTTTTAAAAATTAGATTTACACGTATAAAATAACTAGATTTGAAGGATTTTTACGAATTAGGAAGATTTACCTATAAAATTAAGTCCGGGGACCTTGGATTTGGGTTTTCAAGCCAAATTTCGACCTTGGTTTGACCCCCTCTGGAGGTGGGCTTACTTGGACTTAGATTTGCTAGACTTGACTTATTCCCTACCCTGGTAGGTATAATGAACTGTATGAAAAGATGGGAGAAAAACGATATCTACGGATATTTGGTTCGGTGACATGCACGTCTGACGACGGGCATTTGATAAAGCTAGGTACCCGACTATTAGACTTTACTGTCTGGCCGTCTGCTAATGATGATTGAAACGTCGGGTCCATGATTGATACCACCCATCCCTTCTGCTAAGAATAAAGGAATAACGTCGTGGTCTTTGCCCCTGCTTTGAACCACCCATCCCGTCTGCTAAGAAAAAAGAAATAACGTTCATGTCTTTGCCCCTGCTTTGAGCTGACTACCTGTGTCGAACTCATTCCTATGACCTGAACCAGCTGCACGAGTTGGACTGACCTGCTGCGTTGAACCAACTCGTTGCATCTAAGGCGGTGTTCGTTCAGGCTGTATGGCTGTAGGGGAAAGCCAGTTTTGGTGGCTGTAAAGGCACAGTTATACAGCCGCTTTTTGTGTTCGCCTGGATTTCAGTAAAAATCTGCAAGTCGCTGCACTCAACTGCAACCACCTGCACTTACCCTAAATCTACGGAGGCTTGTATGTTCGACTGTAAATTTCCCCACTTTGCCACTGTTAACCGGTTTAACGTCACACCCAATTTTCGTTTACACCCCGCAACCTATTCTCTATAATACTATTCCGCTCTTACCTCTCTATCGCCGCTATAATTTCCCTTTATACTTATATCCTATAATTTTATATTCCTATTTTATTATACGTCTATTAAACCTTATTATTATTTATTCTTTACGCGTTTAACCTATATTAAAATAAATTAATTTTCTAATAATAAAGACTTATTCCCCTACGATATATTTAGAAATAAACGCGGCCGTACCCTACCGGACGCGTTTAAAGAATATAATAAGGATTTAACGGCTGCGGATATTATTTATTATTTAGTTAATACTATTCGTTAATTGGTATTTAATAATATTACTAGTATTTTATAATAATTAAAATAAGAGGTCTATAACGAAGAAATAATTGTAAATTCTTTGTATATAATTAGTTTAAATTTTA
This sequence comes from Neurospora sp. CHS-2018a, assembly GCA_009802275.1. Lineage (NCBI taxonomy): Eukaryota > Fungi > Ascomycota > Sordariomycetes > Sordariales > Sordariaceae > Neurospora > Neurospora sp. CHS-2018a. The sequence goes on along the minus strand of RAKG01000017.1, from coordinate 727 downwards.
TTTAACTAAGACTAATTTTATTCTAAAACGTTCTAGCATTTTTAGAAGCGTAAGGTTACCTACGTAGGAGGTAGTAAGAATTATATTTAACCGCGCCTCAATATTATAGTCTAAATTATAGCGATTTTAATTTTTTTATTTTACTCCGAAAAAGATATCAATATTTATACGAAATATATTAATAAATATAATATTGGTCCCTTAAATATATATTTCCTACCGGCTTCAATATATTTATTGGGCGTATATATTAATTACGTTTACTATAAATATAGTAATAAATATACGTATTATAAAGGTATATTGAATTTATATTGCGCTATATATATAGGATATATATTAATAGTAGTAAAGCGGTGTAAAATTGTGCTAAGGAGGAGTTGGGAAAGAAGATGGGCGAGTGGAAAGGCGTAATAGATTATAAATTGAAGTCGATATTTAATAACGAAGTTCGTAAAATAATAAAGACTTCGATTAATGAGTTGTAAAGATGTAAGAAGTAGATATAGTTAAGTGGTTTTAGATTGGAATTAGTAGGAGTAGTAATAGTATTGAGTTTTTTTACCTTTCTAAGTTACAATAATATAACTATAATTTATTATTATATTATAATTAATTTATATTAAGAAAACTCTTTATAAATATAAATAAATTATAATTTAACCGTCTTTTTAATTTCGTTTTTATATATAATTAATCGATTACAACGCTAACGCTATATAATAAC